>JAGHMJ010005172.1:0-90000 GCA_018749465.1 Paracanthobrama guichenoti
CATATTTGAACTATATTTGAACTATAAACATATATTTGAACTATAAAAACATATTTGAACTATAAACATATATATTTGAACTATAAACATATATTTGAACTATAAACATATTTATCATATTTGAACTATAAACATCATATTTGAACTATAAACATCATATTTGATCCTAAACATATATTTGAACTATAAACATATCATATTTGAACTATAAACATATCATATTTGAACTATAAACATCATATTTGAACTATAAACATATATTTGAACTATAAATCATATTTGAACTATAAACATATATTTGAACTATAAACATCATATTTGAACTATAAACATAACATATTTGAACTATAAACATATCATATTTGAACTATAAACATATCATATTTGAACTATAAACATATCATATTTGAACTATAAACATATATTTGAACTATAAACATCATATTTGAACTATAAACATATCATATTTGATTTCTATAAACATATATTTGAACTATAAACATATCATATTTGAACTATAAACATATCATATTTGAACTATAAACATATCATATTTGAACTATAAAATATCATATTTGAACTATAAACATATCATATTTGAACTATAAACATATCATATTTGAACTATAAACATCATATTTGAACTATAAACATATCATATTTGAACTATAAACATATATTTGAACTATAAACTATATATTTGAACTATAAACATATCATATTTGAACTATAAACATCATATTTGAACTATAAACATATCATATTTGAACTATAAACATCATATTTGAACTATAAACATATCATATTTGAACTATAAACATATCATATTTGAACTATAAACATATCATATTTGAACTATAAACATCATATTTGAACTATAAACATATCATATTTGAACTATAAACATATATTTGAACTATAAACATATATTTGAACTATAAACATATATATTTGAACTATAAACATCATATTTGAACTATAAACATATCATATTTGAACTATAAACATATATTTGATCTATAAACATATATTTGAACTATAAACATATCATATTTGAACTATAAACATATCATATTTGAACTATAAACATATCATATTTGATCTATAAACACATCATATTTGAACTATAAACATATCATATTTGAACTATAAACATATATTTGAACTATAAACATATCATATTTGAACTATAAAAACATATTTGAACTATAAACATCATATTTGAACTATAAACATATATTTGAACTATAAACATATATTTGAACTATAAACATATCATATTTGAACTATAAACATCATATTTGAACTATAAACATATATTTGAACTATAAACATATATTTGAACTATAAACATATATTTGAACTATAAACATCATATTTGAACTATAAACATATCATATTTGAACTATAAAACATATATTTGAACTATAAACATATCATATTTGAACTATAAACATATATTTGAACTATAAACATCATATTTGAACTATAAACATATATTTGAACTATAAACATATTTGAACTATAAAACATCATATTTGAACTATAAACATATCATATTTGAACATATAAACATATTTGAACTATAAACATATCATATTTTTAAACACATCATATTTGAACTATAAACATATCATATTTGAACTATAAACATATCATATTTGAACTATAAACATATATTTGAACTATAAACATATCATATTTGAACTATAAAATCATATTTGAACTATAAACATATATTTGAACTATAAACTATATCATATTTGAACTATAAACACATCATATTTGAACTATAAACATATCATATTTGAACTATAAACATATCATATTTGAACTATAAACATATCATATTTGAACTATAAACATATCATATTTGAACTATAAACACATCATATTTGAACTATAAAATCATATAAACATATCATATTTGAACTATAAACATATCATATTTGAACTATAAACATATCATATTTGAACTATAAACATATCATATTTGAACTATATCATATTTGAACTATAAACATATAATATTTGAACTATAAACATAACATATTTGAACTATAAACATATTTGAACTATAAACATATCATATTTGAACTATAAACATATCATATTTAAACATAACATATTTGAACTATAAACATATCATATTTGATCTATAAACATATCAAACATTAGATCTTGATGAGGCCGTTTTGAGCCGTGCAGTCCGAACACAATCTTCTCTTTATTCATCTTGCGCTGCTACACAGAAGAGCTCTCATTTATTTCTGTGCACATGTCAGGTGGAGGTCGTGAGTTACCTGTGGTGTTGTCCTCCCACGCGACTCTCGGGGTCCGCGGGGGTTCAGACGCCGCTGTTGAGCTGCTGCTGCCGGGCTTTCTCACAGCGCCACCCCGCGGCGGAGCCTCGAACTCCTCAGCGCTGCTGCAGCTCTCCAGATCCACGGGTCTGTGTGCAGACATGATGTGTCTCAAAGTAAAGGATGACTCAGTTTATATCAATATAAATAACGCTGGCGAGTTAGACTGACACTGTATGGTGACAGATTGTGAATCTCGAGCTGTGTGAACACTTGTAACACTTCGAACACTCCGCCTGTGACGTCACAAGCTCGCGCAACACTTACAAACACATTTCAAAAAATCACATTTTTCAAAGTGTCACCATTTACTGTATGATGAGCAGATTGAACCGATGCTTTTATTCTCCGCTGTAAAACAAACACACTACCCCTGCAAATGCTAACATTATAGTGAATTGTGTTTTTATGGCCAAAAACCCACTGCAGTCGTTTATTAATCAGCATTTATTCACTCTCACACACACTGAGCCAATACATTTTGAGCATTACCGATTGTAAAGTGTTTCCAAGTCATGAGTACAGAAAACTGAACACATTAAGTCATACATTAAACAATATAATCAAATAACGAATTACCGATGACTACAATGTTTTATTGTTTTTATTGAAAAAGTGCGTTATGGGTATAGTTTAATAATTACTTTAAATATTATTAACAACATTTTAAAGAACATTTATTTTGAACATTTCAAGAACCTTAAAATGTCCACTTTATGTTAATGCTAAATATATTTTAAAGGTGCTGGGTGTAAGTTTTTGGTTGTCCTAAAGCACAAAAATACCATAATATGCTTGAACATGCAGGTAAACAACTAAAATATTTTTTGATTTGATTTGTTTCATTTGACATTTTTATGATTTAATTAATTAATTAATTATTAGCTTTCCATGAACTCACAAACCCCTGCAGTTCCTTCACACACCACAGTTTGACATAAAATGTAATGCCCTTCATATTGTGGAATATCTTTTCTTTCACTTTGTATTTTTATATCAGTGTGGTATCAATAAGACTGTCTTATTCAAATCAATATGATAAATGAGTTAGGTCAAAAGTAATCAAAAAGTAGTCCAAATATATTACCTACATTTGTGTAAGGTAACAGATTAACTACAATTAAATTTACAATTTAACTACAATCATGTAATTTGCAATCTGTAACAGACTACAATTTTTAAGTCATCTCCCAGCACTGGCTAGAGATGTGTCCCAATACTAGACATGTACATTTGTAACTTAACAGCTGATCATACGTTTAGTTGTGATTTAATTTAGATCGTTGATTTCTCTTAGTACCTCTTAATTTCAAATACTCGTTCCTCCATGGGACCCGAGTCGCTCAGAGGATAATGCTCGCGATTAATAACATTACCTCACGGCGCAAATTAGTCAGTTCTGATATTACAGAGGACTGCAGAGTGAACTATTTTACCTTTAAGTGAGTCACACATGCTTACTCATAACAGAAAGTGTAATTTTAGCAATAGTCACGAGAGCTGCAACTTGTTAATAACAGTGACAGTCAGAAATCAGATTGCCCCTCATGCTTAGCGCCACTACTAGAAAAAATGATTTCAGAAAGATACAGAGTAAATCAAGATTAACATTTATTTTGGCCAGACAGAACTTAAATAACATAATGAAACATGAATCCATGGTACACAACTGTTATGTCCTTGGACGTATCTTTCATTGGTGTTCTTAAATTGCTTTTATTACTTTGTATAATGACCTGTGTGGGCGTGGTGATATGCCTGATATCTGTGTTATGCTTTGTGTCCGAGTCTCTCTCTCTGAACATTGGTGAATTGTTGTTGGTGAACATTGGTGAACTGAACTTAAGGTTCTACTGGTTTACTCTTTCACCTACCACAGAGGTCTTCCAGAAGTGTAGGAAGAAGGATTTGCTTTTGATTGCAGATTTCTTTAATGTAGATGTCCCCAGGGGAGAAAGAAAGCAGCTAATTATGGATTTACTGTTTGAGCAGCTCGTGCACAATTGTATTTTACCAGAGGTTGAAGAACAACCTGCAGTTATGAAAAAAGCCGTGACTGAAGAGGTTGTTTCTGGTTTTGATACCATCGAAAGTACTAACTTTGATCCGGCCGTAGCCATCCGTCTTAAAGAATTAGATCTCGACATAAAGCAACAGGAAAATGAGAATTTACGTTTAAAACTCAGAGTGGTAGAGGCAGAAGGTGATAGAGAGGTTAAACTCCGCACCTTGACATTGAGATCTGAGGAGGTGAGACGAAAGCCTATTCCTCCTCCGCGCTTTAGACCTCCCTCTACTTCTGGTTCTTCCCCACGTCTACTCCTGCTACCTCGAATGTAGAAAGAGATGCTCAAGGGTTTGATGTTAGTAAATACATCAAACTTGTGCCTCCTTTCCGCAAGTCAGAGGTTGATGCATACTTTATTGCCTTGAACGCATCGCAGGTAAACTTAAATGGCCGACTGATATGTGGGCGCTGTTACTACAGTGTAGTTTAACAGACAAGGCTCAAGAAATCTGTGCGTCATTATCCATCGAACAGTCCTCGATTATGACATTGTCAAATCCACTGTTCTTCGTGCGTCTGAGCTTGTTCCGAAGCGTATCGCCAAAAGTTCAGAGGACATTCAAAGTCAGAAAGACAGACTTATGTAGAGTTTTCCAGAGAGAAAAGAGTATTGTTTGAGAAGTGGTGTCTGTCCAGTAAGGTTACTACTTTTGAACAGGTGCAAGAGTTAATTTTACTGGAGGATTTTAAAAGTTGTCTCCCGGAGGGTATCGCTGTTCACTTACATGAGCACAAAGTAACAGCGTTGTCAGATGCTGCTGTATTAGCAGACGAATTTGTTTTGACGCACCACAATGTATTTCCATTTAACAGGTTGTCAAACACTCCGCCTACTAGCAAGAGTACTGCGCGAGGCTTTTCACGTGTGCCATTGCACACATTGAAAAGTAACGATAGTCGACATAGGAAATCTGTCTCTTCAGTGGGAAGAGACGGACGTTCCTGTTTTTACTGTCTTGACCAAGGACATCTGATTGCGGAGTGTCAGGCCTGGAAAAAGAAGAATGCTGAAGCCAAAACTAAAAAAACTGCCTTGGTGCATGCTATGTCTGTGGTTGAGAATGAGTCTATGCAACCTTTTCTCCTTTCAGGCTCTGTTTCCTTGTCTGACACTGCACATCAGCCTGTTGTGATCTTGCGAGATACCGGCTCGGCGCAGTCCTTCATATTGAAAGAGATATTACCCTTCTCACAAAAATTCGTACACTCGCACAAATGTGTTAATTCGTGGAATCGAGATGGGATGTGATGGTGTTCCTCTCCATCAGGTATGCTTAATGTCTGATCTTGTGAATGGATTAGTTCATCTAGGAGTTTGCGAACAGTTGCCATTTGAGGGAGTGGGTCTTGTGTTGGGAAATGATTTGGCAGGTGGTCAAGTTTTCCCCAGACCGGTTGTGACAAATAACGGTGAAACTGATGAAATTTCTAGTCTTTCCCAAGAGTTCTCGTCACCATTTTGCGGTGTGTGCCGTCCACTCGTGCACAGTCCAAAAGTTTGAAGATGTCATAAGTCTTACCGACTTGTTCTCACAAATCCCCTCTGAACCTGTCAAGTGTGACTTAACAATAAAGCCATAGACTAGGGAGAGGATGGAGTTCAATGAGCCCATGAGACTCTCAGTGTTGATAGAGATCAGTTAGTTGCTGCACAAAAGACCGACCTATCCCTTGTTCCCTGTTTTGATGCAGCCCTCAGCTGTACAAAAGTCCCTGAAGTGAGAATCGGCTACTACTATGATAGTGGGGTATTAATGAGGAAATGGAAACCAGAGGATGATGATTCTGACTGTCGTGAAGTTCATCAAATTGTCCTTCCTACTGCTTACCGTCCACAGGTGCTGAAGCTTGCCCACGAGAATGATACCCAAATGTCCTGCAAGTACAATAAAACTTTTCGCTGGGTATTTCTTCTGGCCAGGGTGCAAGTCTTCAGTAGCAGAGTTTTGCAGAACTTGCGGAATATGTCAAAGGTCTGGCAAACCAAATCAGAAGATCCCTGTTGCTCCTCTACACCCCGTGCCAGTTATGGCTGAACCATTTGAGCGGTTAGTATTAGACTGTGTAGGTCCCCTACCTAAAACCAAAAGTGGTTACCAGTATGTACTGACTCATGTGCACTGCCACTAGGTTCCTGAGGCAGTTCCCTTACGCACAATTAAGTCCCCCGCTGTAATCACTGCTCTTATAAAGTTTTGTAACACATTTAGGTTGCCTAAAGAGATCTAAACAGGGTCAAACTTTACACCGAAGAAGATCACACAAACATTGGCCACATTGGGAGTGTCGCACCGTATGTCAACTGCATACCATCCTGAATCGCAAGGTGCCCTGGAACGCTATCATCAGACCTTAAAAGCAATGACACGTCCATACGAGAATGGGATGAGGGACTTCCTTTACTTCTGTTTGCCACCCGTGAGTCAGTGGAGTCCTGCACAGGGTTTAGTCCTGCTTGCCTTGTGTTTGGCCACACGATTCGCGGCCCCTTGAAAATGCTGAGTGAACAGCTATTGTCTGTGAATCATTCACCTGTGCCAGTGGCAGAATATGTCAGTTCCTTCAAGAAGCGTCTACGTGCTGCCTGGAACATAGCACAAAAGCATTTGAGTGCTACTCGAGTGAAAATGAAGTCTCGCTTTGATAAGAAGAGTGTTAGCTGTGTTAGTTCAGACCTGGTGACCAGGTTCTTGTCCTTTTTGCCAGTTCCTGGCTCTGTGTTTGCTGCAAATTTCTTTGGGCCATATACCGTTACACAACTGAGTGACACCAACTATGTGATTGCAACCCCAGACAGACAGAGACGCAAACGTGTCTGTCATGTGATTATGTTGAAACGTTATTTAGAACGTGAAGACACAACCTCTTCCACTAATGCAAGTGTTGTCCCTACTGTTACTGCCTCTACTGCCAGTTATTGTCTTGCTGAGGATGGCTTGGTAGACAAAGTCCCTGCAAGCTCCTGTGGAAAGCTTAAGAATTCAATGATTCTGAGAGACTTGTCTAACACTCTTGCCTATTTAACAGACTGCCAACGAAAAGAACTTCTGCAGCTGATAGATAAGTACCCTTCACTATTTGCAGATGTGCCTGGCAGAACTTCAGTGTTGACCCATGATATTGATGTGAGTGACTCTGTGCCAATTAAGCAACATGCCTATAGAGTTAATCCAAAAAAAAGGGCAATAATGAAAGAGGAGATTGAGTACGTTACATCACAATATTGCCATACCCAGTCATCTTTTCGGTTCTGCACCGGCTACCGCAAGGTGAATAAACTTACTACGGCTGACTCGTTTCCGTTACCACGAGTGGAGGATTGTGTGGACAGGGTGGGCTCTGCTAACTTTGTGTCTAAATTAGATCTCCTTAAAGGCTACTGGCAAGTGCGCCTCACTCCTCGTGCCTCTGAAATTTCCGCATTTGTGACACCAGATCATTTTATGCAATACCAAGTTCTAGCCTTCGGGATGCGGAATGCTCCCGCTACCTTCCAACGCCTGATGCAGAAAGTCCTGGCAGGGGTCATCAATTGCGAGGTCTACATAGATGATGTGGTTGTCTATTCAAATTCATGGGGAGAGCATGTGAAGGCACTGGATAATGTGTTCAGTAAGTTGGCTACAGCCTCTTTAACTTTGAATGCTGCCAAATGTGAATTCGGTAAAGCTGTAGTCACTTACTTAGGAAAACAAGTAGGACAGGGATGTGTGAGACCTGTTGAGGCCAAAGTGGAGGCGATCCTACAGCTCCCTACCCCCAGCAATAAACGTGAGTTACGGCGATTTCTTGGAATGGCAGGCTACTACCGCGGGTTCTGCAGGAACTTTCCCGCAGTAGTTTCCCCACTCACTGATCTTTTAAGTAGCAAGCGAATGTTCGTCTGGGACAGTGACTGTTCACTAGCTTTTGAGGCAGCGAAAGATCTGTTGTTTAACGCTCCTGTGCTCGCTGCCTTTCTGGCCCAGATGTGAAATTCAAATCAACGCTTGATGCAGTGGTCTTTAATTATACAAGAGTATAATCTTGATATTCATCATCTAAGAGGGTCTGAAAATGTGATCGCCGATGCTCTGTCCAGGGCCATTAAGGCTAAAACTTAAACAGAGGTGTGTTCATTTTTTTTTTTATTCCATGCTTTTGCACTGAAGTGACGTACAAAAAAAAACTGAATGGTTGTTGGTGATCATTGGTGAACTGAACTTAAGGTTCTCCTGGTGTGAATTAGCAAGTGGCTAAGTGTGCTGTCGTGATAAACTGTGTGTGAAGGGTGTAGTTCTTTGTGGCTTATTGGAAAAACTAAAGAATATTTCTTACCACATATTTCTTCTCATTTTGTCTTTTGTTAAAGGTTGTAGTAACTTTAGAGAGAAGCGTAGGGGGAGAGTGCCTTTTTCTTTTACTACTATTTCCACCCTGTTTTTGGGCATTTAAGGAGTTAAGGGAAGTTTCATGTTTATTTCTTCATTTTATTTTGGGTAATTGAGGTAAGTTAGCTGTTCCAAAATTTAGTTAGCTGATCGTTTTGTTTGTTATTTTAGGCCTTGCTCTCCCTGAGCCATTGCTTCCAGATTACATTCTGTTTTACTTTCTGTTCCTTATTGTAAATAAATCTTTACTTTTGTCTTGCAACCAAACAGACTGGTGTCCATTCCTTCACTCTGGGACAGAGGATCGAAGTTTGTTACTATTAAAAATTTGTTATTGATTCCTTTTTATTTCCTTCCCTGTTACTTTCCCTGACTAACCCCTAGACAAATGGGGTCGTAACAAAACATTTTTACTCTTAAAATATTATTATTAGTGTATTATTATCAGGAACCACAAATATTCCCCACTGCATTATTATACATTATATTCAACATTATATATAGTAGTTTAATGTAATAATGTCACTGAAACTCCGTAAACTTTATTCTTTTCCCTCACACATTCTCCCGTGCTCGCATTCTCCTGCCTCTCTCGCTATTAATGCACTATACATATAAGAATAAACCATCTAAAATGCTTTGAATTATCATACTACCACAACTAAATGTGATCTGATGATTTAAATGGTGTTTGCGCGCGCTCACTTTCAGGTTGTTGTGCCAGTCCATCATAGCCCATAGGGTCTTTGGCTATGTGGTGACGGCCTTCATCCTTTGAACTGCCTCACTGTGGCTCTGGAGAGACCTGCAATACTTCAGGATAGTCTGGAAAGACTGAGGCCATAGACCTTTGATTCGGTTGTTTAACCTATTGTTTTAGTTATTGATGATTTTAGCCGCTAATATACACTCCTTTAAAGAACCACTGCCGGAGCGTTTCTTTGGCCTTGTATTTCTGACAGCCATGCAACCAATGTTCATGCAACCATTGTTCCTCTAATTTCTTTTCTCGCTGAGCAAAACTTCTCTATTGGGCGGACATTTTGGTCACCTGAGCAAAATCCTTCTTTATAGCAGACCTGTACAGCATTCGTAAACACACACACAAAAAGTGATTTCATCATGCAGTTATAACTTTTAACTTTAACGTGCCATTTCTATTTTATTTAACCCTTGATGTAACTTAGTGATATATTAAATCTTTTTTAAAAGCAGTTAATTCAGAAGTCACTAAATTAAGCACATTTTAATTTGACTGAGATGTTCACATGAGATGTTCACATGTTCCCTTGTATGTTCAAGGGAACATGTGAACTCTTTATAGTTATCTAAACATCCCTTTTATAGTTATCTAAACCACACACACATCTATTTAAACTGACTAAATTAAGCACATTTTAATTTGACTGAGATAGTTTTTTTGTTTTTATAATGCTGTTAACTGTACCAAGAAATGCTATTAAAAATCTCCCCAAAGCAGTTCAATTCTTTATAATAATATAACATAGTATGAAAAAAAGCATTACACTGAGATTGGCGACAGGCAGCATTAAACCATCAAACTTAAATGTTTGTTTATTGCTTATGAATTTCCAATATTTTCTGTATCAGGTTTTATTGTTTTTACTTTTTAATGGCAAGGATCCCTAAGATCAATTCTTTATTAGGCTTACAATATAATATAATTATAACAGCCTATAATATAATATAAAAACTATTACTGATTGTTGTGAACCAAGTATGTTCAAGGGAACATGTGAACTCTTTTATCGTTATCTAAACATCCCTGAAACCCAAACCACACACACATCTGTTTAAACTGACGTGTGTTACTGAGGTGTTGTGAGTTTGCAATTTATTCCTGTGATTCAAAGCTGAATTTTCAGCTTCGTTACTCCAGTCTGAGTCACATGATCCTTCAGAAACCATTCCAATATAATGATTTGGTGCTCATTATTATTATCAATGTTTTTACCATGTATACAGCAAATTCATCCAAGGCCGGGCGGAGCTCGGCTATGGCCCACAGTGACAGGACGAAGCACACGGTTGAAAACGACCGCTCTCCTCCAGATAGAGATGGCATGTCACTCAGAGTGGCCTTACCACCCTCTCCTGGCTGGACCTGAGGAAGAAACCGATGGCTCATCAGGGAAAAGTAACTGACCCCAAAGACACTATGAGAACACATATGAGAATGTTATCATCATGCAAAGTCTTACTGATATGGAGAGAGTCTCATTCTTGTGGTCGAAGGTCATCTTCCCATCTTCCCTGAGACAGCATGGAGCTGAAGTAGTACTTACAGCGTACAGATACCTGGAAACACAACATCCTCATTAAAATGCACAAGCCCTTTGATATGTCCCACTGCAACTTGCTGTTTTAATAGGAAAAACACATGTAAATGAGAAACCTTCACTTGATGATGGTTAAACTTAAATCACATGCATGCCAAACCATGTGGCCTGGTCTGTATAGATCCGTTTAACCCCTACAAATCAGTCAGTAATGAAGACAAGAGTGAAACTTACATTCTCATTTCAGCGTAGACGAAGTGTCTGGTGTTCAAGATCTTGGATAACTGGTTGATGAAAGCCTCCAGTCCCTTTACCTGTCGGGCTATGTTACTGAAGTTTTCCTCCGCTTCATGGTACTGCCTAGAAGTTTCAATGACCAACAACTTCAGCATTGTAACATCATAACAAATAAACCACACATGCATGTGGATGCACTTCACAAATATGCATGCAAAATAAAAAAGTACTGTGGCAGCAGCAGCACATTTTCAGATAATACCATGGACATCTGAATGAATGCCATATTCATATGCCATCTTATTTGGACATGGGTAGAATGATCTGATATGTTGAGAAAATAGTTTCATATTAGGATTAGTTCATTTTAAGATTTGAGAGGAAATGTGTTTAAATGTCCTGCAAATGATGCCACAATGCAACAGATCTTAACGGTTTTACAAATAGGCTTCGCTTTCTTCATGTCAAATATGATTTCTTATTTTTTTCTTTTGATTATAAGGTGAAACATCATCTGGTCACATTCTTTTGACATGTTTTGTGGGACTGTGCATGTGTGCCTGACGATAGGGTCTCCGTGTCCTTGTTGGTCCTGTTGTGTCTGAGGCGGCTGATTTCACTGTCCAAACTCTTAGCCGTTCTCCACACATCCAATCGCTCGGGGCAGATTTCTGAGGCCTTTGATATAGAAGCCTGTTGAAATTCCAGGAGAAGCCGGATTCAGTCAAACAAACGCTAATCTTTCCATATCTAAAGAATCAGTGTGTAGCGAGATCTAGCCCCAGGGAAATGGTGCGGGATTTATGCATGTGTCTAATCGTGTTACGATCAAACATGCATAAATCGGCACAGAGGGGAATTTGGGTATTAACAGTTGATTATAACGGATTATAACAATTATTAATATCTAGGGCTTGATTCAACTTTTAGAATTTTCTTTGATTCTAGAATTGAGTTCAAAGGACGGATAATTGTCCACCAACTATCTCCCTTTTAATAACTCTTAGACAAGGCTTCTCTGGCCAGAAGAAGTATCTTTCTTTTAATTTGTAACAGGGTCGGTTCACTGTAAAAGGGACCTATGGGTGAGCAACTCAGGCACAATCACGTGTGAATATATATATTTTAATAAATCAACAAACAATAAACAAACATACACAAATTAACTGAAAGCAGGAAGGAGAGAGAGAGAGAGAGAGAGAGAGAGAGAGAGAGACAAGAAAAAGGTGGTATTACCGACACAACCTATTGAGCACAAGCAAGAAATCAGTCCAACTTATTGGTATAAGCTCAAGACTTTATAACGACAGTAAAGAGATACTTGCATAGGTTTACTTCGTGGCTGATCGCGGATTCGTGCGTGGGGAATTCGCGATCCGGTCCGTGTTTTGAATCTTGCAGGGCGGATCCGTTGGAATCCGCGGGTAGTTCAAATTCGGTTCCTTTGTGTGGTAATGTCCTTTGGAAAATGGGCGCGCTGGCAATCCGAAAATCCGCGTCGAATAGGCAAAGGGGTGAAAAGCAAGCGAGCGGAAAAGCACGCGAGAGAGAGACTGAGACAGTGAGAGAGAGCGAGTCACGAGAACAAGAGCGGCAAGAAGAGAGCCAGAAAAACGAAAGAGAACAAGGAGAGCTTGTAGGCCTTTCTTAAAGGGCCATCACGGGGCACGCCTCTTTTGTCGGAACAGCCAATCAGAGCGAAGGAACTCAGAAGCGAAATCTCCCTTTGTCTTCGGGTCTCGCCTCATTAACATGTTTATGGCTTTCTTAGGTATGCAGACTTTGGGGTTTTGGCATAAAAGAAAGAGTTTGATGCATCATAGTACCACACAACGCACATAGCCGGTCTACAAATTGCGAGACAAAGATTTGAGACCAAGCACGGGAGTTTAACTTATGAATTAAAGGAATGGTGAGGATTGACGTCATTCTTCCTTAAGCATTCACTGGCTATAAGTTTCTAACCTATCAAACACATCTAAAATGGAAAATAACTAAGTTAAAAGTCATATAGCCCCCCTTTGGGTGTTTTATGGTGTTCTTTGGAATGCAGCTGAGAGTGGTTTGTGTTCTTTAGAGCCGTTAACCTGTCAGTCTGTAGACTTCACGGCGCCGGGTCCTGTTGACTCATTTCGCACAATCAAAGTATTGGTCTGTTCGATCATTTATGAGCACCGTCCATACTCTACAAAGCGCTTTATTTTTCTGCATGTTATGCGCAGGGCTCTGTGATGTCACGGAATAACTGTTTCAATGTGCATGTGTGACCTGTTGAAATGCATCAGTGAATTAGGCTATTAAATGTAGTTTCAAACATTTTATTTTTAAATAAAAATACCAATTTGGTGATTACTGACAAAGTAAATACATCCACGTATTAGAAAGCTAGGCTATATCATTCAGAGCCACCTTAAAATCCACATTTAATGGCACAATGCACACCTCCTGTAATCGTCTAAAATACTGGCTAGTACTGTACAGTAAAATGTATATTTTTACTATGTATATTATCATGTTATAAAAATACAACAACTGATTTTACTGTCCCCAACCCACCTACACCCGACTAATAGGAGATCTGCTCTCACTCAAAAAGCACCTCTTTAAATTGCTAGCATGAGTGTTACATTACTGTACTAGCCTGGTATACATCACTGATTTATTATTGGCTTCTTTTGGCAGTATCGTAAAGAAGCTGTCAGACTAATACAGCCCAAATCAACCCCAAGACAGAGCAGATATGTGTAGCAGTACGGCATCTCATTTCTTAAAAGTACATCATTCTCTGTGTCTTTGTTTTCTTGCTCTCTTTGCTCTTCTCACTTTTAGACCTCAGCCAATGCTGATGTCAGGCTGTCTTGCGCGTGCGTATTTCTTTCCTGTCACTCATCTTGTTAGTGTCAAGTCACTTTTTCTGTTTTAGTTTAGCTGCCCCCTCCGACATGATGGTGGATTTTAGACGTACCTGGCAGAGCTCAGTTGAGTTGGAAAATCAGCTCTACAGGAAGCACTATTTTAGGGCTCCAGTTAGAACAGCTGGTTTGGCTTGACTGGAGATCACAAACTCCCCACTTTAATAAATGTTTCAGTCAATTTCAGAAATCAGATTCAGAGGATCAAAACTGGCTATTACATAAAACAGAACAAAGAGGATGGCACCAGAACACCAATGATATACAAAGAAAACAAAAATAAACCGTACATGACCGCTTCATCTTTTATGCTGACCATTTCAAATATTGTGTTTTTGTTTATTGTAGGTGGTGTCTATGGGTTTGTATGTCGGAGAGCAGGCATACTTGTGCAGCAGGTGGAACATCTTGGATGGTTTCCTGGTGTTCGTGTCACTGATTGACATTGTTGTGTCAGTGGCGGGCGGGGCTAAGATCCTGGGAGTGCTCAGGGTTTTCAGGCTTCTGCGCACACTGCATCCCCTCAGGTACAGCATTTGTGGTGTTGTCCAACGTATGCTTTGTTTATTATTCTGCAGATGCTAAATGGTATTTTTTACCCTTCTGACAGGATGATCAATCGAGCTCCTGGCATAAAACAGACTGTGGCGACCTTAACCGCTGCTCTGGAGCCTTTTGGGGACTTGATTCGCTTTTCCTGTGCCTACTATGTGTTCTTTGGCATGCTGGGAGTCCAGGTAAAGAACAAGGGCTCTCACTGAAACATCACCGTAGTCACCTGATACCTTAGTTTTTTTTAATGTTTACACACATTACAGGTCAAAAGTTTGTAGTCAGTAAGATTTAAAGGGCATATTGCAGGTTAGAGACTCCAGTGAGTCAATGTATAGAAAAATAATGTAGGAACTAGATTTTCTTTAAAATATACTCATAAATACGCTAATAAGGCTTTTGGAGTCGTTTTAGAGAAAACTTTACTTCGCATCTAACAAATGTGACATAACGGGAGGGAGTGCAGTGAATTTCAACGATAGGAAAACAATGGGTCGCAATGACAGTTCGGACGCTGAGGGAGTTATAAATGTCTATTAATACTCATATGGCAGACCACGGCCATACAGTTATGACACACAATTAGACACAGGCCAGGATTAGACAGAACAATGATTAGAGGAGACAAATTGAGTTGTGTGAGGAGAAACAGTGGATAACAGGTGTCTAACGTTAGGTGAGAGACCAGTGTTAGCTCATAGATATATACACGCTAGCTAACGACATGAACACTGTGCTCAGATTATTATCATTGTAGGAGCCATATGTACTATCTTATTTAATTATATTTTTGTGTTCATTTAAAATCAGTTTGGTGTGATATTGTTAATATTGTTTATTTCTCTGAGTGTGTGTGCCCTCTATAGGTGGGAGGGAAAAAAAGAGGTTAAAATGAAAGGACACCCCCGACAGGAAGGGGGCGCTGGTGCAAGAGCATACAGTCTTTTGACCGTGCACATGGAAGCCAACACATGCTCAAGTTGTTTCAGTTGTTTTATGTTACAATTTATCTTTATTTTGATACAATAAACTTCAGTTACGATTTCAAACCTCAATGGACTTCTCCAGATCTGTTAATGGTACATTGCACGTGTCAGAAACCCTGCATCAACACCTCCCACAGTGGACAGAAACAGGGATCAAATATAGGACCGTTTGAAACTTGTTTTTATCACTACAAAATGTCAAAAGACTTGCTTTGAGAATGGAATATGTTAGAGCGACTGAGGATTCATCTGGAATTTGCACAGAACTGTTTGAGACCGCATGGTATTGGAAACAAAGAACAAAGAAAACGTCTCAAAGAGGTATGTGCTTATGGAAACAATGAACTTTGACAAGCTGATGCTGAATTAAATTTTAATGTTATTGGAAAGATTTTCAAGTTTGATGCTGCAAACAGTGAACTAATTTCATGAAAGAAATCAAGTGTCTTGATCCGTGCCATTTTAAAGAAAAATCAAAAGAAATTTGAATCGTTGAAGGTCTTGTTTCTTGTCCAAGATGGATGAGTTTGATCTGGAACAAACACCAAGCTCAGCTCAAAGGGACTGGAGTGAGGTTGCTGTTCGTTTGAAAGCCTCAAGAGCAGGCAAGATGGCACATCTTACAAGGCGAATGAATATTGTTAATTCCTGAATGAATGATGCTGAATATCTGGAAGAAGTAAAGGGAAACATGTTGAAGTTCAATGAAATGCTTGATGAATTCAACTCTCTTCAAGAATCGTATGCGCAAATGTTAAGTTGTGATGATAAAGTTGAAGACTTGAAAAGCTGGTATGAGCCAAGAATGAAGCAAGTTGATGTATTTGTTTCTACTGTAGAGAAGTGGATTTCTACTGTTCAAAACCCTGACTCTCAAACTATAACTCAAGCTTCTCCTGTTTTAAAAGTAATTGGTCAACTAAATGAAAGACGATAACATCTCAGTGGTTTCATCTGTGCGTAGCAGTAGATCTAGCAGATCAAATTCAACCAGATCAAGTATGTCAACGTCTGCTTCAGCGCATATCTGTGCAGAGGCAGAGAGGGCAGCTTTACTTGCCAAAGCTAATGCGCTGCAACAAAAGCATGCTCTAGAAAAGAAAGACGAAGACTTCGAAAAATAAAGAGATGTGGGAAGTTCAATCGGAAATTGCAGCCAGTACAGCAAAAATTGAATATCTCAAAAATGCTGAAACCTCTCTAACAAATGAAAATGCTGTCAACAAAGATGTCATGAATGATTATTGTGAGGAGATGTTGAACAAAATTCCATCCGATGCAACATACGCACAAGATGTGCGCCCAAGAGACTGTTCATGTACAACTCCCCACAGCACCAAGTAGGACTGCAAGATATTCTCAGAACAGTAATGAGTTACGGCAGCACACCACCATGAACACTGATTCTAAAACCTCAGTACAAATCTCCCGCACAACACAATCAAGCTCTCAAGAAAATAGAGAATCACCTCTATCTAATGTCATTCAAGGGGCTGATGAATTCAATTCAGGACCCCTAACAATTTGCATATCGGTCTAAATGCTCGACCGATGACGCCATCGCCACCACCGTCCATTCAGCACTCACTCACCTGGAAAATAAAGACACTTATGTCAGAATGCTGTTCATAGACTTTAGTTCAGCATTCAATACAATCATCCCTCTACAGCTCACTCAAAAACTGTCACAGCTGGGACTCAGCACATCGATGTGCAACTGGTTGCTGGACTTCCTGACGGGAAGACCTCAGGCAGTTCGGGTCGGCAGTAACCCATCCAGCTCCATCATCATGAACACTGGAGCCCCTCAGGGATGTGTGTTGAGCCCCCTCCTTTTCACTCTGCTGACACATGACTGCACACCCATACACAACAGCAATCTCTTCATCAAGTTTGCGGACGACACGACCGTAGTTGGTCTCATTAGCAACGATGATGAGACAAACTTCAGGAGCGAGGTGAGCCGCCTGGCTAGGTGGTGTGTGGCGACAACAATCTCTCTCTGAACGTGGAGAAGATGAAGGAGATTGTTGTTGACTTCAGGAGAATGCACACCCAGCACGCTCCTCTGACCATCAACGGTGTGACCGTGGAAAGGGTGAGGAGCACCAAATTTCTGGGTGTGCATATCACAGAGGACCTCTCCTGGACCGCCAACACCACAGCACTGACCAAGAAAGCACAGCAGCGACTCTACTTTCTCCGCAAGCTGAGAAGAGCCGGAGCCCCAGCCCCCATCATGCGCACCTTCTACAGAGGCACCATCGAGAGCATTCTGACCAGCTGCATCACTGTGTGGTACGGCGCCTGCAACTTCACTTCAGCGCATAGTGAGAGCAGCTGAGAAGATCGTTGGTGTCTCTCTCCCACCCCTCCAGGACATTTATAACTCCCGCCTCTCCCGCAAAGCCCTCATCATTGCGAGAGACCCCACCCACCCATCGCACAGCCTCTTCAGTCTGCTGTCATCAGGGAGGAGGCTTCGCAGTCTCCAAGCAAGGACCAGCAGACTGAAGGACAGCTTCATTCCCAAGTTGTCAGGGCATTGAACTCCTCCCGACTCTGCCGACCCTCCCCTCTTCTGCCCCACGCACCTGATTTGGGAATCAGACTCTTTTTTGCACACACTCTAATAATTTTATTTTATACCTGCACTGACTTAAATCTGAAATTGCACTATTGTTACCATTGTTTGCACTATTTGCCATCGCCACTTTACCTCTAGAATTCACTTTATCCATCTTTTTTTTAATCTTTCTTCTGTTGTTGTTACTGTTAAACTTTTGTTGTTGTTGTTGTTATTGTTTTGTTGTTGTTAGGCACCTAGGGTCTGAGAGTCATAGAATTTCAATTCTCTGTATGTATGTACTGTACGTATGGCAGAATTGACAATAAAGCTGACTTTGACTTTGATCTTTCTAGAATTCTTCAAAAGCAAAACAACTTGACGGACATGCTTGTGAGACAACAACTTCTCTCTACATTACCAAGAGGAGAAATTCAAATCTTTAATGGAGATATTTTGCAGTACAGATCATTTCTTCATTCCTTTGAGAACGTATCATTGAAAGTAAAATGGATGATAATGCAGACAGGCTGCACTTTCTCATTCAATGCACAAGAGGGTTGCCTCAAGAGCCGGTAAGAAGTTGTCAACACATAGAGGTTACCAAAAAGCAAAGCAACTATTGAAAGAACACTTTGGAAATGCATATAGGATTTCATGTGCTTATATTGAGAAGGCACTCTTTTGGCCGTCAATCAAATCAGAAGATCCAAAGGCTTTACAGGCTTTCGCATTGTTTCTCAGAAGCTGCTGCAATGGTATGGAAGACTTGGACTTCATGGAAGAACTGGACACAGTCTCCAATATGAGGACTATTGCTCTCAAGCTCCCATACAAACTCAGAGAAAGGTGGCGTACAAGGGCATTTGAGTTACAAGAGCGAAGAAGTAACAACAAGGTGAAAATGGTAGATCTTGTTAACTTTATTGAAAAACAAGCTAACATTGTTTCAGATCCAGTATTTGGTGATATTCAAGACTCAACCCCAAGTAAAGGAAAGCAAAAGGTCTTAGTAAAACCTACACCCAAAGACATTTTTGCTACCAATGTGAGTTTGCCACAAACTGAATCTAGGGATTCACAGCCAGCATTGTGTCTCTACTGTTTCAATAGACATGAGTTGATGTCATGCTTGCAGTTTGAAAAGCAGCCACATAGAGAGAAAAGATAAACTTCATAAAGCAGAATGGTATCTGTTTTAGATGTCCAACCAAAGGTGGACACATGAGCAAAGACTGCACAAAGCATGTTAACTGCACCATATGCAACAAACAGCATCCAAGCGTGTTACACATCAAGGGATTGGACTCAAAACAACTGAAGAAAACACCTGTGAGTAGTACGCAGGTATCCCTTCAAGATGATACGCATGCTGGACACAGAAACACACAAAGTTGCACAGAATGTTTGTTATCGATCGTACCTGTACAGGTTAAAAGTTCAAAGGGAAGTAAGATTGTTCAGATCTATGCCTTTCTTGATCCTGGTAGCTCGGCAAGCTTCTGCACAGAGGATCTGATGGGGAAACTCAACATTTCTGGAAGAAAAAACAACATTCTTCTCCGAACAATGAGCCAAGATAAGTCTGTACCCTCTTATGTCGTCAGTGGGTTGGAAGTTTCTTCACTGGAAGAAAATAACTTCATCCCATTGCCCGAAGTCTATACACAGAAGAACATGCCCGTTGACACCTGTAACATTCCTACAAAGGAAGGACTGTCTTGAGTCAAGTCAAATTTCCTAGGATTCCAGCCAAGGTTGAGTTGTTGATTGGAAGCAATACTCCCAAAGCCATTGGGAAGTCCTTAACAGTCAAGGGGAAGGCCCATATGCAGTTAAGACCCTACTGGGGTGGGTTATCAATGGTCCTTTACAAGACAAAGGTAAAACAAACAGGAACAGTTGTGATAGTGTTGTTGTTAACAAGATTTCTGTTTCAAGTCTGGAAGAAATGTTGATTCAACAATACAACCATGATTTTAATGAGAGATCAAGAGAAGACAAGGTTGAAATGTCTGTAGAAGACAAAAGATTCATCAAAATGGCAGAAGAATCAAAGTTGAAAGATGGACATTACACTCTTGATTTGCCTTTCAGGAAGGATAACACTGTGTTGCCTAACAATTATCAAGTGGCAGAACTAAGGCTTCAAAGTTTGAAAAGAAAGTTCAAAAAGAACGAAAAATTCGAACTGATTACACTGAATTTCTATCAGAAGTCATAAATAAAGGTTACGCTGAAGTGGTGCCGCAGCAAGAGCTGAAAAGACCAGATGGAAAGTTGTGGTACATCCCACATCATGGCGTATACCATCCCCAGAAACAGACCATAAGAGTAGTCTTTGACTGTGGTGCTACCTATCAAGGTAAATCACTCAACTCAGAACTTCTTCAGGGTCCGGATTTGACCAGCACACTTTTCAATGTCCTCACCAGATTTCGCCAAGAGCCTATAGCGGTTATGACAGACATCAAAGCAATGTTCCATCAAGTCAAAGTGTCAAGATCAGATGTTGACTTTTTACGATTCCTCTGGTGGCCAGGAGGTGATGTTAGCCAGCCTGCTGTAGAACATCGGATGACGGTACATCTATTTGGAGCGGTTTTGAAAGAATTGAAAATAATCAAAGATATTTGATTTTTTTTTTTTTTTTTTTAATGAACAAAGACATTTGCTTTACTGTTTTCAACCCCCATCTCTCTCCAGAAGGGCCATTTGGAATTCCTAAAGACAAAGAAATGCTGAAGGCCTGTAGGCCAAATGTGTGTCACACCTGTAACACCGTGGGGGAAGTTTGGTCTGATTGGTCAGTTTGAATGTCTCACATTAGGGTTTCAGTCACATGGTCAAGGAATAGATAAAAGAAGATTGTAACTGTTGCTCTGTCTTTTTATTCTCTGGCTCTCTTTTATTCTCTGGCTCTCTCTTCTCTTTGGCTCTTCTCTTTCTTTGCTCTCTTCTCTTCTTTGTCTCTCTCTCCCCCTCTCTCTCTCTATCTCTCTCACTATCTCTCTCAGGTAACATTCATGCTGGGTACGATTAATGTTATAAGTTTTCATCATCTCATACATTTATTTTGTAACCGGTTTGTGTAACCATAACTAGATTTTGTCATTAAATTCTTTCAATTACAAATGATGTGCTAACTAGTTTTGATTTGGTATTGACTTTGAAGTGTTACCTATTGCAATACAATATAGTCACATTATAGCAACGCTCTCCCACATATTTAGCTATTGTCACTGCGCTTATTTCCGTCGTTGGTATAAGCTGCAGTGGGTGGTAAAGACGAGAAATGTACAGTTTTCTATCATCTTGCTGATAAAGTTTCTTTAGTCATTCGGCAACCCTGCAGTCAGAACCACTGTAGGCGATCCACCCTTACAGATGGTGCCGAAACCGGGATCCCTTGCAGTGAATCTTCTGAAATTCATCAGAATGAGGACATTTTTTCACAACTGATTGTGAATGGATTAAAGCTGACCTTTTGACCAAGGAATTGGTAAGTCTGTTTTCATTGTTTATGAATTGCATAAAACAGAAATTAGAAGGTTTTAAATAGCTTCAATAGTCCCATTACTGTACAATCCGAGAATATTCAGATTATCTCCTCGGGGTGGAAAGGAAAATTTCTGATAACAGTGACTTATTGTTTGCTTTATGGAGTGAAAAAGTTGAGCCTACCTTGTCCAAACTCAAGACAGAGTATATTGGAATTAAAAGTTCAGATGATGAAATGATTCGATGGTGGGACATAATTGGCAAACACCAAAAGAAATCAAAACATGGTAAAATAATTGAGGCTTTAAACTTCATAAGTTTTAAAAGGCTATATAATGTGATACCATTTCTATTATCAAGTCTAGATGAGAAATGTAAAGAAGTGCATTCTAAAAATGCAGAAGCAGAAAAGTCTGAGGCAAAGATTCAAGGTCTTCAAGCACAGCTAGATAAATCACTAGCTGAGCAGTCCGCCCTGACTGAAAAATGTCAAAATCACAAGGAGACCATTGCAGATCTCAAGGCTAAGCTAAATGCTAAAAGTTAATGTCTCCCAAAACGCTTAACAGCGATGGGACTAAAAAGCATGTTCACTTCTTAGATGAGCTGACTTGCTCTAATGAATCTGAAACGTTTAGTTCAGAAAATGCATGTGCAACTCAAGAAAGTGTGCCTATTTCAGTTCTTAAGGTGATGCAGTACCATAATAGCACAGAGTCATGTACCAGTACGCATGGTGTACAAGCATTAGAGAGTCATGAAAATCCTCAAACTCCAGGAGAACATAGCATTCAATCCTATGGCAAAGAGAACAGGTTTTGCAGTTCCTGTAGGAAAATAGGCCATTCAGAGGAGAGATGCTGGTCACTGGGTAAAGGTCGACCTCCGCCTTATTTTCAGGAAAATAGGAAATCACTTTCTAAGGGCAAAGATCAGCGCTCATTTGCAGGTAAAACTCTTAGTGAGTTAACTGCAGTGTTCATGCAAGGCCTTCAGCTGTTAACCTCACTGGCTAGTGGACTAGCAGCCTCATAGCAGTGAGTTTAATAGTTAAACATTTAAATTGCAATGATCCTGTTTGCCTTTTCAAATTTGTAATTGTACTAAAGACATTGTACGCATTGAACACGCATTATAGTTGTTTGTGTTAATATATACACAGACTAGTTAAGTTTATTCTGTAAAACACATGATTGCTTTACTGTAAGTGTTGTATGAAACACTTAGGATAAAGGTTGTTGATGCTTTGCATTCTAGGCCATGTATCTTGTGAAAATTGGAATAACTTTTAATACTGGAATTGTTTAGCCATTTCCAGTTTCATGTGTTTCTATGTTGAATTTGTTTGTCTCCTGAGTGGAAAACTCTGCTATTTTCCATATAGCTGCAGTAAAACCATGCACAGGAGCACAGAATTGCCATGTGGCTACAGTGTAATTTACAACTGCATTAACCATGAAAATGCTTTCATCACAGCACGATTTGGTAACTCTGACCGTTGCACTTTATCATGCTCCCTAACAAAAACACTGGTTTGAGCCAGACCACACCTCACTCACATTCTCATGCTGGCTTCCTGTTACAACAGGACCAAATTTGCATCACAATTGTAAACCCTCCTTACCGTGTTTGGGGCATGATTTACACATAGCCACAGCTAAATGCAACCACATAGATTTGATCTTCACAGACAAAGTCAAATCTACATCAGCCTCACAAAATGTATTCTATTTTATTTAAGTCTTTACATCTAGACTGTATTATAACTGTGAATTTCTCCCAGATATTGTTTTTGTTTTTCTTCAGATTTACTAAATCAGTTAGTTATTATGTGTCTCACCAAGTTAAATATCAAAATTTACGTGAATTTACATATTTCTCATTCTTACTTAAGTGCAAACATTTATTTTATCACTGTATTATGTAGCGTATGGACGGTGCTCATAAATGATCAACGGACCAATACTTTGATTAGTTATAATGACTCAAACAAGACCGGCGCCGTGAAGTCTACTGACCGACAGGTTAATGGTGCTAAAGGACACAAACCATGCTCGTGCAGTGCCACGAGGCACCGTCATAAATAACAGCCCCACCCTCACACATACCAAAGGACATCCGAATAGATTATATGACTTTTAACTTAGTTATTTTTCATTTTAGGTGTGTTGTGTTCCCTGTATGTATGCATGCTTTTTGTTATAACCATTTTAGATGTGTTTGATAGGTTAGAAACTTATAGCCAGTGAATGCTTAAGGAAGAATGACGTCAATCCTCGCCGTTCCTTTAATTCTTAAGTTAAACTCCCCATGCTTGGTCTCGAAATCTTTGTCTCGCAATTTGTAGGCCGGCTAGGTGCGTTGTGTGGTACTATGATGCATCAGACTCTTTCTGTTAGGCCAAAACCCCAAAGTCTGCATACCAAAACCCCCAAGTCTGCTTATCTAAGAGAGCCATAAACATGTTAATGAGGCGAGACTCAAAGACAAAGGAAAATTTCCGCTTCTGAGTTCCTTCGCTCTGATTGGCTGTTCCGACAAAAGAGGCGTACCCCGTCATGGCCCTTTAAGGAGGTCTACAAACGCTTCTTCGCTCTCTTCTCCTTGCTCTTCTTCTTGCCATCTCTTCTTCTTGCCCTCTTCGCTCTTCTCTTCGTCCCGCTTCGCCGCCTTCTTCGCCATCTTCCAACGGATCTCATCACACAAAGGAACCAAAGTTGAATTTCCCGCGGACTCCAAGGACACACCCTGCAAGATTCAAACACGGACCAGATCGCGGAATTCCCACACACGCACAAACTCGCGATCAAGGAAACATATGCAAGTATCCCTTAAGCTGTCGTTATAAAGTCTTGAGCTTATACCAATAAGTTGGACTGATTTCTTGCTTGTGCTCATAGGTTGTGTCTGTAATAACACAGTTTCCTTCTCTCTCTCTCTCTCTCTCTCTCTCTCTCTCTCTCTCTCTCTCTCTCTCCTTCCTTCTTTCAGTTAATTTGTGTATGTTTGTTTATTGTTTGTTGATTTATTAAAATATATATATTCACACGTGATTGCGCTTGAGTTGCTCATACATAGGTCCCTTTACGTTGAACCGACCCTGTTACAAATTAAAAAGAAAGATATTTCTCCTGGCCAGAGAAACGTGTTTAAGAGTTATTAAAAGGAGGTATTTGGTGGACAATTATCCGTCCTTTGAACTCAATTCTAGAATCAAAGAAATTTCTAAAAGTTGAATCAAGCCCTAGATATTAATAATTGTTATAATCCGTTATAATCAACTGTTAATATCCAAATTCCCCCTCTGTGCGGATCTGTGCATATTTGATCGTAACACGATTAAGCGCATGCATAAATCCCGCACCATTTCCCCTGGGGCTCGATATCGCTACAATTATAACAATGCATTTGATTTTGAACTTATTTGATTTCTGAGTCTTTGTAGTTTGTCCATTTGACTTGCAACAATGTTTTTGGACATCTATGGAATTGAATTTCTGTATTTGGTTACACTGAATATTTTGCTGATACTCTTCATGAAAAGGGGATTTAAGCCAACAATGATTGTTGTTTTGTTATAATGCAATTTATTTTTAATGTTTCCAGAAACAATGTAAGCGCTTGTGAGATCTTCTTTTATTCTCAGCCTTGACCACTTTATTAAGTACATCGATTTAATGGCTTATTGCCAGAGACTATTTTAATCTGACCACATCAAACTTCTGACCAATGACAAATATCATGTATGCTTTTGTTCTTTGTTGTGCTATATGTTCTTTTAATCACAGGATCCCTGCTGCACAAGTTCACATCCTGTGTCCTCAGAAATAGGGACAAGCGTTTGCTCTAACCTTCAGTGACTGTTCTCGAGGTGTGAAGTATTCAATGGACGTTTTGCATATCAATGATTGGTGCAACACCATTTGATGGAGCCTTCTCATGCAGGACTGAGATGAGAACAAAGACTGAAGACTGACCAGCTGCTTTTGCAACAAGTATGGACGAGAAGTCTGAAGATGATATCTACACACAACAGAAAGCATGTCTTTGTGGACTGTGCCACCTTTGGACTCAATGATTGTGATTGCTTTACTGTTTTCAACCCCATCTCTCTCCAGAAGGGCCATTTGGAATTCCTAAAGACAAAGAAATGCTGAAGGTCTGTAGGCCAAATGTGTGTCACACCTGTAACACCGTGGGGGAAGTTTGGTCTGATTGGTCAGTTTGAATGTCTCACATTAGGGTTTCAGTCACATGGTCAAGGAATAGATAAAAGAAGATTGTAACTGTTGCTCTGTCTTTTATTCTCTGGCTCTCTCTTCTTGGGGGCCTTCTCTTTGGCTCTTCTCTTTCTTTGCACTCTTCTCTTCTTTGTCTCTCTCTCCCCTCTCTCTCTCTATCTCATATCATGCTGGGTACGATTAATGGTATACGTTTTCATCATCTCATACATTTATTTTGTAACTGTTTTAAGTGTAACCATAACTAGATTTTGTCATTAAATTCTTTCAATTACAAATGATGTGCTAACTAGTTTTGATTTGGTATTGACTTTGAAGTGTTACCTATTGCAATACAATATAGTCACATTATAGCAACGCTCTCCCACATATTTAGCTATTGTCACTGCGCTTATTTCCGTCGTTGGTATAAGCTGCAGTGGTGTAGTAAGATGAGAAATGTACAGTTTTCTATCATCTTGCTGATAACGTTTCTTTAGTCATTCGGCAACCCTGCAGTCAGAACCACTGTAGGCGATCCACCCTTACAGTTTCATCCCCAGTTGTGCTAACTTTGCTCTGAGGCAAACTGCCAAAGATAACAAAGACTGTTTTCGACCTGAGGTAACAGGAACAGGAACTGTTGAAAATGCTTGAAATCACTACCAACAGAGCATGAGGCAGTAAAGATGGTGAAAGATCTAACATCTCTCTGTCAAACAGGAGGATTCCATCTTACAAAGTGGGTGAGTAACAGTCGTTCTGTTCTTGCACAGATTCCAAAAGAAGACAGAGTTCAAAATGTAAAGAAATTGGATCTTGACAGGGAAAAGCTTCCCACTGAAAGAGTTCTAGGATTGCTGTGGTGTGTGGAAAATGATGTGTTCAAGTTCGTGAAGGAAATATTAGTTTAAAATGTTTGATTCTGTGTTGAAGTGTTCATTTCTAATAGTAGTTTAAAATGTTTCAATTTACCTTGACGTGTTCTTGAATGTTCAAACACAAAGTTACTGTTTCTAATTCTGTAATAAATAGTTTCTTTCAAAAACAAAGAACAATGCACCCAGGGTGAAAGGTCCAAGACTGATACTGTTGACGCTATCTGTTTACCAGAAAAGTTACAGATAGAAAAGGGATGGGGCTAGGGGTTCTTGTTTTTGTGTGCAGACTGATGATTAGTATGGAGTAACCTGAGATGATGGAATCAACCTGATAACACTGATTAATATGATGCAACCAATGAGGAAACCTGCCTGACAACGGTCACGAGTTGGAGGGAGAGGACTCGAGGAGGATCCAAAAGACAAGAATATAAATATTGTGTTTAGATGCTTGTGAGACATTCTGGACTGCCCAGGTGTCAGCTATTGACTTTGTGGTCCTGTAATCCTGAGCTCAGACCTTTTCTGATTCTCCATTAAATCGACTTCATTTATTTACGAGTAGCGTCTTTCTTTTGATTGGGCAAATCAACGGACTGGGGAAAGGATTTATTTCCGACAATTTGGAGGGCACCGGATTTGCCACAAATTTTCATAGAGCGCGAGGACGAGGTGACACCAAGGCTCAACTTTCTGCGCAGAACATCTTAACAGGTAAGCAGATGCCTTTTTCATAAAAATCTGCAAATTGGACAATCTAAATTAATAAGTTGAGTGTTGAGTTGCTGAGTTCATTTTTGAGAGAATCAAAAAAGCTGAAAAGTCAAATGAGGTATTTGACTGTTAGGGAACAGGTTAAAAACGTCAAATGAGGTATTTGACTGTTAAGAACCAGGTTAGAAAACGTCAAATGAGGTATTTGACTGTTAGGGAACAGGTTAAAAACGTCAAATTAGGTATTTGACTGTTAGGAACAGGGTTAAAAACGTCAAATGAGGTATTTGACTGTTAGGGAACCAGGTTAAAAACGTCAAATGAGGTATTTGACTGTTAAGAACCAGGTTAGAAACGTCAAATGAGGTATTTGACTGTTAAGAACCAGGTTAGAAAAGTCAAATGAGGTATTTGACTGTTAAGAAACAAGTCGTCATCTTGTAGGTGATACTGTTAGAAATCATTGAATTGTTTGAATTGTATGAAATATTGTAATGAATTGACAAAATAACCTGAAATTGTAATTGGAATAACAGGTAAATAAAAATAAAGGATAATCAATAAAAGCATAAAATATGGGGACGTATAGAGACAGCTGGGAGAGGATTTGTGAGTTGGTGTTGGCCCAGACAGAACCAAAAGACAGGAAAGAAAGAGAAAAGGAAATAAGAAAAATTGGGAGATGTTGGCAAATTACAGAAGGTGGGATGAAGATACTAAGGATAAAGGGAATTTAGCTGGGATAATAAGTGAGGAAGAAAAAGAGCAAAAAGTAACTTGGACTCCAAAAGAAAGAAAAAGAAAATTGTTCAGTATGGTCAAAACGGAAAATAGATAAGGAAATACAGGAGGCAGAAGCAGAATTGAGGCGTTGGACTCGCATGGCAGCAACTGCTACAGCATTGAGCAAAAGAAAATTTCAGGTTGAAGGCAGAACTCCACCACCATATGTTCCTAAAACACCAAGTGCTCCAGTGACTAGTCAATATCCGGTATATTCAGTGGGTACAGGTCAGGTCACGCTTAAAGAGGGACAGGACGAAAAGAAGGTAGTACAAATAGTGGAGGGACTGATAAAAGTGGAAATGGAGGATGAGGATAAGGAAGAAGAAGAGTGTAAAATTGAAAAATTGGTAGAGAGAAAATTGAGAGAACTACAGGCAGTGGAAAAACAGAGAATAGACAGGTACTGGAAGAGACTAAAAAGGAGCTACTAAATTGACTAAACCAACAGAGAAATTAAAAATTGACAGAAATGAAGAGAGCGACTCTATTACTGTGACAGGGCATGACTTAGACTTTGAATGGGGAGATGAGAAGAGTGAAAAGGAGGAGGGGACTGGTGTGAGGAAGAGAGAGAGATGTGCATGGAAGAAGGAAGGGGGCCCTCAGTCAGAACTAGAAGCAAGACAATGCTTTCAAATTTAAAAAAGAAATCAGATAAGCAGGGAATTATCCATTGAGAGCAGTAGGTCAAAGAATAGAGTACCGTCCATGGGGACACTCAGATATGAATGCCATAACAGCTAAACTTCCGGAGCTGAGCAGGGGAGGCAGAAGATGGTTGGGAAAAGTGCCGTTGTTAACACATGGAACTGAATTGGCTGTAGGGGATATGAGAGCATTGTTGGGTTAAATTTTGACTGCGACAAAATTAGAGCAAATTGAAAAGGATGCAGATATGGAGGGTGCAGACAATGGGGACCGTTTGAGTAATCATTTAACAAATCTGAGCACTGCCATGGATTGCCACTTTCCAGTGCCAAAAGTAACTTATCAAAGCATAAAATTTAAAATTGGCCAGAATGAGTCAGCCTCTGCATATCTGCATAGGTGTGAGGCAGAGTGGGAGGAGCAGACTGGAGAACATCTAGATTTGTCTCCATTATGCAAGGAATTTTATAGACAGGCTGTGATTAAGGGCACCCCCTCACAAGCAATAGTCAGCATTGAAAATGATCCTGAAATGGGGAAGGAGATAGTGAGACATGGACAAGACATTTTGTACACCATGTAGACAAAGCAATGGAAAGGAGGAAAGTGAAATAGAGAAGCTAAAAACCCAATTGTTAAAAATGCAAATAGAAGCTGAAAAAGAAAAAGGAAAAAGAAAGCAAAAGAGCAGATGCCAGTGCAGGAGGTCATTGCAAAAACAAAGGTTCAAAATGACCAGAGATGGCACCAGGAAGAGGCACCTTATGATCGTTATCAAGATTGGCCTCCCAACCCATCCAAACAGATTTCTTTGGAAATAGGGGAGGGATGCAAAGAGGTAATAGAGGGGATTTTATAATAGTCCAAATAGAGGGGTTGTTTCGTTTGTGGAGAACAGAGCCATTGGAAAGATGACTGCCCATATAGGGGGCAACCACCTGCAAGGGGATGGGCTCCTTTTAGAGGTGGGGCTCGTGGGAGGGGACGGGCTGCCCATTTTCAGCACCTGCCTCCTGCCAACCAACAGATGCCTAGACAATGCCCAGTCTGGGATCCGGCAGAAGGTATGGAGCATTGTTGACGGGGCCCACAGAGAACCAGCAGCAGGGGGCAAAGGCTGAGCCCTACCTAGAAATGCTGGTCAATGACAAGCCTGTGAAGGCCCTGGTGGACACTGGGGCCACATTTTCCACTATAACAGGAGGAGTGGTGGGAAATGAAGCACTATCTAACTCTACAGTAGAAGTGCAAGTGTTCTCTGGGGACACTGAACACTGGCCTATGACTAAGCCACTCTCCGTCAAGGTGGCTGGGCAGTTACATAAACATAAATTTCTGTATTCCACAAACGCACCAACTCCGTTATTAGGCAGAGACCTATTGGTTAAATTGGGAGCAAGCATTTTTGTACACCAGATGGGGTGTTCATATCATTTCCTGATGGAACTAAAAACAACTGTTTAGTGGGAGGGGGGCTAATGTCAATACCAGGGGTGGAAGGTCAGTGGATGGTAAGGGACAAAACAGTGCCTCCAAAGGGTGCAGACATCTATTGGCTTTTAATAAAAGATTCTGAAACTTCTGTGATAAATCAGGTCTATCAAGAATGGAAAGAATGGTTAATGTCTAAAGTAGCAATGACTTCCCCAGAGATCCCCTGCACTGTACTCTGTTCTATGATAAGGGAAGATCCTTCCTGTACTGTCCTTCAATCCGTGCAGACGTGTTTTCACTCTGCTCCCCGCTGTGCTCTAGCGCTCTAGTATTTTGTTTTGTCTCTTCTTTTGTCTCTTTTTCTCTCTGACCCGCTGCTTTGCTGGACTCCTGAAAATATTGAAATGGAATTGATTAACTGGTCAATCAGCGCGATCGACAAGATTTTCTCACAAAGGAAGGGTGCCCTGGGAGAACCCACCTGCCCGGACGGGACTTTTGCTGCAGGAGTACGAGGGACGCATGGAACAACTGGCAAGTCCTGTGCCTGGAGGCTCTGTCCGTGGAGGATGCGGAAGATTTATACATGATTGGATTATTGATGGCGGGGTTCCTATTCTTTGGCTTTGGGATTGCCCTGACCTATCGGAAGATTGGTAAGACAGCTGCAAGCAAATTCACCCAGCCGCTGTCTGTGGAAATTAAGGAATGCTTCGGGGCTGTGTGTGACCGTTTGAAGGAATTAGATCAGAGAGTGATAGGAATTGAGGAACTGAACCGTAACAACGCAGTCCGGACTGCGGATACGCAGGGAAGAGTGGGCTCCATCGGGGGTCAGATCGGTGAACTTTTACGGACTGTAACCGGTCTGGCCATGAGGCTGGACGTAATGTCTAGGGAAACTGCACAGACCGGACGCAAATGCTGAGTACCAGATCTGATTGATTGATTATGATCCGGACAAATTACCGAAGATCATCAAATGGATTAAAAAAATAAAAAAATTGTATTTGCCTGACCTAATCAACTAGCCCAACGAACCTCACTTGTCCCTATCTCTCGGTTGGGAGGTCAGCCTGACAGCTGGTCTGCTATCTTCCCCTGTGCACTGCCTTAACTCCCTTCAAGGACAAACCATAGAACTGAACTCGAAAACATCTGAAGTTATGGCTAACATTCTCACACAACACAATCTCAGACTCACTCGCACCATACACAACCTACCCGATCCCACCCCCCCTCCAACCGTCTGCCTGTCTTTGTCTTTATCTATCTCCTCTCCCACTCCATACAAAAATCCCATCACGTGACCACGTACTGTACTGTGTCATGTTTATGTTTATGTTTATGTTGTGTTGTGTTTTGCTATGTAATGCTTGCTAAACTGCATTCTTGTATTTCTGGAGAGCGTGTGGCGGCGCCTGACTAATCGGCTGCGGCCCGGAGGCTTGCTCCAAACTTCATTTCGTTATACTGTACTTGTACATGTGTAATGACAAATAAATAACTTGTAATGAGGTTTATTCTGAAGAGTTTGAGAGGGTGCAGGGACAGTGTGTAAGGGTAAAGGGAGACTACTTGTATTTGGGAAAAGAAGGGACTGCCATATCTATTAATTTAAAAGGTGAGCAGGCTGAATGGTGGGAAATGGAGGAGACATCAACTCCACGTGACATTGGGAGTAGGGGTCAAACATGAAGCTAGAGCTTTAGGCCCAATGATGAAAAGGTTGACACAAGCCACAGACTGGGTATGGGAGGAGCCAGGGGTAGAAAGATCAGAAAAGGAGGATGGGTATAGGATAAGGGTAGATGTGGAGGATGTTGGAGTCTACCAAAAGGTGTGGGTGACTAGAAACCATGGCAGGGAATTGACAGATGGAGAGGGAGGGAAAGAAATGTTAGCCACATTGCCAGATAGTCTATGGTCTAAGGGTGCTGAAGATGTTGGATTGTGTAAAATGCCCCAATAAAATTTGAGATTGACAAATCTAGCATAGTCTCAAAAAGACAGTATAAAAACAAATTTGAGGCAGAACAGGGAATAACAGAGACAATTGAAGGATTAGTGAAAGCAGGGGTGTTGTGTGAGACAAGGTCAAACTGGAACACTCCGATACTGCCAGTGTTAAAACCAGGCACAGGATAGTACAGGATGGTGCATGACTTGAGAGAAATTAATTCTGTGGTGTCGACCCCTCCACTGCCAACACCAAACCCTTATACTTTATTGTCAAAATTGGAACTTCAACATGTTGTTTTCTCTTGTATAGATTTGGCAAACGCTTTTTCTGTCTTCCTTTGCATGAGTTCTGTAAGGACTGTTTGGCATTCACCCATAATGGAATAAAATACACATATAACAGACTGCCACAAGGGTTTATTCTATCACCAGGAATATTCAATAAAGTACTTCATGACATTATAGACAGGGTAGAACTGACAGAAGGAACCGTGATTGTTCAGTATGTGGATGACATTTTACTGGCATCAACGAGTCGGGAGAAATCTTTAGAATCCACTGAAAAGGTTCTTAAAGTATTGGCTGAAGCAGGGCTAAAAGTGAGCAAGGAAAAAGGGAAGGGTGATAGGAGGGAAAGGCACAGGCTTAACAAGACAGAGTATACACACAATCAGTTCTCATCCAAAACCAACCACTGTGAAGGACATGTTAGCATTTCTAGGTCTGATAGGATACAGCAGACAGTACATTCCTGACTACACTGCCAAAACAGTCAAGTTGAGAGCCTTAGTGAAGGAACAAGGAATGAAGAATGCTAGGGGGAGATTAAATTGGACAACAGAAGCCGAGATGACGTTCATAGAACTTAAAAGATCTTTAGGGAAGAGTTGCAGGTGGCGGATTATGGCAAGGATTTCTACTTGGACGTCAGTGAAAATGGCAACAGTGTCAGCGGTGTACTTTACCAGAAAGACAATCAACAAAGGAGGGTGTTATCTTATCTGAGTGCTCCTTTGGAGGTCATTGAACAGAAACAACCCCCGTGTGCTCGCTTTGTAGCTGGATTAGCTAAGATGATCATTAAGGCAGAGCATATTGTAATGGGCCACCCATTGAAAGTACTATCGAACCACTCTGTGGTATCATTCATAACGTCCTCTGCATTTTCTTTCTCTGCGTTAAGACAACAAAAGATGATAAAAACAGTGACAGCCCCGAATATTCTACACATGCACACCGGAGTGAACATGGCAGAGTTAATGGGAGAAGGAGAATCACATGACTGTGAGCCACTCGCTGAGACCGATAACAGAGTAAGACAAGATCTGACTGGAGTTGCATTGGCTGGAGAGGTATTAAATTTGTTCAGTGATGGCTGTTGTTTCAGAAAACAGGATGGAACACTTTCCGCAGCATTTGCTGTAGTGAGGATGGTAGGGGAACAGGGAAAAGTGATGGCAGCTGAAAAACTGGAAGGACGACAGTCAGCACAAAGAGCAGAATTGTTAGGACTTATAGCAGCGTTACAGGCAGGTAGGGGTCAAAGGGTCAACATCTATTGTGATTCTGCCTATGCTGTCTCAGCGGCCTTAACTGAACTGCCAGGGTGGGCAAGGTGTGGCTTTGTAACATCCGACAGGTAAGCCAATAAAACATGCTGAGGAAGCAGTGCTGTTGTTGAAATCTGTAATGCTTCCTGAGCAAGTAGCTATAGTAAAGTGTGCAGCGCATACTGGGGGAACGGATATGATAGCGTTGGGTAACTCTGCAGCTGACGAGGCGGCAAAACAAACAGCTGGATATACCGTTCACCAGTTAATGGTGACTTCTTGTGATGAACTGACTGACATAGCTAAAGAATTAACTGTTGATTTCATTCTCAGTGAACAGCAACGAGCTGCAGCAGAGGAGAAGTCTCAGTGGATAAGCAAAGGGGGTAAGGTAAACGAGACTGGCCTATGGATAGGACCAGGGGTAAACCTACCCTGCCAGCAAGCACTGCAGTCAGTGTATTGAAGGAGGCGCATAGCCTTGCACACAGCAGTGAGCGTGACATGACTAAAAGAATGACAGCCTGGTGGCACCCATTCATGCCACATCTAATTAGCAGCACTATAGCTAATTGTAAAATCTGTCAAGAACACAATGTCAAACCAGCATTGAAACCAGGAGCAGGCCATTTTCCAACTAATCAGGGTCCAGGCCACGAAGTGGTTATGAATTTCACTGATATGATAGTACCAGTTAATGGGAAACGGTATCTACTAGTGATGGTAGATGGATATAGTGGGTGGCCTGAAGCATACCCTTGTAAAAAGAGGATGCTATCTCTGTGGTAAAATGTTTGGTGAATCAGTACATACCACGTCATGGGTTTCCTAAATTGATCAGATCTGACAATGGCACGCATTTCAAAAATGACCATTTAGAGCAAGTCGAAACTACTCTTGGACTAAAACATAGGTATGGGGCTGTGTGGCACCCCCAAAGCCAGGGGAAGGTTGAATGCATGAATTTGACGATAAAACAAAAATTGGCAAAAATTTGTGACACCATGGGAATGAATTGGGTAAGTGCACTTCCTATTGCTCTGATGTCAATCAGGTGTAGCATCAACAGATCAACTGGGCTGACACCATTTGAATTAGTGACAGGTAGGCAGTTCCCAGGGCCCTGGGCACCATTTAATATATCAGCCGGCACAGTTTCCACACAAAAACACTTTGATAATGTGAAGGCTGTAATTGAATTGTTTTCCCCACAGAAAGTGCCAACGAATGAGGAACTGGTTGACACCCCAGTAAAACAGACAGGAGTGGAGCAGTGAGTAAGACTGAGACAGATGAGACGGAAGTGGTTCGCCCCTAGATGGTCTGAACCTTTAAGGGTCACGGCCAGAACTAGCCATTGTGTCCAACTAGTGGGTAAGGGAAAAACTTGGTTCCATTTGTCTGCATGTGTTAATTGTGATCCACCATCTAGGTCACTGGACGAGACGAGGGTTGACCTGAATATAGGTCAAAGAGAGGGAGTAGAGGAGAAGGACACAGAGGAGCAGGACCAAGGGACTAAAGGAGACCACACAGCCCCAACTTTGCAGTGTCAACAAAGCAGCAATACTCCGTTCTCGATAATTGAAAGAGGGAGATTTGTTAGAAGTTCCTGAACATATTGCCATTGGACATTGCATAAGTGCTGATTATGTGTTGGGGGTGGGAGTAGCTAAACAGATCAAGAAAAAATACGGGGTTGAGCAACTACGAAAAAACATTTCTACACCTGGACAGTGTGTAGAAACAAGACACGGGGCAAAACGTATTTTTCACTTAGTGACAAAGCGGTGGTGTGAGGAGCTACCCACCTACAACAATTTGGAAAAGAGTTTGGGGGCCCTCAGAGACAAGTGTAGGGAAACAAAAACACCAGCTATTGCACTACCAAAAATTGGGTGTGGGCGGGACAAGTTAAGATATAGAAAAGTGGTGAGAATAATTGAAGAAGTATTCAAGGACGGAGACATCCAGGTAATACTCCTGACAAGAAAATGATTCTAGGTGAGAGGTGGCGGGTACTAGGGTTGTTGGGAATAGTGGGGGTCATAATTACTGCAATAACCTTTCAATTCCACAGGACTGAGGATGAGTATGATGACTGTGAAGGGGATGGGGATTTGGATGAGTTGTGATCTCTTTCAGAGATCAAGAGAGGGAATTGAAGGAAATATTAGTTTAAAATGTTTGATTCTGTGTTGAAGTGTTCATTTCTAATAGTAGTTTAAATGTTTCAATTTACCTTGACGTGTTCTTGAATGTTCAAACACAAAGTTACTGTTTCTAATTCTGTAATAAATAGTTTCTTTCAAAAACAAAGAACAATGCACCCAGGGTGAAAGGTCCAAGACTGATACTGTTGACGCTATCTGTTTACCAGAAAAGTTACAGATAGAAAAGGGATGGGGCAAGGGGTTCTTGTTTTTGTGTGCAGACTGATGATTAGTATGGAGTAACCTGAGATGATGGAATCAACCTGATAACACTGATTAATATGATGCAACCAATGAGGAAACCTGCCTGACAACGGTCACGAGTTGGAGGAGAGGACTCGAGGGAGGATCCAAAAGACAAGAATATAAATATTGTGTTTAGATGCTTGTGAGACATTCTGGACTGCCCAGGTGTCAGCTATTGACTTTGTGGTCCTGTAATCCTGAGCTCAGAGCTTTTCTGATTCTCCATTAAATCGACTTCATTTATTTACGAGTAGCGTCTTTCTTTGACTGGGCAAATCAACGGACTGGGGAAAGGATTTATTTCCGACATTCGATATCACTATCAAGTGCAAATCCCACACCCAAAGAAACTTGCTGTCAGTTGTAAGTTCCATCTACGATCCACTTGGGTTTTTGTGTCCCTTTACTTTACCTGCAAAGTTACTTCTCCAAGACCTCTGTAGGAGTAAATGTGGTTGGGATGAGGAAATACCACAAGTTGCAGTAAATAAGTGGACAAAATGGATAAAGGATCTTGATGAAATACAAAATTTCAGAGTGGCACGTTGTGTAAAACCAACAGGATTTGGAGTGCTTAAGCAAGCAGAGCTGCATCATTTCTCCGATGCCAGTGAACTTGGATATGGCACAGTGAGTTACTTGAGACTAACCAATGACATGCACACTGTGCATGTATCTTTTCTATTAGGGAAAGCCAGAGTAGCCCCACTTAAGCAAATCACAATTCCGCGTCTAGAACTTACAGTCAGAGTGGACATTATGATAAGAAAAGCATTGGAGCTGGATCTCGAGCGCTCAACGTTCTGGACTGATAGTCAATCAGTGCTGAAATATGTTGCAAATGAAAATGCAAGATTCCGCACATTTGTAGCAAATAGGATCTCTATTATTAGAGAAAATACAGATGTAACTCAATGGAGATGCATCAAAACAAAGCAGAACTCTGCTGACCTAGCATCAAGAGGAGTGAGTGCTAACACATTGGTAAACTGCAAAGAGTGGATCCATGGACCAGACTTTCTATGGAAGAAAGAAGAGGAATGGCCTAAGACGTCCATGGTACCCGTGTCTCTTGAAGAGCTTGAAGTTAAAAAGAACACCATTGTGTACAGTACTCTCATTAAAGAAACAGAAAATCCTACCAGCCAACTGCTTAACTACTTCTCAAGTTGGACAAAGCTGACGAGGGCGGTAGCATGGTTCCTAAAGTTCAAGAATATCCTTCGCTTACTCACTGCAAAAAGAAAAGAAATACAAATAACCTGCATGAATACAAAGAGCCAAAACAAGCAAGGTAACGAAATTAAAGCATCACTTTGTGGACAAACAATTAGCCTGAATGATCTTGTGACAGCAGAAAAGGCAATTGTTGTGTTTTGCCAGAGACAAAGGTACTCAGAGGAAATGTCAAGAATTGAAAAGTCATCACTTGGTGGAAAGCGGTTGAATAAATTCAGCAGCCTATACAAGCTGGATCCTGTGATGGATGATGGAGTTTTGAGGGTAGGAGGAAGATTGGAGAAGTCAGCAATGCCTGAGGAAACCAAACGACCGATGATCCTTCCAAAAGATCTTCACATCTCCACACTTATCCTTCAACACATACACGAACAACTTGGACATGCTGGCAGAAACCATGTTCTCTCACACCTGAGAAAGAAATATTGGATTATAAATGCCAATTCTGCAGCACGCAAAGTCTTTTCTAAATGTGTCATATGCAAGCGTGTAAGAGGAAAAATTGGAGAACAAAAGATGGCAGATTTACCTAAAGAAAGACTACAAGTTGATCTTCCACCTTTTAGTAATGTTGGTGTGGACTATTTTGGACCCTTGAAACAAAAAAAGAGGTCGAAGTCAAGTGAAGAGGTATGGAGTTATTTTCACCTGCATGACAAGCAGAGCTGTCCATCTAGAAATGGCTCACTCACTAAACACAGATTCATGTATTGACGCTTTAAGAAGATTCATAGCCAGGAGAGGTCAAGTATTACACATTCGATCTGATAACGGAACTAACCTGGTGGGTGCAAAAAGAGAGTTACAGAATTCCCTTTCAGAATGGAACCAAAGCAGAATCCAGAAAACAATGCTTCAGAAAGGAGTTCAGTGGACATTCAACCCTCCAGCAGCCCTCACATCATGGGGAGTATGGGAAAGACTTATTCGAATGGTCAGGCAGATCTTATGCTCTGTATTACAACAACACACCCTTGATGATGAAGGACTACAAACACTCTTTTGTGAGATTGAAGCAATCTTGAATGGTCATCCCATTACCACATTGTCTGATGACCATCATGACCTGGAGCCTCTCACGCCAAATCACATTCTACTGTTGAAATCTAACCTTACATTGCCACCTGGATTGAGGCGTCGATGCTCCAGCTGGATGTTGTTATTCTCGCTGAGCCGTGTCTGGATGATCAGATTGTGGGCGAGCCTCCCGATAATCTTGGCCCACTCTTTGTGATTGTGGCTCTGCATGGGGTCATGGCTCATCAGCCTGTTCAGATCGTTGTCCAGCTGTTCTCTGCTCAGCTGCTGTAGGTCGCCGGTGACTCTGGGCAGGAACTCGTGGGTCAGCAGCAGACGGCCAGGTCTCGAGGTTGTCCCAGTGGGCAGCAGGGCTGGATGAACGGGACATCTTGGCGTACTGTTGACGAGAGAACGCAGCACAAAAGAAACACAATGCAAGTCCTTGCCGAATTGAGAGCTACGTTTTTTTTTTTGTTTTTTTTGAATATATGTTTCAAAATACAAATTTGGGCTAACAGTCTATGCTGTTAGTGAGCTACGGTCCAGATACTTAATATCTTTGGCCATGAATATTGGTGAGGGCCAAGCCTAAATAAAGATTTTGACGGCGGCAGCCTATTGGGTCATGTGATGACTCTGGCGGCTGGGTTCCAATCTAATATTTAGCTTTCCTTGCTGGCTCTCATAGGTTCTGTCGGTATGTGAACTGAAAGAAACACCACATGACAGTGAGGTACATAGGGTAGGATAAAACAAACAAAAATAAAATATTAAAGGGGAAGAGTAAAACAAGAATGAGTGAAATAAAATGAAAATTAATAAAATAAAGTGCAAGGCTTAAAAATTAATAAAAATAATAAATCAAAATAAAAGTGGATTAAAATAAAATTAAAAATCAAAAACAAAGTAACAGGAAGTGGTAAGAGGGAGGAGAAACTCTAAGCCCGTTTTTCGCCACTAGGTGTTATTACGGGCCTGACAGAGCGGTGGCGCTGTCGAGTAATAACCTCTAGTGAGACTGTGTGCTTAGAGTGTAAGGTCCCAAAGGCACTCAATGTTAATTTAAAAATGTTGAATTTAAACTCAGTTTAAACCAAATTTCAAATAACCAGGTGCTAGGGTACTAGAATAATTTTGGGAATTTGCTGTTACAGTAAATAGGCACATTTACAGAAAAGCAGAAATAACACTTTCAAAGGAAAATCATGGGAAGAAAGATCTGAGCATGACCTCCAGGGGTGTGTTAATCATTGAATGCCTGTGGTGACACAGATACAACTTTATTTGAATTTAATTTAAACTTGTTTAACATAAATTTAAATAAGTGTGAAGAGTCGTAGAGACAGAGAGTGTCAAATAACAGTAACAGTGAGGAGAATTACAGTTCTGAGCAGAACTAAGACAGCAAAAGGGGAAGGTAGAATTAACCTTCACAGAAAAGCAGCAGAAGAGAAGCAGAACTACGAGTAATGTCCACGAGATGGCGTTATCGAGTTCGCTACGGAGATGACATAGGGAGGAGGACTGCGCCGCCTTGGTCAGAGAGGCAGTACCAACCCCAGCGCTCGTGATTTCAATTTTGGGCGTGTTCACTGGTTCAGTGGTTACAAATTAATCACGCATACAATAAATCTCTCTATATATATAACTTTAGTTTCTCTTTCGATCGGAGGATCAAGGGAGTGCCTGGCATGAACCTTTCACTACCATTAAAGCACAAAAATATATACGAACAGGATTTCTTCACTGTCGCTTTAGGTTAAGCTGGATCAGAGTTTATACCTGGCTCCTGGCTAAATCAAACAATAGGGTCGCGGCGCGACTTCCTTTGTCTGATTTGCCTTGGGTGCACGTGGGTAATTACTCCATGTGGACTCAAAATGGAGCGAAATGCGCCTAGTTTACACAGCGTCGGCATATGCGATGAATGACTAGCGCAACAATAAAAGGCCTTTAAAGAGTGATCGGAGGAAACTCGCTCGGATCACGTGTTCCACTGCGGAGATTTATTCGTCCTTACAGAAGCGACTTTAATATTGTGACTGCAGTTTAACGGATTTACTTGTTAACAAAGGCTAAATGATAGACAAATAGTCGTGTTAACACACGAGTTCAGAAATATGAGCTCATTTAGTTTGGGCGAGTGCGTTTTGCTCGGGAGCGCGCATTTCTCGCGACACGCGTTTAACAACAAAACATATACACACACACCTAGACCGAACTGAGTTTGCTCAACATAAGTTTAAAACGATGGCCGCATTATCCTCCACCATTATATGTAGCGAGATCTAGCCCCAGGGGAAATGGTGCGGGATTTATGCATGCGTCTAATCGTGTTACGATCAAACATGCATAAATCGGCACAGAGGGGAATTTGGGTATTAACAGTTGATTATAACGGATTATAACAATTATTAATATCTAGGGCTTGATTCAACTTTTAGAATTTTCTTTGATTCTAGAATTGAGTTCAAAGGACGGATAATTGTCCACCAACTATCTCCCTTTTAATAACTCTTAGACAAGGCTTCTCTGGCCAGAAGAAGTATCTTTCTTTTAATTTGTAACAGGGTCGGTTCACTGTAAAAGGGACCTATGGGTGAGCAACTCAGGCACAATCACGTGTGATATATATATATTTTAATAAATCAACAAACAATAAACAAACATACACAAATTAACTGAAAAGCAGAAGAGAGAGAGAGAGAGAGAGAGAGAGAGAGAGAGAGAGAGAGAGAGAGAAGACAAAAAAGGTGGTATTACCGACACAACCTATTGAGCACAAGCAAGAAATCAGTCCAACTTATTGGTATAAGCTCAAGACTTTATAACGACAGTAAAGAGATACTTGCATAGGTTTACTTCGTGGCTGATCGCGGATTCGTGCGTGTGGGGGAATTCCGCGATCCGGTCCGTGTTTGAATCTTGCAGGGTGGGTCCTTGGAGTCCGTGGGAAATTCAACTTTGGTTCCTTTGTGTGGTAATGTCCTTTGGAAGATGGCGTGCTGGCAATCCGAAAATCTGCGTCGAATAGGCAAAGGGGGTGAAAAGCAAGCGAGCGGAAAAGCACGAGAGAGAGAGAGTGAGAGAGAGCGAGTCACGAGAACAAGAGCGGCAAGAAGAGAGCCGGAAAAAAACGAAAGAGAACGAGGAGAGCTTGTAGGCCTTTCTTAAAGGGCCATCACGGGGCACGCCTCTTTTGTCGGAACAGCCAATCAGAGCGAAGGAACTCAGAAGCGGGAAATCTCCCTTTGTCTTCGGGTCTCGCCTCATTAACATGTTTATGGCTTTCTTAGGTATGCAGACTTTGGGGTTTTGGCATGAAAGAAAGAGTTTGATGCATCATAGTACCACACAACGCACATAGCCCGGTCTACAAATTGTGAGACAAAGATTTGAGACCAAGCACGGGAGTTTAACTTATGAATTAAAGGAATGGTGAGGATTGACGTCATTCTTCCTTAAGCATTCACTGGCTATAAGTTTCTAACCTATCAAACACATCTAAAATGGTTATAACAAAAAAGCATGCATACATACAGGAACACAGCACATCTAGAATGAAAAATAACTAAGTTAAAGGTCATATAGTTGATAGATTTTATGTTGAAATTTGGATGAAAACTTATTGGGATAAAGGGCCAGAGATGAAGAATGAAGAGAGCTCTCTCTCAAACCCAGATGCAGCTGAAATCTGAGGCGTCCCTCCCCGTATGAATGTGTTGTTTCTGCTGAAGGTTCAAAGCCCTTGACTAATCGATTATATCCGCAGTTACCAACCACAACAGAAGTTTTTCCGTTTGTACAAATTCCTGATGGATTTAAAATCACTCCATTGAGTGTGACAGAAGCAGTGGTAATTTGTAAAGATCTGCCAGATCCTTCTAAAACACCACACCAATTTGTAGCAGTATTGAAACGGTTAACAGCCTACAGTCAACTGACGGGCGAGATTATCGTTTTATCTTGACTAAAACACTGCCTGCAGAAATTACGGAGGAGGAAATGATTGGGGAAATTGATTATTTAAACCCCATATATGATACACCGCCTACACGTCGTGTAATTTCTCGGGAAGATGCTAAGCCCCTTGATTTGTCTAAACAGTCACGAGTGCTTTTATTTGCTGATTCTGATGATGATGAAGGCGAGGCTGACTGGGTATGGGCCAGCTCAGGTAAACTCAAAGAATTTTTCAAGCAATTGACTGCTTTTTTGCTGAAAGTGTCTTCTGCTAAACAAGACATTTCACATGCAGCCAATGCCAAACAGAGAACTGGAGAAAGCCCTGTTGCATTCTTTAACAGATTTAGACATGCTTGGGTGGAGGAATCTGCGATTCCAATTGATCAAAATTGTCCGTTGTTTTTAAATACGTTCCTAAATAATATGAACAAGGACACTGCACAGTTAATTCGCATAACTACTCCAAATATTACTACAATTTCTGTTTATGAATTGGGGACGACGCTTGCGTGAGCTTTCCTCCGCTGGAGCTTTTGATGTCTCCAGGGCAAGACTCCTGCAATGCTTCAAGCTAATGCTGGTGTAAATCATGGCCCGCAACAGTCTGGAAATGTGAGATGCTGTTTTTATTGTGGCAAACCGGGGCATTTCCAAAGAGACTGTAGGAAAAAAGAGTGGGACTTGAAACAGAGGTCAGAAAGGCAGAGAAAAAGGGCTCTGGCACTAAGCCAAGGCCAATAGCGCCCCTGCTCCAAAGACTGACAAACAAAATCCAGTCTATCCCATTTCCTGGCCACAATGACTCAGCTCCAGTTCAACTAATCCTTCTGTTGATAATTTTTCACTGATTTCTTTAAGTTATCCGAATGTGTCAACTGTTTTGCCATTTATTGAGTTAAATGTTGACCATAAACCCTATGTCTTTCTCATTGACAGTGGTGCAACCATCTCATCTGTATCTTCACTTGTTTATGAAGGCTCGATTACAGGAAAACATGTGAACTCAGTGGGAATCAACGGTGTACCTATAAAATGCGAAATGACACCAACAGTTCGGTTACTTCTAATGATATCCCATCATTGTTTAAAATGCATGCTTTTGCAATTATACCTGATTCTCCATTCTGCCTTTTGGGTAGAGATTTGATGCATAAATTAGGTATTCAACTTCACTTTGATGCTGACTCTCTACAACTTATGTTTCCTGCAGCCTACTCTCTCACTGTTGATACAGGAAATGCTCTCCTCGAGGACGAGTCTGCAACTGAGCTCAAAGAGGAAATTGAGGGCGTCCACCCCAAATTGTGGGCGGCCCATAAAGATGACACAGGATTCATTGATGTCCAGCCCTATGCTGCTAAGCTAAACACAGACAAGCCTGTGTATCAGAAACAATACCCCCTCTCTAAAGAAAAGGTGGAGGGTATTCTTCCTGTTATTGATAGACTACTGGCTCAAGGCATCCTGGTGCACACTCATTCACCTTATAATACACCAATTAATCCAATTAAGAAAGCAAATGGTTCTTGGCGTTTAACTCAAGATTTGAGAAAAGTTAATGAGTTAGTAACACCTTTGTCTCCTATTGTACCTGATGTGCAAACTATAATTAATTCTATTCCTTCTGAACATTCATTCTTTACTGTTTTAGATATTTCTAGTGCTTTTTTCAGTATTCCTGTTGATCGCCGAACTCAGCCATTGTTCGCTTTTACCCTGGAAAATTCACAATTAACGTGGACACGCCTGCCACAAGGGTTCAGAGATTCTCCGGCTGTTTTCTCTGCTGTAGTGCACGCAACGCTGAAAGATGCCAAGCTTCCTCCAAACGCCTGTCTGCTTCAATACGCAGATGACATCCTCGTCACAGGTGCATCTGAGGACATGTGTGCTGCTGCCTCTAAAATTGTCTGCACATTTTGGCAGAAGCTGGTTTCAAAGCGTCTAGAGAGAAGCTACAGTGGGTACAGAGGAGGGTTGAATACCTTGGACATGAACTGTCACAGGGCAAAGTGCAATTGTCTGCTGACAGAGTGAAAGCTATTGCTACCTTCAAACACCCATCAACACGGAAGCAAATGCAAAGCTTCCTGGGACTGGTTAATTATTGCCGATCATGGGTGCCTAACTGTTCCATGTATGACAAAATCCTGAGAACTGCTACTCTGGAGGACAAAGAGGACATTGTATGGACAGCTGAGATGGACAAAGCATTCAGACATTTGAAATCCTCCCTTATAAGACCTCCTGCACTCGGACTCCCAAGATACACTCAAGAGTTTCACCTGTACGTGCATGAAAGTGGAGGCACAGCCGCTGCAATCCTGGCCCAGGAGCATGGAGGTACTTTTCGTCCCATAGCTTATTTGTCTAAAACTCTTGATTCAGCAGCCAGGGGACTCCTGCTTGCTTACGTGCAGTGGCTGCTACAGCGCTCATGGTGCAAGATGCTGAAAAAATTGTGTTAAATTGATAGTGCACACCTCTCATCAGGTAGGAGTCATTATGAGCAATATTTCTACTCAACATATGACTGCTCAACGCCGCTCTGGCTATGAGGCTATATTATTAGCTACTGCTAATTTGATTCTAAAGCCAACTTCTGTTATTCATGGCCCTACTGTACATTTGCACAGGTTGCTGACGCAAGGTGAATTCGAGAGTGAGGACCATGATTGCCTGACCAGAATCCAAATTTCGACTGCCTGCAGGCCAGATGTTTCTGCATCTGTCCTGGAGGAGGGAAGGGAGTTTTATATTGACGGATCCTGTTTCAAGCCAAATGATAATGTGTTCTTATGTGGATATGCTATTGTTGAATTACCTGATCGTGTAATTGAGGCATACTCTTTGCCATACAAGTCAGCACAAGTTGCAGAATTAGTTGCTTTAACAAGAGCTTGTCAATTGGCAAAAGATCAGTGTGTTAATATATACACTGACTCCAAATATGCATATAGCATAGTCCATGATTTTGCTAAATTGTGGGAAGAAAGAAATTTTAAAACTTCAGATGGAAAGCCAATTGCTCATTACAGCATTGTAGCAGAGCTCATTGACGCAGCACAACAACCATCAAAACTGGCTGTTATCAAAGTAGCAGGACATGCGTCAGGAGACACAGATGAGGCCAAAGGAAACAGATTTGTGGATGAAGTAGGAAAATGGGCAGCTAAAGAAGTGATATTAAGTCCACATAAGCGAAAGGGGCACAGATGTGCCTATGATGAATTCATCATTGACTAATGATTTGGACATTAAAATATTACAAGCTAACCCCTCACAAGCCGATTTGTCTCATTGGACAGACAATGAAGTAAAACCAGATCCAGTGGGAATTTTAAGAGACAAACAAGGTAGACTTGCACTACCTGCATCTACGATTGTTATGCTATGTAGACATTATCATGGTGTATCACATGTGTCAAAAAAGAAAGTGATACAGATGTTGAATCGATCTTACTGCATAGCAAATGTTCGAAGAAATACTCTTTTGATATTGGATGCTTGCCTGGTGTGTGCTCAAACTAACAAGCACAAGGCAACTAAATACGACTCTTTACCACATCCTGAGCTGCCATTCCAACACTTGCAAATTGATTTTACGCACATGCCTCCTTGCGGAAATAATAAGTATTTGCTTGTGATTGTTGACCGATTTTCTAAGTGGCCTGAAGCTTTTCTGTGTAATAGAGAAAATGCACAGACGGTAGTTAAAGCTCTTGCGAAAGACATTATACCGCGTTTCGGCATACCATCGGTCATAGACAGTGATAATGGAACACCGTTCGCTTCCAAAGTCACACAATTGTTAGCCAAAGAGCTTAATATTACCTGGAAGTTTCATATACCGTATAATCCACAATCAAGTGGGCAGGTTGAAAATTTGAATCGCATCATCAAAGATCGGATTACTAAAGCGTGTATTGATACAGGCAGAAATTGGGTTGATTTGTTGCCTGCCGTATTGACAGAAATTAGAATGTCACCATCAGCAACAACAAAGATGTCCCCATTTGAAATTCTTATGGGTAGACCTTTCCCGACCCCATGGGTCAAAGGTCGCGCTGGCAATTTTTCCACAGGTGACACGGAGGTGATCATCACGGATTATGTGGATTCCCTAGTCAAAACGTTGAATAGCATCAATGGTGATGTGTCTCTCTCTCTCCTTCTTCCTGCAGAAAAACCCACTCATCCTTTCGTTCCAGGACAACAGGTGCTGATAAAGTGTCTGAAGCCCACAAAACTGGGAGAGCCGAAATATCAGGGGCCCGCCACCGGGGTGATTGCTGTGACGAGAACAGGGGTGCTGACTGACTTCCAGCCACAGTGGATCCATGCTAGTCGACTGAAAACAGCTCCATCCCAAGGGAAGGTTCTGGTCGATGCGGATGCGGGGGAAGCCAGTGAGCCAAGGAAAGATCCGAAGGAAGGTGAACCAAGACGGTCGAAGGGAAAAAGAAGAGTGCTAGAGATCTAGAACCAGCAATAATTATCATTGAAGCCATGATTGCTAAATTGATATTTTACCTGGTTGTGCTGACCAATGTATTTATTCATATACAAGCTGCTGTTAGCACTGGTAATGAAACTTGGGTACAGAAGGAAGAAGAACCACATGCTTTCGCAGCTAATATGTGGTGGTGATTAGCCAACTACACTGCCAAATATGAAGGAAAAACAAGTGACTGTTATGTTTGCACAAAAATGCCACAGAGTGCTTCTGGACCACATGTAGAAGTTAAATCACCAATAACCGAAGAAGATTTAGAATGCCCTCTTTTTGTTAGCATTACTGGAATGATGGCTCCAAATAAAACCGCAAGATGGAGTTGTGGAAAAGGTAGAATACGGATGCTTGCAACGCAAGTACAAGCTAAAGTGACAACCATTGGCTCTATTCCAGACTCACTGTTGTGTATGGAAAGAGAAAGTGGAACAGTGAGACTGGGAGTCATTCCTAAAAGTAAATGTAATCAAACATATCGTCATTGTGAGATAAAAAATATGCCATGTTGTATGAATTGTCTTTTGCATTATGGAAAAGCTAATATGACTGAGTGTTCTAAGGAAACACCACGTCCTATATCTACTATGATTGCTTATGGATGGGCTAATCCTTTTATCCAAGATGTATGTTATAGTCATTGTGCACTTACGCCAGGTCAAAACTGCCATAGATATGCTCCTGCTTCACGGGGAACTAGAGCTGTCAAAGATTGGTTTTGGCTGTGTGGACATAGAGTCTACACTATTCTTCCAGAAGATTGGAGTGGAAGATGTGCTCTGGTAACTTTGGAAGAATATTCCATGATTATTAGACCACACAAACCTCATGTTATGATAAAACAAGAACAGAAAAAGAAACGCTCCCTCTCTGGCCGCAGTTCTACTGATTAAGCAGAGATAATCCAGTACCAGTACAACATCGACTTTGGACTGGTACTGAAAGATTCTTTGAAGCAATGATCCCAGGGGTAGGTGTTTCTAGTCTTCAGATTGAAGTAGAGGTTTCAAGATATGAATTAATTTCATTCATCAATACTACAAGAGACACATTGGCTGGTGTCCAACAGGAACTTCGAGGGCTCCGTCTAACTGCCCTGCAAAACAGGCTGGTCTTAGATCAGTTAACGGTGGCGAGAGGAGGGGTGTGTGTTATAATTGGAACCTCTTGTTGTACCTATATACCTGAGAATGATGCAGATGGTCATTTAATCTCAGAGGGTTTAAAAAATATGACTAGAATTGCTCAAGAATTACAAAGACGAGAGGTTGATGATAATCAAAGTGGGTTCTTATCATGGCTCACAGGATGGCAACAAATGCTTGTATCTGCCTTAATTCCTATAGGTGTAATTCTATTAATTATCACTTTTATTATCTGTTGTATTATTCCATTCATTAGAGCTTTGATTAATCGTGCTATGAATAACTTTGTATCTTCTCAATATGCTTTGATGAATAGAACTGTCAAGTGTTAGTAATTTTGAAGGAAAATGAAGAAAGATGAAGGAAATGTTTGCTGAAGAATATTATGAATATGAAGGTAAAGAAAGTAATTGTATCTGTGTACAAGAAAGTAATGCTGAGATTTGGGTGTGGCAATTTTATTGCCAAAAGGGGCAAATGATAGATTTTATGTTGGTCTCAGCATTGAAAGAAATGGGACAGAAGGTTTTCTCTGTATGTGGAAGCTGTATTCTCTATGTTCCTATGTTTAACATATGGGACCAGTCCCTATAAGGAATAGGTTTCTGCTAAGGGTTTCTGTTGATATTGAAGGGTCTTCAGGAGCTCAAGGAGAGCCTGGATGGTGGACAAGGAGAGTACCATATTTAGACTTGTTTTTCTATATGCATCACATTCCTATAACCTGAGATATATGATGTACTCTCTCTCATTGGTTAAACCTTTTCTACACCCCTTTTATTCTTTGTATATAACTATCAATCCTACATCAATTAAAGTGAGATGTTACACTCTCCCTCAGCGCTGAGTATCTGTTCATTCAATTGCCAATGCAGAAAACTGGGATGAGGCACGAAGGGCAAAAACCTAACAGAAAGTCTTTGAGATTGTTTAAATATATATTCAAATCCACCTAAAGCAATCATTAAATGTGTCCAAAAGACAACTAGTGAATTCCCAAGCCTCTCCATAGAGACCTCTAGTGGTCACACACATGGTTGCATGTTTGATTAAATAATTCCACCAGATGGCACTAATCTGCCTTCAAAAACATATTTAAGGCCTAGTCTCCATTTTAACCTGAAATACTGCAATAATAAAAAAACATGGCAAAAATAGTCCATAATTATTGCATAAATATTAAAAATACCATCAAATCATCTCAAAATACAAAATAAAAAATATTATTGATGAAACATAAATGACATTGGTTTTACTGGGATGGAGGAAGTTTCAGTTTTAGGTGTCCGGTCGGGAAGATAACCAAAGGAATCCCCAAATGAGGAGCACCAGAGGTTAAAACATCAGTTGATTTCCCAACCTATTTACGCTGCAGCTGACAGGAAATAGAGAGGAGAAACACGACGAGATTACTGACTCACTACATGATGCCACATCACGCTAGTTTCATTCAACTTTCCCATCATTGTATAAACAGCAACAAAGACTAAATATCATATTTATTGACGTACATAACTGACCCTCTCATCTCGCGTTGAGTTTTCGCGCTATCTTGGGAGTGGGCGTGGAATGTATGTCTGAATCGAAATCGAAATGATTCACGAAGAATCGGTTCTTTCGAACTCTTCGATTAATCTGGCTCATACGCACATCAGTTTGTTTTTAATTAATATCATTTTTAATACCAATTGTATACATTACTTATTTGTAATATTTTAAATCATTTTAATACATTCATAATTATTGACAATATATATATGCATTATGGTAAAATGATTCATGAGAATATATAATCCACTGTGTATTATAGGACATTATAAAAACACTTGTAATTGATAATATTGTTTGTGAAGTTGTCTTGACTATTTCTTTTAGCCTCATCACCATCTTTTGTAAATGTTCTGAAATAAAAATGTAACATGTTGTATGTACAAAATTGGTAATAAATCAGCAGCTTTCTGCAAAAAGTTACACTGTCAAATATTTAAACATGATGATTTGTAAAGAAGATAACATAAAGAAACATAAAGAAACAAAAACAGGACTTCAAGAAGAGTAAGAGTTTATGGATACTAAATGTTTTCCCATTTATAAACCCGATTCCAAAAAAGTTGGGACATTGTACAAATTGTGAATAAAAAAGGAATGCAATAATTTACAAATCTCATAAACTTATATTTTATTCACAATAGACTATAGATAACATATCAAATGTTGAAAGTGAGACATTTTGAAATGTCAAAAACAATACATTTAAACACACGAAGGCATATCCAAACATTAACCAAAAGTTAAAATGATAAATACATTTTGCATAAATATTTAATCTGAAAGAATTACTCGCCCATTCTAACAGTATTGGTCCTCCAAATAAGGAAACAAAGTGACAATTTCAAGGGCATTCTTGGGCGCAGTTTGTGGAGTTGTTCTTCTGTTTTTCAGTCATATGGTAGGTGTGCTGGCAAACAAGAGTAAAAGATAGTTTGAGGACGAAGAAATACTTTAAACAGTCTTAAAGAATACATTTTCATTAGTTTTAAACACACGCTGGGGGGATTATGTCTCCGGCTGGCCTGGGAACATCTCGGGGTTCCCCGGAAGAGCTGGAGGAAATGGCTAGGGAGAGGGAAGTCTGGGCGTCTCTGCTTAGACTGTCGCCCCTGCGACCCGGCCCCGGATAAGCGGAAGATGATGGATGGATGGATGATACTAGGTAATGATCTGAGATGTTATTGCTTTGCTGCAGAATTTCAACGATATCAACACATTTATTCCATGTGACAATATTAGGTCTAATGTATGATTACGGCGATGAGTGGGTCCTGACACGTGTTGGATGTATTGTATTCTCCTCTGACACCACCAGTGCCGTCTAAGGGCCCGAAGATCACGGGCATCCAGTATGGTTTTCCGGCCTTGACCCTTACGCACAGAGATTGTTCCAGATTCTCTGAATCTTTGGATGATATTATGCAGTGGAGATGATGAGAATTTCAAACTCTTTGCAGTTTTTCTCTGAGAAACTCCTTTCTGATATTGCTCCAGTATTTTTGGCCGCAGCATTGGGGGAATTGGTGATCCTCTGCCCATCTTGACTTCTGAGAGACACTGCCACTCTGAGAGGCTCTTTTTATACCCAATTATGTTGCCAATTGACCTAATAAGTTGCAAATTGGTCCTCCAGCTGTTCCTTATATGTACATGTAACGGAGGCCAGCCAGTAGTTGCTGTGCGAGTAAACCTCACTCCTCTGATCTCAAGAGACGCTCTAGCGATTGACGTTAGGGGTTGCAGCCTTTAGCCTCCTTGTTAGAGCGTCTAACTCTCATGCCGGCGGACCAGAGTTCAAGTCCCGCTTAGTACGGAACGCGGTTCGAACAGGAGGTGTTACATACATTTAACTTTTCCGGCCTCTTATTGCTACCTGTCCCAACTTTTTAGAATGTGTAGCTCTCATGAAATCCAAAATGAGACAATATTTGGCATGACATTTCAAAATGTCTCACTTTCAACATTTGATATGTTATCTATATTCTACTGTGAATAAAATATAAGTTTATGAGATTTGTAAATTACTGCATTCCTTTTTATTCACAGTTTGCAGTGTCCCAACTTTTTGGAATCGGGTTTGTACATGAGGGAGGAAAAATTCAAATCTAATGCTGCACAAAAACTAACAATGCATCAAAGCCAGTGTTGTTTCTAATCTTTGACATGTCCAAGACTGTGATAAAAGGTAAAAAAATCCAGTCCACAATCACATTTTATATTGAAAGTGTCATTTTGTGTGTTTTTCCCAAATCAGTGACATCATTTATGGCAATAATTTAATTTGGCAATTAAAGAGTTAAAATCCAGATTTTTTTTTTTTTTTTTTTTTTTAAACATTTAGTAGTTTTGATCAGGACTGAGGCTGATTAATAGATTTAGTTAAAAACTTAAAAAATATATATATATTTATCTGACACATTTTACAGCAGTTTAAAGTAGTGGCTGTTTCAGCCACAAACATAACGAAAGGGTAGTGAATTTGCCCACAGTGTACGGTAGAGTTTTGAAAATTTTCAAAGCATTTCCCAAAATATGTGTCAAAATAAGATCGGTCACCAAAAATCATTCCATTTGCTGAAACACGGAGAAAGTTATGGCCAAATTAAGACTCAAAAATCCCTTACAGTGGATGAAAACATCCCCAACAGCACATAAGGGTTATTTGTTCATGGATTTCAAACAATCTTATGGGCGGCTCACTGTTGTCCCTCTAGACTCAGAGGGCTATACTGGGCTATACAACCACTGGAAGAACGGCACTCTACATAGTCCCTCTTCAAGATGAGTTATGTCTTGATCCACTTCCATTCTCAGCCGAGGAGTTTGCAAAGATGCCAATGGTGTCGGACATGTAAAACAAGTGTCGGACATGTAAAACAACAATGCCATTACCAGTTTTATACTTGCATGTCCAATCCTGTGGTGGCACACAATCAGCTGATGATGAGGTATGTTATTTATACAATAGCGCACAATTGCAACTGTCTACATTTCCATAAACTTTGGTATTAGGCAGCATATATACCTAGTTTTGTTATTTCAGATTGCTGCTGATGATGATGGTGACAGCCAGTACTGTGGCCACTGTCACCAACTTCTAGCCTGCACTTATCAGTCCTCTGCGACCCTGTTCTCCTACACCCACCACAAGTCATGAGATGATATGAAGCTGTATTATTAAGTTATCAAATGTTACATACTCATATAAATATGTATTTTTTCCTTATGAATCTGGGGCCGTATTCACCGGCTTACCACTAAGAGTACTCCTTAATAGAAGTAAAAGTTCTTAGCTCAAGAGTTTTCTCTTAAAACCATTCACAAAGCTGCTGAGACCCACTTTTACCAAGGAATAGAGAGAAGTCTTCAGCCGAGAGGATGATGTCATCACACTTACTAACTATGACCACAGTGATTGGCTGATGGAGGAGGAGTCTCAGTCAGCGATTTAATCATAAAAACAGAACAAGGTATTATGTTTCACAGATTTAGGAGCTGGTTTTAGCTTTGTGAAATACTCTTGAAGCAAACATTTAGGAGTCCTAAATTTAATACTGACATACCCATTATTTTTCAGTTTCTAAATCTGCAAGTTAGCAGCTACTTTTAGCCCTAAGATGTTTATATGGCCCCAGAACTATCGTTTCTGCACAATATTGCTTCCATGCCAATAATTATATAAGACTGAGGTGAGTGATACATCAATTAATCAATCACAAATTACACAAAGCTTTTACTTGCCATGTCATATTTCATTGTTTGTTTTTTCTTGATGTTGTAGGATTAGGGACAGTTTCCCATCTGTTTAGATATATTTACAGTTGCCCATTCATGCAAGTATATGTGGCGATAGGTCATATTTGATGATTTTTGAAAGTATTTCATTGCCAATCATTTTTATGGGGTAAATGAGTAAAAACATGTTCAGTGTAGTGATAACTAGAATATGACCTTCGGTTAAATTCTCAGTGCATTACAGACGTTTGGTGCGAACAGTCCTACATCTGCCACACCTGAACACCACAACCAAAGCTCAGACCTCCAATGGTAGAGTATTTTAATCAATGCATGTAAACACACAATATACAATTTGACTAATCTGTTTTTCTTTTCACAGTCCAGATGACATACTGAGGATGTTGGCAACTAGGGTAGATGACAGCAAGGATTTCAACATCTGTGTGTCCCGCCCAGACTTCTTTCAAAGAGCACAATGTCACAGTGTCAGCGTCAAAAGAAAGGGACCCTGGCAACACTTTGTGTGTAACGTTTTTGGGGAAGCAGGTGTTGATTCAGGTGCCATTCGAAAGGAAAGTCAGTTTCTCTGTAAGGATTTTTGTATTCATTAAATCAATAAAATAACATCAATTGTTAGGGTGAGTTGTGAGCATGGAGGCGGCCTTTAGGGATACACTATTAGGGAACTGAGAATCTAAAAGATTGTGGTGAGGATGATTGTATGGCTAGGCTGTGAGGATCAACTGTAACCCTTTCCATTATGGAAGTGGAGGAGGAGAAGGGAACCACTTTAAAACACTTTAAACTTATACAGTGACAGAGTGTTACTCCTCCGTGGTTGTATAAATTCAAGATTGTAACAAACTAAGTAATGAACAATCAGTAATCAACCCCTGCTTTCTGTTTTTTTGTGAAATGTGCTGAGAAATCCATTATGGGAATATTGCTAGCTTAGAAAAGCTTTTTGTTTATAACACACACACATACACTTGCCTAAAGGATTATTAGGAACACCTGTTCAATTTCTCATTAATGCAATTATCTAATCAACCAATCACATGGCAGTTGCTTCAATGCATTAGGGGGGTGTGGGTCAAGACAATCTCCTGAACTCCAAACTGAATGTCAGAATGGGAAAGAAAGGTGATTTAAGCAATTTTGAGCGTGGCATGGTTGTTGGTGCCAGACGGGCCGGTCTGAGTATTTCACAATCTGCTCAGTTACTGGGATTTTCACGCACAACCATTTCTAGGGTTTACAAAGAATGGTGTGAAAAGGAAAAACATCCAGTATGCGGCAGTCCTGTGGGTGAAAATGCCTTGTTGATGCTAGAGGTCAGAGGAGAATGGGCCGACTGATTCAAGCTGATAGAAGAGCAACTTTGACTGAAATAACCACTCGTTACAACCGAGGTATGCAGCAAAGCATTTGTGAAGCCACAACATGCACAACCTTGAGGCGGATGGGCTACAACAGCAGAAGACCCACCGGGTACCACTCATCTCCACTACAAATAGGAAAAAGAGGCTACAATTTGCACAAGCTCACCAAAATTGTACAGTTGAAGAATGGAAAAATGTTGCCTGGTCTGATGAGTCTCGATTTCTGTTGAGACATTCAGATGGTAGAGTCAGAATTTGGCGTAAACAGAATGAGAACATGAATCCATCATGCCTTGTTACCACTTGTGCAGGCTGGTGGTGGTGGTGTAATGGTGTGGGGATGTTTTCTTGGCACACTTTAAGCCCCTTTAAATGCCACGGCCTACCTGAGCATTGTTTCTGACCATGTACATCCCTTTATGACCACCATGTGCCCATTCTCTGATGGCTACTTCCAGCAGGATAATGCACCATGTCACAAAGCTCGAATCATTTCAAATTGGTTTCTTGAACATGACAATGAGTTCACTGTACTAAAATGGCCCCCACAGTCACCAGATCTCAACCCAATAGAGCATCTTTGGGATGTGGTGGAACAGGAGCTTAGCCGTGCCCTGGATGTGCATCGCACAAATATCCATCAACTGCAAGATGCTATCCTATCAATATGGGCCAACATTTCTAAAGAATGCTTTCAGCACCTTGTTGAATCAATGCCACGTAGAATTAAGGCAGTTCTTAAGGCGAAAGGGGTCAGACACAGTATTAGTATGGTGTTCCTAATAATCCTTTAGGTGAGTGTATGGTGATGAGTAAGTTATATTTAACAGTCACGTTCGTTACTAGCTACCTAGTCACGTTGGTTTTGTTGACGGAAGAAACAATGGTGCTACTCAGGTGCTGTGAGCAAATCACTCCACAGAAGAAGCAGTGCTTCACCTTCTGAGAATATAGTCCCCAGTATGTATACGTTTATAAGATGGCTGCGTCTCATGTAACCCTGTGTTTTGTACACGCTGTGACTATACACATCACAACATGTAAATAGGAAAATGTTGCCATTATATTGTCACTTTTTGAGCAGTAGGCTAGCTGGAGCCTTCCAGTACTACATCCAGTCTTTGTGCTAAGCTAGGCTAGCGGTGGGTGCGTCAGACAGAGTTATGAGAGATGCACGGAGATGAAAATGGTATGTATGGACTTATCTAACTCTGGGGATACGGTGAATAAGCCAAAGTCCCAAAAAGTCAGCGTGTTCCTTTAAGTAAACACATGTAATGACGTGTATACTCCAGGACCAGGATGTCTTACATTTCACTGCCGGTTGTATATTCTGTATATAACTGTGTATGTGACAAATAAAACTCTTGAATCTTTTGAATCTCTTCATCTTCCACCACAAATGACGTACAACAGCTGTACGTCCGGTACAGCTGTATAATATTTTTGTTATACGTCTTTTGTAGATGCATCATTGTAGCTGCGTCTTGAGAACGAATCCTCTGTAAAGCGACCGCTGTGGCATTCGAAGAATGTCAACAAGGACACGTAATGATGACGTGGATACTCCAGGACCAGGATGTCTTCATCTTCCACTGGAAACAGGTCACACAGCTGTATAATATTTCTGTTATACGTCTTTTGTAGATGCATCATTGTCACTGTTTCTTGACTAAGAAGTCTGGAGTAGCCGGGCTAAAGAAAAGAGATTGACGAAAGGTTAGGTGAGTCCTAACTAATCTCACATCTCCTAACTAAAGGCCGGGTTTACTTCACTTTCAGCGTCTTTAAACTCTAGGGCTGCCCCGACTAAAGAGGAGTCACTCATTCAAGTCACCAGTCGACTAATCACATGTTTATATTCATTTAGTTACTTACCTGGGAATATTAAACCACACACTTTGATCTTAAAGAGTGAGGGAAATTAAAGAAGAAAGCAATGTGCTTCACAACTGATGTCTCTAAGATATGTCAATTATATCTTGTTTAGGGCTGCAACAACTAATCGATAAAATCCATAATAATCTAAAAGGAAAATCATCGATAGCGATTCTCATTAATCGATTAGTCTGGTCTGTACTCTCACGCAAAGCTTCCACCAGTCGCGCCAAATTACAGCACTGAATAATGCATTTATGGACAAAATGTGCGTCTAGAAATAGTGGAGTGGAAACAGAGTGAGCTGATGCAGGAAAGGTACATGATCAAAGCGTCCAAAACATGAGAACTGTTTATTTTAAGCTTCAAGTGAATGCATTAGCGTAGCGTTTAACACACCCTGTCATGTGCCTTGACAAATGTGTGTGTGCGTCTGCGTCCTCAGCGCAAAACGTTCATCCTACAGGTTATATGCACTGATCTATATAGAGAACAGCATTTATATCCTCATCTGTAAATGCTACTAATTCACGCGAGTATTTCCATTTTGCATTAAAGCGCGTCCTGACAGTCTGTGTAAATTCAAACTTCACTGAACAGCGGCGCGTCAAACAGACGCACATTCCTCTTGTCTGCTAACACTGAATTTGTGTTCTTGTTTAATATCATTTTAACGTAGGGATTTAAACTCCTTTTTTTGCACATAATGTAGGCTTTAGCACAGAGATATACACTTACGGAAATTGACCATGGTTCTATTAGATCGTAAAACCATGTTTTTATTATAATAAAACCATGCTTTTGCCGCATTGATTACCATTTATAACCACAAAAATACCATATAGTTAATCTATGGATTTGAAGCAAAACTATGGTTAATTTGTGGTTACCACTGAATAACTACAATAACCCTGTTATTATTATTATTGTTTGTTTTGTTCAGTGTAAAACCATGGCTAATTTATGTAATGGTAGATATATTCACTATGTGTGTGTTCATAGCACTCAGCTGACATGTTTGTTTGAAGGACAGCATTGGACAGGATGTGGAATAGTGCGTTCGGTCAATAAAATAAAAAGAAAATTGCCTTTTTATCCGATTATTCGAAGAAATATTCGATTACCAAAATAATCGTTAGTTGCAGCCCTATTCTTGTTTATCAAGGTTTATCAATTACCAAATTAGAAGTGAATAAAACGCCTCTTAGAGAATTTCATGAAGAATAAAGTTGTCAACTTACCAACTCCACCAGCCTGTCAGACGGGCACTTCGGACAAATTTGATGAGCACCTAAAAATGAAGAAAATGTTTTGCAAGCGCAAGTAAACTGATCCATTTTAGTTTGTGTTCATGGTAATCTACAATCTGTACATCAAAACTGTAAAAGCTGATGTTTATGTCAGGACTGAAAGAGAAACGAGAGGCAGAGGTGTGGAGTACAGAAAGAGCAACATACTGGTTTGTCATCCGAGTATCGATATCCGAAATGAACCTTGCTGTTGCGACTCGACTGCATTTCCTTTCCCACGTCATAAAGAGAGTGAAATGATTCTGAAACACACAACAGCATGTTAATATCCAGCATGAGACTGAAGTCCAGCAGCAGCTGCTTGTGCCTGAACACACCTGAGCAGATCAGGTGAGGAGTTCAAACTAACAGCAGAAACATCAGAAACGGACATGAATCAGAGCGGGAATAACTGGACACTCACCGCCTGTCGGCTCAAGAGGACACACTTTGGTTTTGGGCGTTTGGGTGGGTTTCACAGCTGTCAAACATCTCTGGATGCAAGCACGGGCCACCAGTAGGCGTCCCGGGATCAACGGTGAGAGGGTCCCTGCATGATGACCCTGCAGCTGCGCTATAGGCCAGATCTACTAGCCAAAACTTCTACTTTACTTGAGTTTTTTTAAACCAGGCATGATCTAAAATGGCATCTAAGGGGATCTGTGACTGCTTGTCACAAAGTTTCCTGAGGAGATCCTGGGATTCTGTAAAAGTTCACAGAAGAGAACCGATTAGTCAAGTTTATAGTTATTGACACTCAGAAACAGATTTTGAGAAGGTAATGAACATTTATTCATTGTTAAACATTCAGTGTCAATCCCCTGTGTTTTACACTGTGCTCATCACGGTTTGACACTAATCATTTTACTGTCACTTGAGTCAGAGTTTTATGTGTTTTTTCCATTTTGTTCTTGTTATTGGTCTCACCTTTGGACCTTTGGAATGATATTTTCCAAAAGGAACAGCGTAATCTTTTGACCATTATTACCAGCACGTGGCACATGTGGTCAGTCATTGCCTGACCAATGAACTCTGTAGTTAAAACAGATTCATCTTCTCCTGTGAGCAACACATGTTCAGTGTTCAGTAAACCATCATCAATCATCAAACACATCAACAGTGAAGGGTGTTCAGAAAGCCAACTCACGTCTTCCTTCAGTGATCAGTGACCCTCTGAAGTCCATCAGCTTCACCTGCAGGGAATGTGGGTGGATGAGAACGTTGTCCATTCGCATTTCAGTATAAACTCCACAATCCATGCAGTGCTTCAGAATAGCAATGAGCTGCCGAATGATGAGTCTTGCTTGATTCTCTGTAGTGCCACATATGTTGTTTTTCGTAGAACCCATGTAAAGACATGTAGTGACGTGGATACTCCAGGACCAGGATGTCTTCATCTTCCATCACAAACAGGTCGTACAGCTTTATAATATTAATACTATATGTCTTCTGTAGACGTATCATTTTAGCTGCGTCTTGACTAAGAAGTCTGGAGTAGCCGGGCTAAAGAAAAGAGATTGACGAAAGGTTAGGTGAGTCCTAACTAATCTCACATCTCCTAACTAAAGGCCGGGTTTACTTCACTTTCAGCGTCTTTAAACTCTAGGGCTGCCCGACTAAAGAGGAGTCACTCATTCAAGCCACCAGTCGACTAATCACATGTTTATATTCATTTAGTTACTTACCTGGGAATATTAAACCACACACTTTGATCTTAAAGAGTGAGGGAAATTAAAGAAGAAAGCAATGTGCTTCACAACTGATGTCTCTAAGATATGTCAATTATATCTTGTTTAGGGCTGCAACAACTAATCGATAAAATCCATAATAATCTAAAAGGAAAATCATCGATAGCGATTCTCATTAATCGATTAGTCGGGTCTGTACTCTACGCAAAGCTTCCACCAGTCGCCAAATTACAGCACTGAATAATGCATTTATGGACAAAATGTGCGTCTAGAAATAGTGGAGTGGAAACAGAGTGAGCTGATGCAGGAAAGGTACATGATCAAAGCGTCCAAAACATGAGAACTGTTTATTTTAAGCTTCAAGTGAATGCATTAGCGTAGCGTTTAACACACCCTGTCATGTGCCTTGACAAATGTGTGTGTGCGTCTGCGTCCTCAGCGCAAAACGTTCATCCTACAGGTTATATGCACTGATCTATATAGAGAACAGCATTTATATCCTCATCTGTAAATGCTACTAATTCACGCGAGTATTTCCATTTTTTGCATAAAGCGCGTCCTGACAGTCTGTGTAAATTCAAACTTCACTGAAGCAGCGGCGCGTCAAACAGACGCACATTCCTCTTGTCTGCTAACACTGAATTTGTGTTCTTGTTTAATATCATTTTAACGTAGGGATTTAAACTCCTTTTTTTGCACATAATGTAGGCTTTAGCACAGATATACACTTACGGAAATTGACCATGGTTCTATTAGATCGTAAAACCATGTTTTTATTATAATAAAACCATGCTTTTGCGCATTGATTACCATTTATAACCACAAAAATACCATATAGTTAATCTATGGATTTGAAGCAAAACTATGGTTAATTTGTGGTTACCACTGAATAACTACAATAACCCTGTTATTATTATTATTGTTTGTTTTGTTCAGTGTAAAACCATGGCTAATTTATGTAATGGTAGATATATTCACTATGTGTGTGTTCATAGCACTCAGCTGACATGTTTGTTTGAAGGACAGCATTGGACAGGATGTGGAATAGTGCGTTCGGTCAATAAAAGAAAAAAGAAAATTGCCTTTTTATCCGATTATTCGAAGAAATATTCGATTACCAAAATAATCGTTAGTTGCAGCCCTATTCTTGTTTATCAAGGTTTATCAATTACCAAATTAGAAGTGAATAAAACGCCTCTTAGAGAATTTCATGAAGAATAAAGTTGTCAACTTACCAACTCCACCAGCCTGTCAGACGGGCACTTCCGGACAAATTTGATGAGCACCTAAAAAATGAAGAAAATGTTTTGCAAACGCAAGTAAACTGATCCATTTTAGTTTGTGTTCATGGTAATCTACAATCTGTACATCAAAACTGTAAAAGATGATGTTTATGTCAGGACTGAAAGAGAAACGAGAGGCAGAGGTGTGGAGTACAGAAAGAGCAACATACTGGTTTGTCATCCGAGTATCGATATCCGAAATGAACCTTGCTGTTGCGACTCGACTGCATTTCCTTTCCCACGTAATAAAGAGAGTGAAATGATTCTGAAACACACAACAGCATGTTAATATCCAGCATGAGACTGAAGTCCAGCAGCAGCTGCTTGTGCCTGAACACACCTGAGCAGATCAGGTGAGGAGTTCAAACTAACAGCAGAAACATCAGAAACGGACATGAATCAGAGCGGGAATAACTGGACACTCACCGCCTGTCGGCTCAAGAGGACACACTTTGGTTTTGGGCGTTTGGGTGGGTTTCAGAGCCGTCAAACATCTCTGGATCCAAGCACGGGCTTTACTCCATTGCGAGTGTTTTTCTGAAACAAATATTGATTAGAAACATGTTTTATTAGCACAGATTACAGCTGATGATTCACTAGTAAAACTGTCCTAATGTGGAGCTGCTTTATGCTGCTAGTTCATGTGAATTATCAGCAGGTTTGGCATTGAAGTTCAGGTTCCTGGAAGATCAGAACATCAGAACCGGACATGAATCAGAGCGGGAATAACTGGAGACTCACCAGCTGTCGGCTCTGCACTGGATGTGTGTGAAAGCTCCGGCTCAAAAGCACACACTTCGGTTTCACAAGGGTTCAACTCTCTCCAGCTCTTCCCTTTAGTGTGGTGTTCTGCAAACAAATACTGATTAGAAACGTGTTTTATTAGCACAGATTACAGCTGATGATTCACTAGTAAAACTGTCCTAATGTGGAGCTGCTTTATGCTGCTAGTTCATGAATTATCAGCAGGTTTGGCATTGAAGTTCAGGTTCCTGGAAGATCAGAACATCAGAACCGGACATGAATCAGAGCGGGAATAACTGGAGACTCACCAGCTGTCGACTCTGCACTGGATGTGTGTGAAAGCTCGGCTCAAAAGCAAACACTTCGGTTTCACAAAGGTTCAACTCTCTCCAGCTCTTCCCTTTAGTGTGGTGTTCTGCAAACAACAAATACTGATTAGAAACGTGTTTAATTAGCACAGATTACAGCTGATGATTCACTAGAAAACATTTGAAACGCACGCACGTTTGAGTCAGAAATGAAATACACTTTACTGTGCAAAAATATCAATCCAGCCAACGGTGGTGCATATTTCATATATTTGAACTATAAACATATATATTTGAACTATAAACATAACATATTTGAACTATAAACATATCATATTTGAACTATAAACATAACATATTTGAACTATAAACACATATTTGAACTATAAACACATCATATTTGAACTATAAAAACATATATTTGAACTATAAACATATCATATTTGAACTATAAAAACATATTTGAACTATAAACATATCATATTTGAACTATAAAATCATATATATTTGAACTATAAACACATCATATTTGAACTATAACACATCATATTTGAACTATAAACACATCATATTTGAACTATAAACATATCATATTTGAACTATAAACATATCATATTTGAACTATAAACATCATATTTGAACTATAAACATATCATATTTGAACTATAAACATCATATTTGAACTATAAACATATCATATTTGAACTATAAACATAACATATTTGAACTATAAACATCATATTTGAACTATAAACATATCATATTTGAACTATATTTGAACTATAAACATATATTTGAACTATAAACATCATATTTGAACTATAAACATATCATATTTGAACTATAAAACATCATATTTGAACTATAAAAATATTTGAACTATAAACATATCATATTTGAACTCTATAAACACATCATATTTGAACTATAAACATCATATTTGAACTATAAACACATCATATTTGAACTATAAAACATATTTGAACTATAAACATATCATATTTGAACTATAAACATATCATATTTGAACTATAAACACATCATATTTGAACTATAAACATATCATATTTGAACTATAAACATATCATTTGAACTATAAAATATCATATTTGAACTACATAATCAACTATAAACATATCATATTTGAACTATAAACATATCATATTTGAACTATAAACTATAAACATATCATATTTGAACTATAAAACATATATTTGAACTATAAACATATCATATTTGAACTATAAACATATCATATTTGAACTATAAACACATCATATTTGAACTATAAACATATCATATTTGAACTATAAACATATCATATTTGACTATAAACACATATATTTGAACTATAAACATATCATATTTGAACTATAAACATATCATATTTGAACTATAAACATCATATTTGAACTATAAACATATATTTGAACTATAAACATATCATATTTGAACTATAAACATATAAACATATTTGAACTATAAACATATGAACTATATAACATATTTGAACTATAAACATATCATATTTGAACTATAAACATATCATATTTGAACTATAAACATATCATATTTGAACTATAAACATATCATATTTGAACTATAAACACATCATATTTGAACTATAAACATATCATATTTGAACTATAAAACATCATATTTGAACTATTTAAACATCATATTTGAACATCATATTTGAACTATAAACATATCATATTTGAACTATAAACATATCATATTTGAACTATATAAATCATATTTGAACTATAAACATATCATATTTGAACTATAAACATATATATTTGAACTATAAACATATCATATTTGAACTATAAACATATCATAACTATATATTTGAACTATAAACATATTTGAACTATAAACATATCATATTTGAACTATAAACATATCATATTTGAACTATAAACATATATTTGAACTATAAACATCATATTTGAACTATAAACTATATCATATTTGAACTATAAACATATCATATTTGAACTATAAACATATATTTGAACTATAAACATATCATATTTGAACTATAAACTAAACATATTTGAACTATAAACATATATTTGAACTATAAACATCATATTTGAACTATAAACATATCATATTTGAACTATAAACATATCATATTTGAACTATAAATAACATATCATATTTGAACTATAAAATCATATTTGAACTATAAAAACATCATATTTGAAATATATTTGAACTATAAACATATATTTGAACTATATATTTGAACTATAAACATCATATTTGAACTATAAACATCATATTTGAACTATAAACATATCATATTTGAACTATAAACATCATATTTGAACTATAAACACATCATATTTGAACTATAAACATCATATTTGAACTATAAACATATATTTGAACTATAAACATATCATATTTGAACTATAAAACATATTTGAACTATAAACATATCATATTTGAACTATAAAACATATCATATTTGAACTATAAACATATCATATTTGATTAAACATATAAACTATAAACATCATATTTGAACTATAAACATATATTTGAACTATATATTTGAACACATCATATTTGAACTATAAACATATCATATTTGAACTATAAACATATTTGAACTATAAACATCATATTTGAACTATAAACATATCATATTTGAACTATAAACTATATTTGAACATCATATTTGAACTATAAACACATCATATTTGAACTATAAACATATCATATTTGAACTATAAACATATCATATTTGAACTATAAACATATCATATTTGAACTATAAACAACATATAAACATATTTGAACTATAAACATATCATATTTGAACTATAAACATATCATAAACATATCATATAAACATTTGAACTATAAACATATCATATTTATAAACACATCATATTTGAACTATAAAAACATATCATATTTGAACTATAACATATCATATTTGAACTATAAACATATCATATTTGAACTATAAACATATCATATTTGAACTATAAACATCATATTTGAACTATAACATATTTGAACTATAAAACATATTTGAACTATATAAACATCATATTTGAACTATAAACATCATATTTGAACTATAAAATCATATTTGAACTATCATATTTGAACTATAAACATCATATTTGAACTATAACATATTTGAACTATATCATATTTGAACTATAAACTCATATTTGAACTATAAACATCATATTTGAACTATAAACATATCATATTTGAACTATAAACATATTTGAACTATAAACATATCATATTTGAACTATAAACAATCATATTTGAACTATATATTTGAACTATAAACATATCATATTTGAACTATAAACATATCATATTTGTTTCTATAAAATCATATCAAACATTAGATCTTGATGAGGCCGTTTTGAGCCGTGCAGTCCGAACACAATCTTCTCTTTATTCATCTTGCGCTGCTACACAGAAGAGCTCTCATTTATTTCTGTGCACATGTCAGGTGGAGGTCGTGAGTTACCTGTGGTGTTGTCCTCCCACGCGACTCTCGGGGTCCGCGGGGTTCAGACGCCGCTGTTGAGCTGCTGCTGCCGGGCTTTCTCACAGCGCCACCCCGCGGCGGAGCCTCGAACTCCTCAGCGCTGCTGCAGCTCTCCAGATCCACGGGTCTGTGTGCAGACATGATGTGTCTCAAAGTAAAGGATGACTCAGTTTATATCAATATAAATAACGCTGGCGAGTTAGACTGACACTGTATGGTGACAGATTGTGAATCTCGAGCTGTGTGAACACTTGTAACACTTCGAACACTCCGCCTGTGACGTCACAAGCTCGCGCAACACTTACAAACACATTTCAAAAATCACATTTTTCAAAGTGTCACCATTTACTGTATGATGAGCAGATTGAACCGATGCTTTTATTCTCCGCTGTAAAACAAACACACTACCCCTGCAAATGCTAACATTATAGTGAATTGTGTTTTTATGGCCAAAAACCCACTGCAGTCGTTTATTAATCAGCATTTATTCACTCTCACACACACTGAGCCAATACATTTTGAGCATTACCGATTGTAAAGTGTTTCCAAGTCATGAGTACAGAAAACTGAACACATTAAGTCATACATTAAACAATATAATCAAATAACGAATTACCGATGACTACAATGTTTTATTGTTTTTATTGAAAAAGTGCGTTATGGGTATAGTTTAATAATTACTTTAAATATTATTAACAACATTTTAAAGAACATTTATTTTGAACATTTCAAGAACCTTAAAATGTCCACTTTTGTTAATGCTAAATGATATTTTAAAGGTGCTGGGTGTAAGTTTTTGGTTGTCCTAAAGCACAAAAATACCATAATATGCTTGAACATGCAGGTAAACAACTAAAATATTTTTTGATTTGATTTGTTTCATTTGACATTTTTATGATTTAATTAATTAATTAATTATTAGCTTTCCATGAACTCACAAACCCCTGCAGTTCCTTCACACACCACAGTTTGACATAAAATGTAATGCCCTTCATATTGTGGAATATCTTTTCTTTCACTTTGTATTTTTATATCAGTGTGGTATCAATAAGATTGTCTTATTCAAATCAATATGATAAATGAGTTAGGTCAAAAGTAATCAAAAAGTAGTCCAAATATATTACCTACATTTGTGTAAGGTAACAGATTAACTACAATTAAATTTACAATTTAACTACAATCATGTAATTTGCAATCTGTAACAGACTACAATTTTTAAGTCATCTCCCCAGCACTGGCTAGAGATGTGTCCCAATACTAGACATGTACATTTGTAACTTAACAGCTGATCATACGTTTAGTTGTGATTTAATTTAGATCGTTGATTTCTCTTAGTACCTCTTAATTTCAAATACTCGTTCCTCCATGGGACCCGGAGTCGCTCAGAGGATAATGCTCGCGATTAATAACATTACCTCACGGGCGCAAATTAGTCAGTTCTGATATTACAGAGGACTGCAGAGTGAACTATTTTACCTTTAAGTGAGTCACACATGCTTACTCATAACAGAAAGTGTAATTTTAGCAATAGTCACGAGAGCTGCAACTTGTTAATAACAGTGACAGTCAGAAATCAGATTGCCCCTCATGCTTAGCGCCATGCTCCGGTCATGGGGTCCTCGGTATGAATCTCCTACAAACTCCTCATGCGACACTGCTAGAAAAAATGATTTCAGAAAGATACAGAGTAAATCAAGATTAACATTTATTTTGGCCAGACAGAACTTAAATAACATAATGAAACATGAATCCATGGTACACAACTGTTATGTCCTTGGACGTATCTTTCATTGGTGTTCTTAAATTGCTTTTATTACTTTGTATAATGACCTGTGTGGGCGTGGTGATATGCCTGATATCTGTGTTATGCTTTGTGTCCGAGTCTCTCTCTCTCTCTCAACATTGGTGAATTGTTGTTGGTGAACATTGGTGAACTGAACTTAAGGTTCTCCTGGTTTACTCTTTCACCTACCACAGAGGTCTTCCAGAAGTGTAGGAAGAAGGATTTGCTTTTGATTGCAGATTTCTTTAATGTAGATGTCCCAAGGGGAGAAAGAAAGCAGCTAATTATGGATTTACTGTTTGAGCAGCTCGTGCACAATTGTATTTTACCAGAGGTTGAAGAACAACCTGCAGTTATGAAAAAAGCCGTGACTGAAGAGGTTGTTTCTGGTTTTGATACCATCGAAAGTACTAACTTTGATCCGGCCGTAGCCATCCGTCTTAAATAATTAGATCTCGACATAAAGCAACAGGAAAATGAGAATTTACGTTTAAAACTCAGAGTGGTAGAGGCAGAAGGTGATAGAGAGGTTAAACTCCGCACCTTGACATTGAGATCTGAGGAGGTGAGACGAAAGCCTATTCCTCCTCCGCGCTTTAGACCTCTCTCTACTACTGGTTCTTCCCCTACGTCTACTCCTGCTACCTCGAATGTAGAAAGAGATGCTCAAGGGTTTGATGTTAGTAAATACATCAAACTTGTGCCTCCTTTCGCGAGTCAGAGGTTGATGCATACTTTGTTGCCTTGAACGCATCGCAGGTAAACTTAAATGGCCGACTGATATGTGGGCGCTGTTACTACAGTGTAGTTTAACAGACAAGGCTCAAGAAATCTGTGCGTCATTATCCATCGAACAGTCCCTCGATTATGACATTGTCAAATCCACTGTTCTTCGTGCGTACGAGCTCGTTCCGGAAGCGTATCGCCAAAAGTTCAGAGGACATTCAAAGTCAGAAAGACAGACTTATGTAGAGTTTTCCAGAGAGAAAAGAGTATTGTTTGAGAAGTGGTGTCTGTCCAGTAAGGTTACTACTTTTGAACAGGTGCAAGAGTTAATTTTACTGGAGGATTTTAAAAGTTGTCTCCCGGAGGGTATCGCTGTTCACTTACATGAGCACAAAGTAACAGCGTTGTCAGATGCTGCTGTATTAGCAGACGAATTTGTTTTGACGCACCACAATGTATTTCCATTTAACAGGTTGTCAAACACTCCGCCTACTTGCAAGAGTACTGCGCGAGGCTTTTCACGTGTGCCATTGCACACATTGAAAAGTAACGATAGTCGAGATAGGAAATCTGTCTCTTCAGTGGGAAGAGATGGACGTTCCTGTTTTTACTGTCTTGACCAAGGACATCTGATTGCGGAGTGTCAGGCCTGGAAAAAGAAGAATGCTGAAGCCAAAACTAAAAAAAACTGCCTTGGTGCATGCTATGTCTGTGGTTGAGAATGAGTCTATGCAACCTTTTCTCCTTTCAGGCTCTGTTTCCTTGTCTGACACTGCACATCAGCCTGTTGTGATCTGGCTCGGCGCAGTCCTTCATATTGAAAGAGATATTACCCTCACACAAAATTCGTACACTCGCACAAATGTGTTAATTCGTGGAATCGAGATGGGATGTGATGGTGTTCCTCTCCATCAGGTATGCTTAATGTCTGATCTTGTGAATGGATTAGTTCATATAGGAGTTTGCGAACAGTTGCCATTTGAGGGAGTGGGTCTTGTGTTGGGAAATGATTTGGCAGGTGGTCAAGTTTTCCCCAGACCGGTTGTGACAAATAACGATGAAACTGATGAAATTTCTAGTCTTTCCCAAGAGTTCTCGTCACCATTTTGCGGTGTGTGCCGTCACACTCGTGCACAGTGCAAAAAGTTTGAAGATGTCATAAGTCTTACCGACTTGTTCTCACAAATCCCCTCTGAACCTGTCAAGTGTGACTTAACAATAAAGCCATAGACTAGGTTCCCTGAGGCAGTTCCCTTACGCACAATTAAGTCCCCCGCTGTAATCACTGCTCTTATAAAGTTTTGTACCACATTTGGGTTGCCTAAAGAGATCCAAACAGACCAAGGGTCAAACTTTACACCGAAGAAGTTCACACAAACATTGGCCACATTGGGAGTGTCGCACCGTATATGTCAACTGCATACCATCCTGAATCGCAAGGTGCCCTGGAACGCTATCATCAGACCTTAAAAGCAATGACACGTCCATACGAGAATGGTATGTTTGCCACCCGTGAGTCAGTGGAGTCCTGCACAGGGTTTAGTCCTGCTGGCCTTGTGTTTGGCCACACAATTTGCGGCCCCTTGAAAATGCTGAGTGAACAGCTATTGTCTGTGAATCATTCACCTGTGCCAGTGGCAGAATATGTCAGTTCCTTCAAGAAGCGTCTACGTGCTGCCTGGAACATAGCACAAAAGCATTTGAGTGCTACTCGAGTGAAAATGAAGTCTCGCTTTGATAAGAAGAGTGTTAGCTGTGAGTTCAGACCTGGTGACCAGGTTCTTGTCCTTTTTGCCAGTTCCTGGCTCTGTGTTTGCTGCAAAGTTCTTTGGGCCATATACCGTTACCAACTGAGTGACACCAACTACGTGATTGCAACCCCAGACAGACAGAGACGCAAACGTGTCTGTCATGTGATTATGTTGAAACGTTATTTAGAACGTGAAGACACAACCTCTTCCACTAATGCAAGTGTTGTCCCTGCTGTTACTGCCTCTACTGCCAGTTATTGTCTTGCTGAGGATGGCTTGGTAGACAAAGTCCCTGCAAGCTCCTGTGGAAAGCTTAGGAATTCAATGTTCCCATTCAGTCGGTCACTCTCGACGCCACGTCGGAGTACCGACGAATAGGAATCTCGCTCGCGAGCCAATCTACTTCGAGTGTAACTAAAACGAGCCAATGCACATTGGCATGCAATGATTGCACCAGGTGCTCATGCCACGCTGTGCGGGTATAAATGAGACACAGGTGATTGCATCAAATTAGCATTTTGCTTCGGAGCCGAGTGGTAGATGGTTACGCCAGCTATCACTCCCTACCTACCCGCAGTGACTGGACGCGGAGCCGCCTTTCGGAAGCGATCTCTTCAGTCGGTGTTGGTGTGACGGCACTGCAGCGGGTCGTGTGGTTTCGATCATCTCTCTTTGTTGTTCGTTAGAACGATCACAAGGGCTGTTCTCACAGCTGGTTCGGTGCGCTAGGTGGAGAGCGCTAAAAAGCCGTTCCCACGGCTGGTAAGAGCGCCCTCGTGAGAGAGAGCGCGCACGTCAGGCTGCACTACCCCCTGACTGTGTCGCGGCGACCCCTCCCCCTGCGTGCTTCAGCACCAAGGAGAGCGTCCTTCTGAAAGAGCTTGCACAGATAGAGCTTGCGTCTTTTTCAAGAAGACCCTCATCCCTCTCGCACTCCGCAGCCAGTAGAGCTGCCATTGGAACGCGGATCCTTTGGGGCTCCGTATCCTTTGGGGCTCCCCTTGAGGACCAGATGTCCATCGCTGCATCGGAGGGAGGGTCAGAACTCTCTGGAGAGGATGTGTCGGCGCAGGGGGCTCCTCCGGGTAGACCCGCTGTGCCCGATACTGATCCAGAGATGATGGCTATGCTTGCCCGGGCCGCCGAGAGAGTCGGGCTCGTGTGGAACCCTCCACCGTGTCCTGAACCCTCAAGGCTGGATGATTGGTTTCTCGGGGTGGCCCGTGCTGGTTCTCAGCGCCCCACCCCGGTGCCTTTTTTCCCGGAGGTGCACGAGGAGCTCACAAGGTCGTGGACGGCACCTTTTACTGCCCGAAATCGGCCTAGTGGATCCTCCTCCCTCACCACCCTCGATGGCGGACCTGCAAAGGGATACACGCAGGTTCCTCCCGTGGAACGGGCCGTTGCTATGCAACTGTGCTCTAACTCCACTTCCAGGGGGAACCCGTGTCTTCCCTCCAGGGCCTGTAGGTACTCGTCCGATCTGATCGGGAAGGCCTATCAGGCTTGTGGAGAGGCAGGCTCCGCCTTACACGCTATGGCGTTGTTGCAGGTCCATCAGGCCCAGGCACTGAAGGCCCTGCTGCGAGGGTGGTCACGATCCCGCAGTTCTTCAGGAAATGAGAACCGCAACGGACCCTCGCCGTGCGGCGAAGGTTCTGGCGCGGGCCGTGGGTTGTGCGATGTCCACCATGGTGGTCCAGGAACGCCATCTCTGGCTGTGTCTGGCGGACATGAGGGAGACCGACAAAGTCAGGTTCCTTAACTCCCCCGTCTCCCAGACTGGCCTTTTCGGCGACGCGGTCCAGAACTTCGCCCAGCAGTTCTCAGCCGCACAGAAGCAGACTGAGGCGATCAGTCACATCCTGCCACGGCGGTCAGCTGCTGTCTCCACCCCGCCGCCGGCAGCGCCTCAGCCTGCTCGTCGCCGAGGGCGGCCGCCTGCGTCTGCCTCCGCTCCCGCGCCGCAGCAGCAGCCTCCACCCAAGCGGCGTCGTGGAGCCGGGCGCAAGCAGGCCGCCCCGCCCGGCAGGGGCCTGCCAAGAGGGGTGGCAAGGCCAAGGGCAAGCGCTCCTGAGACGGGCGACCCGGAGATGAGGAGGACTGCTCTTCTGGAGACGGTGACCGCACCGCTCCATCCCCCGGAGGAGGGCCGGGAGGAGAATCTTGTGTTCCGTTTTCTTTCTGTTCCGCCGCTGGGCTCAGCCCCAGCGGTACCCAAATTCTCAATAAAAGAGCAGTTTCTTCCATCTCCGGGTCCTCAGGGGGCTCGGAGAGTTGTGGCCGGTCAAACGCCGGACCACACTCATCCTCCTCCTTCGCCAGCAGGCAGCAGTGGACGTCCCCCTCAGGTTCCTGCTGCCCACCTGTGGAATCAGGGAAGTGTGGCACGGCACACTCTCACCTCGCTGCGGGCCGCCCACGAGACAGCCGCCCCAGCCCGGTACCTGCATTCCACCGCGCTGCCCCACGGTGGGTACGCCGGTGGTCCCTATGGTCCCGCATACGGTCCCTGGGAGCCTGGCTAGCGCTCCCGCTCCGTCTCGCTGGCTCATTCGGACCATCAGGCTCGGCTCACGCGATTCAGTTCGCCGGCGCCCCCCAGGTTCAAGGCGTCCGCTTCACCGGTGAATGCCACAGATGCCCATGTCCTGCGTGCGGAGATCGCTGTCCTGCTGGCGAAGGACGCGATAGAGCCGGTCCCTCCAGCCGATATGAAGACCGGCTTCTACAGCCCGTACTTCATTGTACCCAAGAAAACCGGTGGGTTACGGCCAATCTTGGACCTGCGAGTCCTGAATCGGAGCCTCCACAAGCTACCGTTCAAGATGCTCACGCAGAAACGCATTTTCGAATGCATCCGTCCCCAAGATTGGTTTGCAGCGATCGACCTGAAGGACGCGTACTTTCATGTCTCGATCCTTCCTCGACACAGGCCATTTCTGCGCTTTGCGTTCGAGGGTCGAGCATATCAGTACAAAGTCCTGCCCTTCGGGCTGGCCCTGTCCCCCCGTGTCTTCACGAAAGTCACGGAGGGGGCCCTCGTGCCCATGAGAGAACAGGGCGTTCGCATCCTCAACTATCTCGACGACTGGCTCATTCTAGCACAGTCCAGGGATCAGTTGTGCGAACACAGGGACCTGGTGCTCAGACACCTCAGCCAGTTGGGTCTTCGGGTCAACTGGGAAAAGAGCAAACTCACCCCCGTGCAGAGGATCTCTTTTCTCGGTATGGAGTTGGATTCGGTCGAGCGGACAGCGCGCCTCACAGAGGGCGTGTTCAGTCGATGCTGAACTGCCTGAACACGTTTCAAGGCAGGATGGCGGTTCCACTGAAACAGTTTCAGAGGCTCCTGGGGCATATGGCAGCCGCGCGGCAGTAACGCCGCTCGGCCTGCTTCATATGAGACCGCTTCAGCATTGGCTACACGGCCGAGTCCCGAGATGGGCGTGGCAACGCGGCACTCACCGGGTGAGCATCACACCGGCCTGTCGCCAGTCCTTCAGTCCGTGGTCCGACCCTCGTTCCTTCGGGCTGGAGTGCCCCTGGAACAGGTGTCCAGGCATGCTGTGGTTTTCACGGATGCCTCCGCCACGGGCTGGGGAGCCACGCGTACAACGGGCATGCAGTGTCAGGGGTTTGGGACGGGCCCGCACCTGCATTGGCACATCAATTGCCTCGAGTTGCTAGCAGTACATCTTGCTCTGAGCCGCCTCAAAGGGCGGTTACGGGCAAAGATGTACTGGTCCGCCTGGACAACACTGCGACCGTTGCGTATATCAACCGACAAGGTGGTCTGCGCTCCCGTCGCATGTCGCAACTTCGCCCGCCATCTCCTCCTCTGGAGTCAGAAGTGTCTGAGGTCGCCGGGCCATTCATGTACCTGGTGTGCGCAACCGTGTGGCCGACGAGCTCTCGCGAGCTGCGCTCCCAGGGGGGTGGCGACTCCACCCCCAGGTGGTTCAGCTGATCTGGAGACAGTTCGGGGTGGCACAGGTCGACCTGTTTGCTTCCCCAGAAACGTCCCACTGCCAGTGGTTCTATTCGCTGACCGACCGGTACACTCGGCAGGGATGCCCTTGCGCACAGCTGGCCCCAGGGGCTGCGCAAATATGCGTTTCCCCCAGTGAGCCTACTTGCACAGACACTGTGCAAGGTCAGGGAGGACGAGGAGCAGGTCCTGTTGGTGGCGCCGTACTGGCCCAACCGGACCTGGTTCCCAGAACTTATGCTCCTCGCGACAGCCCCTCCTTGGCCGATTCCTCTGAGGAAGGACCTTCTGACTCAGAGACGGGGCACCCTGTGGCACCCGCGTCCAGACCTGTGGAAGCTTCATGTCTGGCTCCTGGACGGGACGCGGAGGTTCTAGGTGACTTACCCCAAGAGGTAGTTAACACCATCACTTCGGCACGTGCACTGTCTACAAGACAGGCTTACGCCTCGAAGTGGAACCTGTTCGTCGAGTGGTGTTCTTCTCGCCGAGAAGACCCCCGAAGATGTTCGATCGCGTCTGTGCTTTCCTTCCTGCAACAAGGGTTGGAGCGTAGGCTGTCCCCCTCCACCCTCAAGGTCTATGTTGCTGCTATATCCGCCTATCACGACCACGTAGAAGGTAAGATGGTTGGGAAGCACGACCTGGTCGTCAGGTTCCTTAGGGGGGCGAGACGGTTAAATCCTCCTCGACCCCCCTCCATACCCTCTTGGGATCTTGCTCTGGTGCTCCGAGCACTCCAGAATGCCCCATTCGAGCCTTTGCAGTCAGCAGAGCTAAAGATTCTGTCTATGAAGACTTTGCTGTTGGCTGCATTGGCCTCCATCAAGAGGGTAGGGGACCTGCAGGCATTTTCGGTCGACGAATCGTGCCTAGAGTTCGGGCCGGGAAATACCCACGTGGTACTAAGGCCCCGGCCTGGCTATGTGCCCAAGGTTCCTACCACTCCCTTCAGGGACCAGGTGGTGAACCTGCAAGCGCTGCCCCGGAGGAGGCAGACCCAGCCCTAGCTTTGCTCTGTCCCGTCCGCGCTCTGCGGATCTACGTGGATAGAACTCAAAGCTTCAGAACCTCAGATCAGCTCTTTGTCTGTCACGGAGGCCAGCAGAAGGGAAAGGCTGTCTCCAAGCAGAGGATGGCCCACTGGATAGTGGATGCCATCACCTTGGCTTACCAAGCACAAGGTGTGCCCTGTCCGCTCAAGTGCGAGCACACTCTACTAGAAGTGTTGCATCCTCCTGGGCGCTGGCACGTGGCGCCTCGCTGTCAGACATCTGTAGAGCTGCGGGCTGGGCGACACCCAACACGTTCGCTAGATTCTATAGCCTACGTGTAGAGCCGGTCTCCTCCTGTGTTCTCACCTCAAACGGGTAGAAGCACTGAGAGGCTCCGGCTCTTGTCGGCTTGCTGCGCTCCGGCGCTCTTATTCTCCAGAAGCAAACTCTGTGAGTCCTCCGTCTCCCTCGGTGTCGGACGTCGCGGAACGTCGGGCATCAGGCCCCTTGCCGCTGAATCCTTGAGAACCGGTAATGGGCTGGGCTTATATGAGTGACCCTGCAGGGATCCCATATATTCTTCCACGGTCGCTCCTACGGGAAGCCCGTGTCTTTCCCTTGGGAGAGCCTTCCCGTCACCGGGACTGAGCCCCCTCCTCCCTTGCGGGCTACGGCTCAGCTTTGTACTCCACATAACTCCTCCGGGGTACGATGTGGGCTCCGCAGCGGCCCCTTTTCTAGGGCACGCTTTCCCAGTGTCATCCAATAATCACTGAGCAGGGTCATGCGGAACAGCAGTGGTGGACTTCCTGGTGTGAGCCCCATCTCATCAGGTAAGAGAGCTCAGGCGGCTCACACTGGGCACTGGAAGGGGCAGAGGCCATGGCACTTTGGTAGGGATTCCTATTCGTCGGTACTCCGGCGTGGCGTCGAGAGTGACCGACTGAATGGGAACGTCTCGGTTACGTATGTAACCCTCGTTCCCTGAAGGAGGAGCGGAGGCGCCACGCCCCGTCGCCATGTCCTCTGTACCCTGCTGGGGTGCCGGCCTACCTACTCGGCTCCTCAGCAAAGGCTAATTTGATGCAATCACCTGTGTCTCATTTATACCGCACAGCGTGGCATGAGCACCTGGTGCAATCATTGCATGCCAATGTGCATTGGCTCGTTTAGTTACACTCGAAGTAGATTGGCTCGCGCGGCGAGATTCCTATTCGTCGGTACTCCGGCGTGGCGTCTCCGTTCCCTCCTTCAGGGAGCGAGGTTACATACGTAACGAGGCGTTACACCAGCTGCTGCGGTAAATGTGGCATATTTAAAATATTTGTAAAAAAATATTCTCCTGTTTAAATGCATATTGCCTGTCGTGCACAGTCGCCCTGAAGCCACCGGGGTGGTGGTGCCACCGGCTTGGGCCCGTCATCGCTGCTCGCAGCTTTAATTATTATTATTATTATTATTATTTTTCTTTCACCTTTTTGGGGCCCTTAACATGCTCGAAAACTCTTGAAACTTTGCACACTCGTCGGAATGCGCGGCCATCAGGGTTTGGGCTGGGTTTGGTACCCGGGCGTGGCAGGGGGGCTCGACAGCGCCCCTTGAAAAAATAAATAAAACTGTCCATAAATCAAAAAACGCTTGCATGTATTAGTATGAAACTCGGTATACATATAGAGCTCATCGGGCGAACAACATCCGCACTCTAAGTTATGCGTCAGCCCAACAGGAAGTGAGCTATTATGGGTCGTTTTAAAACACATACTGTGGAATTTGAAATACTCCTCCTAGGCGATTAACCCGATCAGCACCAAACTCGGTCAGCATGAAGTCAAGGCATTGAGGATGCTAAATTGCGAACGGATTTTTGATATCTCGAACGGTTTGTCCGTGGCAGGAGACGAATTTATGGCGAGAAATGGGAAACAGGAAGTGTGTTATAACTTCTGCATACAATGACCGGTTTGGATGAAACTTCAGATGTGTGTTCGTTGTAAGAGGCCGATCACATGGATATGACTTTTGTGAGTCAAAGTTATAGCGCCACCAACTGGCAGCAGGAAGTGTGTCACTTTCAAAAATGCTTTGAATCACTGTCTTATTTTCACCCGATTTACTTCAAACTTCATCAGTATAATGTCAAAACATGGCAGATATAGACATATGAATGAATTCCTGATATCTTAAATACTGTTGCCATGGCAACGTGTCAAAGTTGAATAATCCTTTAGGGTGTTTTTGAGACTCTTAGCATGCTTGAAATGGCATGAAACTCAACACACACATCAGTGATGCCTTCCAGTAGATATGGCCAAAGTCTTAGAAACGGGCGTGGTGGAGGGGCTCAGTAGCGCCACCTTTTGACAAAAGTGGGGGTTAGTTTTAGCTACAGTCACCAAACTCTGTATATATATATTGTTCTCATCAAGCCGGACATCTTTCTAATTTACAGTCATTAGCTCTGACCAACAGGAAGTCAGATATTTTGGTTTGAATTTGGAATTTTGGATAAATCAGGCTCTGAGTTATTATAAACTATTCGTAGGAGATGCATGGAATCGACACCAAACTCGGTCAACATGAAACAAAGACACTGAAGATGCTATAGTGCGAACGATTATAGGATATCTCAAACGCTGCTGCTATGGCGAGGATTAAATGAAGGACAAAAAAGGAAACAGAAAATGTCTAATTTCTTGTAAAATCATTGTTTGATTTAAATTAAATTAAGATTGTATGTTCGGTAATTGAACCTGGGTGAATTTAAAATGAATGTACTATTTTTCAGATCAATATATTTATTTTATTTAATATATTTCATCTGAATCTTATTTTGTCTGCCCTCCCTTCAATGTCCAATAGATGGCACTGTTGACTTAGTTTTGATGGGGAAAAAAACCCTGTTTCCCTCCTCTCTCTGTCTGTCTCTGGCTGTGTGTGTGTGTGTGTGTGTGTGTGTGTGTGTGTGTGTGGAGGGGGGGGGTGGCTGACAGCTAAAGCATGCCTCTCTGTCTATGCCTCTGGCTCTTTCTCTCTCTGTGTGTGTGTGTGCGTGTGTGTGTGTGTGTCTGTGTGTGTGTCCGTGTGTCCAGTAGATGGCACTGTTGTCTAAGTTATGAAGCACAAAAAAAACTATTTTTCTCTACTTCTGGCTCTGTGTGTGTGTGTGTGTGTGTGTGTGTGTGGAGGGGGGGATAGGTGGCTGACAGCTAAAGCATGCCAATCTGTCTCTGCATTCTCTTTCTGTGTGTGTGTGTGTGTGTGTGTGTGTGTGTGTGTAAGGGGGATGGGTGCACCTGAAGTATTCTGAATGTCATTCTGAACTCGATTTGAAGAGCACTGCAATATAGTTTTATATGATTAGTTTCTTAATTATGTTAATAAAAATATAAAAAGACCTTTAGATAAATACTTGACTTAAGGACTTTAAAAAATGTAAGCTGCAAAAGATAACTTTGCACTCATTTCAAAGGGACCTATGACATCATCTGACATGAAATTCATCTAAATTGAATTGATCTCATAGATGTTGTGGTTTGTGGTCACAGCAGCACCGACTGCTGCAGTTAATGAGGTGAATTCAAATGACTTTGACAGTCATTTTATTAAAACATTATTTTAACAACAAAAAATAAATAAATAAACAACTTGCCTAATGTACTTTACGTAATGATGATTGATCTTAAGATATTTTAACGTATAATATGTGTTGTGCGTACCCATGTTTACACGCACGCAACAATAGAGTTTAGATGCGTTTCATTTCATGGGCTATCACGAATAACTATCACTTTAGTGTGACAAAAAAAAAAAAAAAAAACTATACAAATGCCTTGAATTAAATACTGGCCTTGTGGACTTACGAATTTTTGAGCTGAAAAAGATAACTTTGCAAATATTTGAAAGTGACCTATTATATCCTATGACAATAAAGTTAATCTACATTTCAATGACATCATGGGTGTGGCTTGTGGTCATAGTTACACCAGCTGCTGCGGTAAATGTGGCATATTTAAAATATTTGTAAAAAAAATATTCTCCTGTTTAAATGCATATTGCCTGTCGTGCACAGTCGCCCTGAAGCCACCCGGGGTGGTGGTGCCACCGGCTTGGGCCCGTCATCGCTGCTCGCAGCTTTAATTATTATTATTATTATTATTATTTTTTCTTTCACCTTTTGGGGCCCTTAACATGCTCGAAAACTCTTGAAACTTTGCACACTCGCGGAATGCGGCCATCAGGGTTTGGGCTGGGTTTGGTACCGGGCGTGGCAGGGGCTCGACAGCGCCCCTTGAAAAAATAAATAAAACTGTCCATAAATCAAAAACGCTTGCATGTATTAGTATGAAACTCGGTATACATATAGAGCTCATCGGGCCGAACAACATCCGCACTCTAAGTTATGCGTCAGCCCAACAGGAAGTGAGCTATTATGGGTCATTTTAAAACACATACTGTGGAATTTGAAATACTCCTCCTAGGCGATTAACCCGATCAGCACCAAACTCGGTCAGCATGAAGTCAAGGCATTGAGGATGCTAAATTGCGAACGGATTTTTGATATCTCGAACGGTTTGTCCGTGGCAGGAGACAATTTATGGTGAGAAATGGGAAACAGGAAGTGCGTTATAACTTCTGCATACAATGACCGGTTTGGATGAAACTTCAGATGTGTGTTCGTTGTAAGAGGCCGATCACATGGATATGACTTTTGTGAGTCAAAGTTATAGCGCCACCAACTGGCAGCAGGAAGTGTGTCACTTTCAAAAATGCTTTGAATCACTGTCTTATTTTCACCCGATTTACTTCAAACTTTATCAGCATAATGTCAAAACATGGCAGATATAGACATATGAATGAATTCCTGATATTTTAAATACTGTTGCCATGGCAACGTGTCAAAGTTGAATAATCCTTTAGGGTGTTTTTGAGACTCTTAGCATGCTTGAAATGGCATGAAACTCAACACACACATCAGTGATGCCTTCCAGTAGATATGGCCAAAGTCTTAGAAACGGGCGTGGTGGAGGGGCTCAGTAGCGCCACCTTTTGACAAAAAGGGGGTTAGTTTTAGCTACAGTCACCAAACTCTGTGTATATATTGTTCTCATCAATCCGGACATCTTTCTAATTTACAGTCATTAACTCTGACCAACAGGAAGTCAGATATTTTGGTTTGAATTTGTAATTTTGGATAAATCAGGCTCTGAGTTATTATAAACTATTCGTAGGAGATGCATGGAATCGACACCAAACTCGGTCAACATGAAACAAAGACACTGAAGATGCTATAGTGCGAACGATTATAGGATATCTCAAACGCTGCTGCTATGGCGAGGATTAAATGAAGGACAAAAAGGGAATCAGAAAATGTCTAATTTCTTGTAAAATCATTGTTTGATTTAAATTAAATTAAGATTGTATGTTCGGTAATTGAACCTGGGTGAATTTAAAATGGATGTACTATTTTTCAGATCAATATATTAATTTTATTTAATATATTTAATCTGAATCTTATTTTGTCTGCGCTCCTTCATTGTCAAAAGATGACACTGTTGACTTAGTTTTGATGGGGAAAAAACCCTGTTTCCCTCTTTGGCTCTGGCTCTGGCTCTGGCTTTGGCTCTGGCTCTGTGTGTGTGTGTGTGTGTGTGTGTGAGTGAGTGGAGGGGGATGGGTGGCTGACAGCTAAAGCATGCCAATCTGTCTCTGCATTCTCTTTCTGTGTGTGTGTGTGTGTGTGTGTGTGGGGGAGATGGGTGGCTGACAGCTAAAGCATGCCTCTCTGTCTATGTTCTGTGTGTGTGTGTGTGTGCTGTGTGTGTGTGTGTGTGTGTGTGTGTGTGTGTGTGTGTGTGGGGTATGGGTGGCTGACAGCTAAAGCATGCCAATCTGTCTCTGCATTCTCTTTCTATGTGTGTGTGTGTGTGTGTGTGTGTGTGTAAGGGGATGGGTGCACCTGCAGTATTCGAATGTCATTCTGAACTCGATTTGAAGAGCACTGCAATATAGTTTTATATGATTAGTTTAATAATTATGTTAATAAATATATAAAAGACCTTTAGATACATACTGGACTTAAGGACTTTAAAAATGTAAGCTGCAAAAGATAACTTTGCACTCATTTCAAAGGGACCTATGACATCATCTGACATGAAATTCATCTAAATTGAATTGATCTCATAGATGTTGTGGTTTGTGGTCATAGCAGCACCGACTGCTGCAGTTAATGAGGTGGATTCACATGACTTTGACAGTCATTTTGTTAAAACATTATTTTAGCTACAAAAAATAAATAAACAACTTGCCTAATGTACTTTACGTAATGATGATTGATCTTAAGATATTTTAACATATAATATGTGTTGTGCGTCCCCATGTTTACACGTACACAACAATAGAGTTTAGATGCGTTTCATATCATAGGCTATCACAAATAACTATCACTTTAGTGTGAACAAAAAGTTTTAAAAAACTATACAAATGCCTTGAATTAAATACTGGCCTTCTGGACTTTCGAATTTTTGAGCTGCAAAAGATAACTTTGCAAATATTTGAAAGTGACCTATTATATCCTATGACAATAAAATTAATCTATATTTCAATGACATCATGGGTGTGGCTTGTGGTCATAGTGGCACCAGCTGCTGCGGTAAATGTGGCATATTTAAAATATTTTTCAAAATATATTCTCCTGTTTAAATGCATATTGCCTGTGGTGCACAGTTTCCCCGAAGCCACCGGGGTGGCGGTGCCACCGGCTTGGGCCCGTCATCGCTGCTCGCAGCTTTAATTATTATTATTATTTTTTTCTTTCGCCTTTTTGGCCTTTTTGGGGCCCTTAACATGCTCGAAAACTCTTGAAACTTTGCACACGCATTGGAACAAGCGACCAACAGGGTTCGGGCTGAAAATTGTACCCGGGCGTGGCAGGGGGGCTCAACAGCGCCCCCTTGAAAAACTTGGTCCATATATCAAACACACTTGCACGTACATTTATGAAACTCGGTACACATATAGAGCTCATCGGGCCAAACAACTTCCGCACTCATAGTCATTAGCTTCGCCCAACAGGAAGTGAGCTATTGTGGGTTGTTCGGAAAAACCATGCTCTGGAATTTGAAATACTCCTCCTAGGCGAATAACCCGATCAGCACCAAACTCGGTCAGCATGAAGTCAAGGCATTGAGGATGCTAAATTGCGAAGGGATTTTTGATATCTCGAACGGTTTGTCCATGGCGAGGAGACAAATTTATGGCGAGAAAATGGAAACAGGAAGTGTGTTATAACTTCTGCATACATTGTCCGATTTGGATGAAACTTCACATGTGTATTCGTTGTAAGAGGCCGATCACATGGATATAACTTTTGTGAGTCAAAGTTATAGCGCCACCAACTGGCAGCAAGAAGTGTGTCACTTTCAAAAATGCTTTGAAATCACCATCTTGTTTTCACCCGATTTACTTCAAACTTCATCAGTATAATGTCAAAACATGGCAGATATAGACATATGAATGGATTCCTGATATTTTAAATACTGTTGCCGTGGCAACGTGTCAAAGTTGAATAATCTTTTAGGGTGTTTTTGAGACTCTTAGCATGCTTGAAATGACTTGAAACTCAACACACACATCAGTGATGCCTTCCAGTATATATGGCCAAAGTCTTAGAAACGGGCGTGGTGGAGGGGCTCAGTAGCGCCACCTTTTGACAAAAGGGGGGTTAGTTTTATCTACAGTCACCAAACTCTGTATATATATTGTTCTCATCAAGCCGGACATCTTTCTAATTTACAGTCATTAGCTCTGACCAACAGGAAGTCAGATATTTTGGTTTGAATTTGGAATTTTGGATAAATCAGGCTCTGAGTTATTATAAACTATTCGTAGGAGATGCATGGAATCGACACCAAACTCGGTCAACATGAAACAAAGACACTGAAGATGCTATAGTGCGAACGATTATAGGATATCTCAAACGCTGCTGCTATGGCGAGGATTAAATGAAGGACAAAAAGGGAAACAGAAAATGTCTAATTTCTTGTAAAATCATTGTTTGATTTAAATTAAATTAAGATTGTATGTTCGGTAATTGAACCTGGGTGAATTTAAAATGGATGTACTATTTTTCAGATCAATATATTAATTTTATTTAATATATTTAATCTGAATCTTATTTTGTCTGCGCTCCCTTCATTGTCCAATAGATGCCACTGTTGACTTAGTTTTGATGGGAAAAAAAAAAACCCTGTTTCACTCTCTGGCTCTGTGTGTGTGTGTGTGTGTGAGAGGGGATGGGTGGCTGACAGCTAAAGCATTCCTCTCTGTCTCTGGCTCTTTCTCTCTGTGTGTGTGTGTGTGTGTGTGGAGGGGGATGGGTGGCTGACAGCTAAAGCATGCCTCTCTGTCTATGCCTCTGGCTCTCTGCTGTGTGTGTGTGTGTGTGTGTGTGTGTGTGTGTGTGTGTGTGTGTGTGTGTGTGTGTGTGTGTGTGTGTGTGTGTTGTCTATACAAGATACATGGGCTTTACAGAAGGTCATGTGCTGTGTTTGCAAAGATCACGTATGACGCATGTCTTTAAATGAATTATTTACTGATAGAATTCAAATTTATTAAAAAAGTAAATTTCACATGATTTTATAAAAGTGGCTGTTTATAATAAACTTCCATAAAATGTAGTCACCCATCTTACTCTTACCTGACACTAATATTAAAATCGGCGTTGCGGTTTCTGTGATTTGGCTCCATTTATTAATTTTGTAATTAACACTTTTTATTGGATACCTCCCATATTTAAATGAAAGCACGCTTTTTGGTGCATGAGATTGGTGATTGGTGAACAAACAGTAGCTAAGGTAGGTCAAAAACACATGAAGAGAAATGTTAGGATAATACAACATCAGCATTCGGACGGTATTCTGCACTCATTTGAAATTGACCTTTGACATCATCTGACATGAAATTCATCTAAATTGAATTGATCTCATAGATGTTGTGGTTTGTGGTCATAGCAGCACCGACTGCTGCAGTTAATGAGGTGAATTCAAATGACTTTGACAGTCATTTTATTAAAACATTATTTTAGCTACAAAAAATAAATAAATAAACAGCTTGCCTAATGTATTTTACGTAATGATGATTGATCTTAAGATATTTTAACGTACAATATGTGTTGTGCATACCCATTTTTACACGTACGCTACAATAGAGTTTAGATGCGTTTCATATCATAGGCTATCACAAATAACTATCACTTTAGTGTGAAAAAAAGTTTTTTTTAAAAACTATACAAATACCTTGAATTAAATACTGGCCTTCTGGACTTACAAATTTTTGAGCTGCAAAAGATAACTGCACATATTTGAAAGTGACCTATTATATCCTATGACAATAAAATTAATCTATATTTCAATGACATCATGGGTGTGGCTTGCGGTCATAGTGGCACCAGCTGCTGCGGTAAATGTGGCATATTTAAAATATTTGTAAAAAAATATTCTCCTGTTTAAATGCATATTGCCTGTTGTGCACAGTTTCCCCGAAGCCACCGGGGTGGTGGTGCCACCGGCTTGGGCCCGTCATCGCTGCTCGCAGCTTTAATTATTATTAATTTTTATTTTTCTTTCGCCTTTTTGCCCTTTTTGGGGCCCTTAACATGCTTGAAAACTCTTGAAACTTTGCACACTCGTCGGAATGCGCGGCCATCAGGGTTTGGGCTGTGTTTGGTACCCGGGTGTGGCAGGGGGGCTCGACAGCGCTAAGTTGAGTTATATTTTGAGCAATACTGAATGACCAATCAGTATTAATCATGGTTAAGTCCATTTGTATTGAAAATATTAATACATTACAGTAAAAACAGTATTTGTACAATTATATTGTAATGTATTGAGTTCTTGCGTCTGTTTATGTGTTACTTGGTTCGTTGTTTCTTTAATGTGTTTTTAATTATTGGAGCCGATTTCAAACCCTCTAAGAATCTGTATGTTACAGACTTAATAATGTTTCATCCAAATTGTTTGTATTTTTTTAAAACATTAACATTATTATTGATGTGTTACATACAATGTGTATTGTTTGTTTTTTTATTATTTGACTTGAGACAAATTAATATGGCGATGTCAATAAAAGTCTTTAACCGGACATATTATCTTAACATTATCTTAAAAGTTAACTTAAAGTCTGCACAAAAGACATTTTCAGCCTATCTACTTTCTGGTTAGAAATTAAAAGTTAAAATGATAACTTCTCTCTGGTGACATATGTAGGACTTTTATATGTGCATGGTGACTTTACAGGTAGTTTATGCTAACATCCCTTTGTCCAATCTGTAGTCACATTTTCAAAAACACTTAACACAATGAGCACAACTTTTGTCTGTTGTTACCGTACATTAACACATTTCATGTTGTTTTCACACAATATGCAGTCGGTTAAAATTAATCTAAAATGCTTACATTTTCTTTTCATACAAGATTAACCAACACAAAAATCATGGATTCTTCTGGTTTTATTTACAAATGTTTAAAGACAGTGTGTCACAGATAAAGACCTAATGTTCCAATCAGTTCATACAACACATATATAAATAAAACAAGACTGAAACAAAACGATAAGCATTTTAAGTAGCAGATCTCTGAAATATATCATCTTGTAAACGTCTATGCGGTGCTTGAAATCATTTAAGATGATTATTGTATTATTGTTATTTACCTCCTAAAGAGTTGGCTGTACAGGCGCTCTGGTGAAAACGGTGATGTTATCTGGCTAATCTCAGTTATCATATAGTGTCAATGCGGGCAGGTCGGTAATATAGTTGAAATTTAGGTGTCCCCAACTGAGCAAGCCAAAGGCGACAGTGGCAAGGAACTAAAACTCCTTCAGGGTCAGAAAGGAGAAAAAAACCTTGGGAGAAACCAGGCTCAGTCGGGTGCCAGTTCTCCTCTGGCGACGAACAAACAGTGTATGATTATAATTCTGCTGCCTTTACAGGGGAGTTTAATTGACACACTCTCTGCAGACATTTCAGGGATGCGTTGGTCATGTCCTGGCGCAGGTGGGGGCCGATGTTACTGGCTGGAGATGAGGTGGGGGCTGATGTTACTGGCTGGAGATGAGGTGGCCGATGGGGCTGATGTTACTGGCTGGAGATGAGGTGGGGGCTGATGTGCTTGAGAAAGAGGTCAAATGTCATACATATAAATGTAACTTAAAATCCTGTCTGAAAAGGGTAATAAAAAAAACTTACCAGAAGATAGACCACAGTGTCACAAAGTAAGCTAGCTCAGGACGAGCTCTTCTCTGGTTCTGTTAAAGGAAATTAAAAGATATTTTGTCGGTTATAAAATATGTACAGCTGATCGATTAATGCTAAGTTTTACTTTACATCTATTAATGCTAATTTTTCTTGACATCTATTAATGCTAAGTTCTACTTATCTTCTAGATGTGGTGGTGGCCGATGTTACTGGCTGGAGATGAGATGGTGGCTGATATGCTTGAGAAAGAGGTCAAATGTCATACATATAATGTAACTTAAAACCCTGTCTGAAAAGAGTGAACAAAAACAACTTACCAGAAGATAGACCACAGGCTGGAGATGAGGTGGGGGCCGATGTTACTGGCTGGAGATGAGGTGGGGGCCTATGTGCTTGAGAAAGAGGTCAAATGTCATACATATAAATGTAACTTAAAACCCTGTCTGAAAAGGGTAATAAAAAAAACTTACCAGAAGATAGACCACAGGCTGGAGATGAGGCAGCTGATGTTACTGGCTGGAGATGAGGTGGGGGCTGATGTGCTTGAGAAAGAGGTCAAATGTCATACATATAAATGTAAGTCTGAAAAGGGTAAAAACTTACTAGAAGATAGACCACAGGCTGGAGTCTGAAAAGGGTAATAATGTTAAACTTACTGAAGATAGACCATGGCTGAGAGATAAATGAAGTGGTGGTCGATGTTATTGGCTGGAGATGAATGAAGTGGTGGCCGATGTTACTGGCTGGAGATGAATGAAGTGGTGGTCGATGTTACTGGCTGGAGATGAATGAAGTGGTGGTCGATGTTACTGGCTGGAGATGAATGAAGTGGTGGTCGATGTTACTGGCTGGAGATGAATGAAGTGGTGGCCGATGTGCTCGCTTTGACTGTAACCGCGGCAACGCGACTCCGCCAAGTGGCGCGTTAGAGGAAATTACTCAGAGCAGCAACAATCACGTGATCTCTGTCTCGGAGGATGAAGTTCGGAGAGCACTCAAGCGTGTGGACGTCAGGAAAGCTGCTGGGCCGGATGGTATTTCAGGTCGTGTTCTGCGGTCCTGTGCTGATCAGCTCACCGGGTTGTTTACATCTATCTTTAATGAGTCCCTCGCTACATCTGTGGTCCCCACCTCCTTCAAAAAATCCACCATCATCCCTGTCCCTAAGAACAGTAAACCCTCTTGCCTAAATGACTATCGTCCAGTGGCTCTCACGTCTATAGTCATGAAGGTCTTTGAGAGACTCATTAAAAACACCATTTGCGCCTTCATTCCTGACACTTTGGACCCTCTTCAGTTTGCCTATCGTCCCAATAGATCGACTGAAGATGCCATCTCTCATGTCCTCCACTCCTCCCTCACTCACATCGACAGCAAAAGTGGGAACTACGTAAGACTGCTATTTATTGACTATAGCTCAGCCTTTAACACCATAGTTCCCACCAAGCTAACCTCCAAACTCCTGGATCTCGGCCTGAATCCTTCTCTCTGCCACTGGATTGAGGACTTCCTCACTGGCAGGCCTCAGGTGGTGAGAATAGGCCAGTCCACCTCCACCTCCATCACCCTGAGTGTGGGAGCTCCACAGGGCTGTGTCCTGAGCCCCTGCTCTACTCTCTACACGCATGACTGTTTGTCCACACACAGCTCCACCTCTATCATCAAATTTGCTGATGATACTGTTGTCCTGGGCCTCATTTCCAACAACAATGAGACGGCATACTTGGACGAGGTGGAGCATCTAACATCATGGTGCCAGGACAACTGTCTCTCTCTGAATGTTGGCAAGACCAAAGAAATGATTGTGGACTTCAGGAAAAGACAGCAACGGACATACTCCCCCCTCATGATCAGCGGGTCACCAGTGGAGAGAGTGAGCAGCTTCAAGTACCTGGGAGTAAACATCTCCGAGGACCTGACCTGGACTGCTCACATTCAGACACAGGTGAAAAAAGCCAGGCAAAGACTGTACCACCTGTGCCAGCTGAGGAAATTCAGGGTTTCACCAGCTATCCTGAAAACTTTCTATTTAGGGCGATAGAAAGTGTTTTAACTCAGTGCATCACAGCGTGGTATGGGAACAGCACCAGTCATGACCGCAAAGCCCTGCAAAAGTAGTGCGCTTATCCGAGCGTATCTCAGGGTCAGCTCTCCCGTCTCTGCAGGACGTCTACACCAAACGCTGCAAAGGTAGAGCTACCAAGATCATCAAGGACTCTAATCACCCTGCAAACCCTCATTTCACGCTGCTACCATCTGGTAAAAGCGCTTCCAGAGCCTGATGGCCAAAACTGAGAGACTCAGGAGGAGCTTCTTCCCCAGGCCATCAGACTCCTGAACTCAGTCACTTAACATCACGTGACTTCACGTCAGGATAAACATCGATACACTGACATTGCACTGCACTTTCTGTTCTCGTTGTTACTGTGTAACAACCTGTCATAAACCTGTTTGCACATTATACTCTTTATACATTTGTTAACCACATATTTATAAGTCTACAGTTTACTCACTGAAAAGTCTACTTCAATTATTTTATTCCACTTTATCCTTATTTGTTACCTTTTTTCTCTTGACTTGATTATTTATAATTCTACAGATATAGACATATATATATTATATATATATATAGAGACCACAAGTACTTTTTTTATATCCTATTTCTATTATAATTTCTTCCTTGTGTTTTTAACTGTGAATTTGCACTGTCCATGGGGCGGACCTGTTTACATTTCACTGCCGGTTGTATATTCTGTATATAACTGTGTATGTGACAAATAAAACTCTTGAATCTTGAATGTTACTGGCTGGAGATGAATGAAGTGGTGGCTGATGTCACTGGCTGGAGATGAGGTGGCAGATGTTACTGGCTGGAGATGAATGAAGTGGTGGTCGATGTTACTGGCTGGAGATGAGGTGGTGGGCGATGTTACTGGCTGGAGATGAATGAAGTGGTGGCCGATGTTACTGGCTGGAGATGAATGAAGTGGTGGCTGATGTCACTGGCTGGAGATGAGGTGGCAGATGTTACTGGCTGGAGATGAATGAAGTGGTGGTCGATGTTACTGGCTGGAGATGAGGTGGTGGGCGATGTTACTGGCTGGAGATGAATGAAGTGGTGGCCGATGTTACTGGCTGGAGATGAATGAAGTGGTGGCTGATGTCACTGGCTGGAGAGCAGGAGATGAGGTGGCAGATGTTATTGCATGTTCATGTATATCAGTATGAAATAAACTGGTAGGATGATTTTACTGTGCAAAATGCCCCATCAGATTGCCATACCAGTATGAAATAAACGGGTTGTGAACTATTGAATTTTCTGTCGAATTTGAACCACTGAATTTGTGGAAGCAAATTTGTAAAGCAAAACAAAAATGGACCAAAAATTGCCTGTCAAATATTATAGGTTGTATTTTTAAACCAAATTAATATTTTGGAAGTGAAATCTGAAAGGTGAATATGGATTATTGATTTTTAATTATGAAAATGTGTGTGAAATGTTTTGAATTGAAATATTCACATCTTAAAAATACAGCCGTGTTGAATTTCAGCCCATAAAAATGCAAGTTTCAAGTTTCAACGCAATGCATTAAAATGCAAGCACGGTTAATGCAATGCATATTTTTTTCAATTCAATGATCTTTTTTGTTTCAAAAACATTTGGTATTATTTTACTTCCATACTTTACATCATTTCCAGCAATCAGTGTGCACAGGTT
>JAGHMJ010005173.1:0-57478 GCA_018749465.1 Paracanthobrama guichenoti
ATGCACATCCCATCTTTCTACATTCTGATCCTTCTTCTACTCCTTCAACAATCTTTCATCCTCTAAATAATGCTGAATCATCATGAGATCAAAAGCCATTCCTAGCCATTACAATATAATTTACATTATAATCATAATATAAATCATATTATATTAAAATAGTATGAATTAAAAATAATTTTATTTGCTGGTCTCAAGAGGGTCTCTGCTGAGCCATTTGTCCAGAACCATTTGTTATAATCTCACTGATCTTTCAGATTGGCCCTGCAGCTCCTGCTGTGCTGGCGGGATCATTGTGTGACAGCAACAAGACCAAACTGGAAACCAGTCATCAACTTAGATGCTGTGGACGCTCAATAAACTGCAAACGCTGAGCGCACGGGTCAAATCATTGCTCAATTTAAAGATTTTGTGACTACACAATATAGAATTGGGCACAATTTTCTTATTTTTAGATATTATCAATTGCATTCTTTGGAGAATCTATTTGCATATAAAAGAAAGGTTTGACAAAGACAGGTCTGATGAAGAAAGACAAAGTTCATCTTTGTTCTGTTAATTTTCTCAGTCTCTTTGAGACACTAATGAAGACACAAAAGTGCAGCAATGTCTGAAATAAGACCATAGTAAAGTGCTATATTTCACAACACATTTATAATTGTGACATCAGTCCTGACTCAGTTTTGTCCACCTTTCACATTTTACACACAAAGGATTGTAGTGAGATCTTTTCCAGTAAGATTTTGTTCACACGTTAACGTGGCCATTTGTTTTTTTTTCTTTGCTGTGTTGTTGCAGCAAAGCAAATAAACAAATGTAACTGGACCTTTAATTTACAGCCTTCTTTTGAGTACCGAAATAAAATTTCTCTCTTGCTGCGTATGCAAACAAGGAGAATTTTAAAGCAAGGGATATCATTTCTACTCTACGCTGTTGCTTTCATGTTCCTGATAAGCACTTTGGTTGTCTAATTCTCAAGCCTTCATCGGATTTATACAGTATTTAATATATTCCCAACATTTCTAAAAGCAAAAAATGGACTTACCATCACAGCTGAAGAAAGAGAAGGAAATCACCTCTGCTTGTTGTAATCCCAATACTTCGCTGAAAAGACACTCGCATCCTGGAGATCACGGAGGTCCGGGTCACCATTTTGTAAGGTCCATCCGTTAGCCCAAGGACGGAATCTAACGCCTGGTCGAAGGACTTCTGCGTGTTCGCCTTCTCAGCACTTCTGTTGGATTCACTTAATTTATGACCATCGAATTTTAAATCTGACTCCATGAATAATTTGATCTTACTTCCAATTCTTTGTAACTTTGTTACATTTGTTACATTTGTAACTTAACAGCTGATCATAAGTTTAGTTGTGATTTAATTTAGATCTTTGATTTCTCTTAGTATCTCTTAATTTCAAATACTCGTTCCTCCATGGGACCCGGAGTCGCCAGAGGATAATGCTCGCGATTATAATTACATTACCTCACGGACGCAAATTAGTCAGTTCTGAGATTACAGAGGATTACAGAGTGAACTATTTTACCTGGACACCTTTTTAAGTGAGTCGCAAATGCTTACTCATAACAGAAAGTGTAATTTTAGCAATAGTCACGAGAGCTGTAACTTGATAATAACAGTGACACCCAGAAATCAGATTGTCCTCATGCTTAGCGCCATGCTCCGGTCATGGGGTCCTCGGTATGAATCTGCCCTGACAGAAAGATTTACGGAAACTCCTACAACTCCTCATGCGACACTACTTGAGTAATGATTTATGAAAAATACAGAATAAATCAAGATTAACATTTATTTTGGCCAGACAGAACTTAAAGAACATAATTAAACATGAATCCATGGTACACAACTTTCAGCATAAAATACAATTAAGTAATATGAAAATAGTTTCAAAGAGTCATATCTGGCAATAATACATACAGCGTGTGTGAGTGTCTCTATGACACTGACACAACACTGCATGGGGCTTCTGTCTACAGAATGTTCCCAAATGGCAGCCCTGCCACCCTTCCTTAAATACCCAGACCAGAACAAAGGGTTGTAACTATTTGCAACACAAACACCTAGTTTGGGGAGAAGATCAGATATCTTTGGAGAGACCACTCAAAAAGAGAACACAAGTCTCATATGTTTCAATCTTTCTAACCCTATCAGTGACTTCAGTGATGTTGAGACCATTTTACCAATCGCACTATGACCTTTTTAAAAAGACACCAGACATGAAAGGGATAAAACAATAGATTCACAAGATAAATCATATGTAGTATATCTGCATTCTGGGACTTGAATCAGGGGAAGGGGAGGAAAGGGAGGTAGAGAGGGGAGAGGGTTTTGGTCAGGGCGGTGTCCTACAGTTTCTCTGTGAGATCTTTCTTCAGATTGAGTTTTATTGTTTTAATGCAGGGTGTTGATCTCAGCTTTTGTCTTAGCAGTAAAACGGTCTCTTACAGTTTCTACACACTGTCCAGGTGTAGAAATGTTTTTTCGTAGTTGCTCAACCCCGTATTTTTCTTGATCTGTTTAGCTACTCCCACCCCAACACATAATCAGCACTTATGCAATGTCCAATGGCAATATGTTCAGGAACTTCTAACAAATCTCCCTCTCTTTCAATTATCGAGAACGGAGTATTGCTGCTTTGTTGACACTGCAAAGTTGGGGCTGTGTGGTCTCCTTTAGTCCCTTGGTCCTGCTCTCTGTGTCCTTCTCCTCTACTCCCTCTCTTTGACCTATATTCAGGTCAACCCTCGTCTCGTCCAGTGACCTAGATGGTGGATCACAATTAACACATGCAGACAAATGGAACCAAGTTTTTCCCTTACCCACTAGTTGGACACAATGGCTAGTTCTGGCCGTGACCCTTAAAGGTTCAGACCATCTAGGGGCGAACCACTTCCGTCTCATCTGTCTCAGTCTTACTCACTGCTCCACTCCTGTCTGTTTTACTGGGGTGTCAACCAGTTCCTCATTCGCTGGCACTTTCTGTGGGGAAAACAATTCAATTACAGCCTTCACATTATCAAAGTGTTTTTGTGTGGAAACTGTGCCGGCTGATATATTAAATGGTGCCCAGGGCCCTGGGAACTGCCTACCTGTCACTAATTCAAATGGTGTCAGCCCAGTTGATCTGTTGATGCTACACCTGATTGACATCAGAGCAATAGGAAGTGCACTTACCCAATTCATTCCCATGGTGTCACAAATTTTTGCCAATTTTTGTTTTATCACAAATTCATGCATTCAACCTTCCCTGGCTTTGGGGTGCCACACAGCCCCATACCTATGTTTTAGTCCAAGAGTAGTTTTGACTTGCTCTAAATGGTCATTTTTGAAATGCGTGCCATTGTCAGATCTGATCAATTTAGGAAACCCATGACGTGGTATGTACTGATTCACCAAACATTTTACCACAGAGATAGCATCCTCTTTTTTACAAGGGTATGCTTCAGGCCACCCACTATATCCATCTACCATCACTAGTAGATACCGCTTCCCATTAACTGGTACTATCATATCAGTGAAATTCATAACCACTTCGTGGCCTGGACCCTGATTAGTTGGAAAATGGCCTGCTCCTGGTTTCAATGCTGGTTTGACATTGTGTTCTTGACAGATTTTACAATTAGCTATAGTGCTGCTAATTAGATGTGGCATGAATGGGTGCCACCAGGCTGTCATTCTTTAGTCATGTCACGCCACTGCTGTGTGCAAGGCTATGCGCCTCCTTCAATACACTGACTGCAGTGCTTGCTGGCAGGGTAGGTTTACCCCTGGTCCTATCCATAGGCCAGTCTCGTTTACCTTACCCCCTTTGCTTATCCACTGAGACTTCTCCTCTGCTGCAGCTCGTTGCTGTTCACTGAGAATGAAATCAACAGTTAATTCTTTAGCTATGTCAGTCAGTTCATCACAAGAAGTCACCATTAACTGGTGAACGGTATATCCAGCTGTTTGTTTTGCCGCCTCGTCAGCTGCAGAGTTACCCAACGCTATCATATCCGTTCCCCCAGTATGCGCTGCACACTTTACTATAGCTACTTGCTCAGGAAGCATTACAGATTTCAACAACAGCACTGCTTCCTCAGCATGTTTTATTGGCTTACCTGTCGATGTTACAAAGCCACACCTTGCCCACCCTGGCAGTTCAGTTAAGGCCGCTGAGACAGCATAGGCAGAATCACAATAGATGTTGACCCTTTGACCCCTACCTGCCTGTAACGCTGCTATAAGTCCTAACAATTCTGCTCTTTGTGCTGACTGTCGTCCTTCCAGTTTTTCAGCTGCCATCACTTTTCCCTGTTTCCCTACCATCCTCACTACAGCAAATGCTGCGGAAAGTGTTCCATCCTGTTTTCTGAAACAACAGCCATCACTGAACAAATTTAATACCTCTCCAGCCAATGCAACTCCAGTCAGATCTTGTCTTACTCTGTTATCGGTCTCAGCGAGTGGCTCACAGTCATGTGATTCTCCTTCTCCCATTAACTCTGCCATGTTCACTCCGGTGTGCATGTGTAGAATATTCGGGCTGTCACTGTTTTTATCATCTTTTGTTGTCTTAACGCAGAGAAAGAAAATGCAGAGGACGTTATGAATGATACCACAGAGTGGTTCGATAGTACTTTCAATGGGTGGCCCATTACAATATGCTCTGCCTTAATGATCATCTTAGCTAATCCAGCTACAAAGCGAGCACACGGGGTTGTTTCTGTTCAATGACCTCCAAAGGAGCACTCAGATAAGATAACACCCTCCTTTGTTGATTGTCTTTCTGGTAAAGTACACCGCTGACACTGTTGCCATTTTCACTGACGCCCAAGTAGAAATCCTTGCCATAATCCGCCACCTGCAACTCTTCCCTAAAGATCTTTTAAGTTCTATGAACGTCATCTCGGCTTCTGTTGTCCAATTTAATCTCCCCCTAGCATTCTTCATTCCTTGTTCCTTCACTAAGGCTCTCAACTTGACTGTTTTGGCAGTGTAGTCAGGAATGTACTGTCTGCTGTATCCTATCAGACCTAGAAATGCTAACATGTCCTTCACAGTGGTTGGTTTTGGATGAGAACTGATTGTGTGTATACTCTGTCTTGTTAAGCCTGTGCCTTTCCCTCCTATCACCCTTTCCTTTTTCCTTGCTCACTTTTAGCCCTGCTTCAGCCAATACTTTAAGAACCTTTTCAGTGGATTCTAAAGATTTCTCCCGACTCGTTGATGCCAGTAAAATGTCATCCACATACTGAACAATCACGGTTCCTTCTGTCAGTTCTACCCTGTCTATAATGTCATGAAGTACTTTATTGAATATTCCTGGTGATAGAATAAACCCTTGTGGCAGTCTGTTATATGTGTATTTTATTCCATTATGGGTGAATGCCAAACAGTCCTTACAGAACTCATGCAAAGGAAGACAGAAAAAAGCGTTTGCCAAATCTATACAAGAGAAAACAACATGTTGAAGTTCCAATTTTGACAATAAAGTATAAGGGTTTGGTGTTGGCAGTGGAGGGTCGACACCACAGAATTAATTTCTCTCAAGTCATGCACCATCCTGTACTATCCTGTGCCTGGTTTTAACACTGGCAGTATCGGAGTGTTCCAGTTTGACCTTGTCTCACACAACACCCCTGCTTTCACTAATCCTTCAATTGTCTCTGTTATTCCCTGTTCTGCCTCAAATTTGTTTTTATACTGTCTTTTGAGACTATGCTAGATTTGTCAATCTCAAATTTTATTGGGGCATTTTACACAATCCAACATCTTCAGCACCCTTAGACCATAGACTATCTGGCAATGTGGCTAACATTTCTTTCCCTCCTCTCCATCTGTCAATTCCCTGCCATGGTTTCTAGTCACCCACACCTTTTGGTAGACTCCAACATCCTCCACATCTACCCTTATCCTATACCCATCCTCCTTTTCTGATCTTTCTACCCCTGGCTCCTCCCATACCCAGTCTGTGGCTTGTGTCAACCTTTTCATCATTGGGCCTAAAGCTCTAGCTTCATGTTTGACCCCTACTCCCAATGTCACGTGGAGTTGATGTCTCCTCCATTTCCCACCATTCAGCCTGCTCACCTTTTAAATTAATAGATATGGCAGTCCCTTCTTTTCCCAAATACAAGTAGTCTCCCTTTACCCTTACACACTGTCCCTGCACCCTCTCAAACTCTTCAGAATAAACCTCATTACAAGTTATTTATTTGTCATTACACATGTACAAGTACAGTATAACGAAATGAAGTTTGGAGCAAGCCTCCGGGCCGCAGCCGATTAGTCAGGCGCCGCCACACGCTCTCCAGAAATACAAGAATGCAGTTTAGCAAGCATTACATAGCAAAACACAACACAACATAAACATAAACATAAACATAAACATGACACAGTACACGTGGTCACGTGATGGGATTTTTTGTATGGAGTGGGAGAGGAGATAGATAAAGACAAAGACAGGCAGACGGTTGGAGGGGGGGTGGGATCGGGTAGGTTGTGTATGGTGCGAGTGAGTCTGAGATTGTGTTGTGTGAGAATGTTAGCCATAACTTCAGATGTTTTCGAGTTCAGTTCTATGGTTTGTCCTTGAAGGGAGTTAAGGCAGTGCACAGGGGAAGATAGCAGACCAGCTGTCAGGCTGACCTCCCAACCGAGAGATAGGGACAAGTGAGGTTCGTTGGGCTAGTTGATTAGGTCAGGCAAATACAATTTTTTATTTTTTTAATCCATTTGATGATCTTCGGTAATTTGTCCGGATCATAATCAATCAATCAGATCTGGTACTCAGCATTTGCGTCCGGTCTGTGCAGTTTCCCTAGACATTACGTCCAGCCTCATGGCCAGACCGGTTACAGTCCGTAAAAGTTCACCGATCTGACCCCCGATGGAGCCCACTCTTCCCTGCGTATCCGCAGTCCGGACTGCGGTTGTTACGGTTCAGTTCCTCAATTCCTATCACTCTCTGATCTAATTCCTTCAAACGGTCACACACAGCCCCGAAGCATTCCTTAATTTCCACAGACAGCGGCTGGGTGAATTTGCTTGCAGCTGTCTTACCAATCTTCCGATAGGTCAGGGCAATCCCAAAGCCAAAGAATAGGAACCCCGCCATCAATAATCCAATCATGTATAAATCTTCCGCATCCTCCACGGACAGAGCCTCCAGGCACAGGACTTGCCAGTTGTTCCATGCGTCCCTCACGTACCCTGCAGCAAAAGTCCCGTCCGGGCAGGTGGGTTCTCCCAGGGCACCCTTCCTTTGTGAGAAAATCTTGTCGATCGCGCTGATTGACCAGTTAATCAATTCCATTTCAATATTTTCAGGAGTCCAGCAAAGCAGCGGGTCAGAGAGAAAAAAGACAAAAGAAGAGACAAAACAAAATACTAGAGCGCTAGAGCACAGCGGGAGCAGAGTGAAAACACGTCTGCACGGATTGAAGGACAGTACAGGAAGGATCTTCCCTTATCATAGAACAGAGTACAGTGCAGGGGATCTCTGGGGGAAGTCATTGCTACTTTAGACATTAACCATTCTTTCCATTCTTGATAGACCTGATTTATCACAGAAGTTTCAGAATCTTTTATTAAAAGCCAATAGATGTCTGCACCCTTTGGAGGCACTGTTTTGTCCCTTACCATCCACTGACCTTCCACCCCTGGTATTGACATTAGCCCCCCTCCCACTAAACAGTTGTTTTTAGTTCCATCAGGAAATGATATGAACACCCCATCTGGTGTACAAAAAATGCTTGCTCCCAATTTAACCAATAGGTCTCTGCCTAATAACGGAGTTGGTGCGTTTGTGGAATACAGAAATTTATGTTTATGTAACTGCCCAGCCACCTTGACGGAGAGTGGCTTAGTCATAGGCCAGTGTTCAGTGTCCCCAGAGAACACTTGCACTTCTACTGTAGAGTTAGATAGTGCTTCATTTCCCACCACTCCTCCTGTTATAGTGGAAAATGTGGCCCCAGTGTCCACCAGGGCCTTCACAGGCTTGTCATTGACCAGCATTTCTAGGTAGGGCTCAGCCTTTGCCCCCCTGCTGGTTCTCTGTGGGCCCCGTCAACAATGCTCCATACCTTCTGCCGGATCCCAGACTGGGCATTGTCTAGGCATCTGTTGGTTGGCAGGAGGCAGGTGCTGAAAATGGGCAGCCCGTCCCCTCCCACGAGCCCCACCTCTAAAAGGAGCCCATCCCCTTGCAGGTGGTTGCCCCCTATATGGGCAGTCATCTTTCCAATGGTTCTGTTCTCCACAAACGAAACAACCCCCTCTATTTGGACTATTATAAAATCCCCCTCTATTACCTCTTTGCATCCTCCCCTATTTCCAAAGAAATCTGTTTGGATGGGTTGGGAGGCCAATCTTGATAACGATCATAAGGTGCCTCTTCCTGGTGCCATCTCTGGTCATTTTGAACCTTTGTTTTTGCAATGACCTCCTGCACTGGCATCTGCTCTTTTGCTTTCTTTTTCCTTTTTCTTTTTCAGCTTCTATTTGCATTTTTAACAATTGGGTTTTAGCTTCTCTATTTCACTTTCCTCCTTTCCATTGCTTTGTCTACATGGTGTACAAAATGTCTTGTCCATGTCTCACTATCTCCTTCCCCATTTCAGGATCATTTTCAATGCTGACTATTGCTTGTGAGGGGTGCCCTTAATCACAGCCTGTCTATAAAATTCCTTGCATAATGGAGACAAATCTAGATGTTCTCCAGTCTGCTCCTCCCACTCTGCCTCACACCTATGCAGATATGCAGAGGCTGACTCATTCTGGCCAATTTTAAATTTTATGCTTTGATAAGTTACTTTTGGCACTGGAAAGTGGCAATCCATGGCAGTGCTCAGATTTGTTAAATGATTACTCAAACGGTCCCCATTGTCTGCACCCTCCATATCTGCATCCTTTTCAATTTGCTCTAATTTTGTCGCAGTCAAAATTTAACCCAACAATGCTCTCATATCCCCTACAGCCAATTCAGTTCCATGTGTTAACAACGGCACTTTTCCCAACCATCTTCTGCCTCCCCTGCTCAGCTCCGGAAGTTTAGCTGTTATGGCATTCATATCTGAGTGTCCCCATGGACGGTACTCTATTCTTTGACCTACTGCTCTCAATGGATAATTCCCTGCTTATCTGATTTCTTTTTTAAATTTGAAAGCATTGTCTTGCTTCTAGTTCTGACTGAGGGCCCCCTTCCTTCTTCCATGCACATCTCTCTCTCTTCCTCACACCAGTCCCCTCCCTCCTTTTCACTCTTCTCATCTCCCCATTCAAAGTCTAAGTCATGCCCTGTCACAGTAATAGAGTCGCTCTCTTCATTTCTGTCAATTTTTAATTTCTCTGTTGGTTTAGTCAATTTAGTAGCTCCTTTTTTAGTCTCTTCCAGTACCTGTCTATTCTCTGTTTCCACTGCCTGTAGTTCTCTCAATTTTCTCTCTACCAATTTTTCAATTTTACACTCTTCTTCTTCCTTATCCTCATCCTCCATTTCCACTTTTATCAGTCCCTCCACTATTTGTACTACCTTCTTTTCGTCCTGTCCCTCTTTAAGCGTGACCTGACCTGTACCCACTGAATATACCGGATATTGACTAGTCACTGGAGCACTTGGTGTTTTAGGAACATATGGTGGTGGAGTTCTGCCTTCAACCTGAAATTTTCTTTGCTCAATGCTGTAGCAGTTGCTGCCATGCGAGTCCAACGCCTCAATTCTGCTTCTGCCTCCTGTATTTCCTTATCTATCTATTTTCCGTTTTGACCATACTGAACAATTTTCTCTTTTCTTTCTTTTGGAGTCCAAGTTACTTTTTGCTCTTTTTCTTCCTCACTTATTATCCCAGCTAAATTCCCTTTATCCTTAGTATCTTCATCCCACCTTCTGTAATTTGCCAACATCTCCCAATTTTTTCTTATTTCCTTTTCTCTTTCTTTCCTGTCTTTTGGTTCTGTCTGGGCCAACACCAACTCACAAATCCTCTCCCAGCTGTCTCTATACGTCCCCATATTTTATGCTTTTATTGATTATCCTTTATTTTTATTTACCTGTTATTCCAATTACAATTTCAGGTTATTTTGTCAATTCATTACAATATTTCATACAATTCAAACAATTCAATGATTTCTAACAGTATCACCTACAAGATGACGACTTGTTTCTTAACAGTCAAATACCTCATTTGACTTTTCTAACCTGGTTCTTAACAGTCAAATACCTCATTTGACGTTTCTAACCTGGTTCTTAACAGTCAAATACCTAATTTGACTAACAGTTTTTAACCAGTCAAAGTCAAATACCTCATTTCCTAACCTGTTCCCTAACAGTCAAATACCTCATTTGACGTTTCTAACCTGGTTCTTAACAGTCAAATACCTCATTTGACGTTTCTAACCTGGTTCTTAACAGTCAAATACCTCATTTGACGTTTTTAACCTGTTCCTAACAGTCAAATACCTCATTTGACTTTTCAGCTTTTTTGATTCTCTCAAAAATGAACTCAGCAACTCAACACTCAACTTATTAATTTAGATTGTCCAATTTGCAGATTTTTATGAAAAAGGCATCTGCTTACCTGTTAAGATGTTCTGCGCAGAAAGTTGAGCCTTGGTGTCACCTCGTCCTCGCGCTCTATGAAAATTTGTGGCAAATCCGGTGCCCCCTCCAAATTGTCGGAAATAAATCCTTTTCCCAGTCCGTTGATTTGCCCAATCAAAAGAAAGACGCTACTCGTAAATAAATGAAGTCGATTTAATGGAGAATCAGAAAAGCTCTGAGCTCAGGATTACAGGACCACAAAGTCAATAGCTGACACCTGGGCAGTCCAGAATGTCTCACAAGCATCTAAACACAATATTTATATTCTTGTCTTTTGGGTCCTCCCTCGAGTCCTCTCCTCCAACTCGTGACCGTTGTCAGGCAGGTTTCCTCATTGGTTGCATCATATTAATCAGTGTTATCAGGTTGATTCCATCATCTCAGGTTACTCCATACTAATCATCAGTCTGCACACAAAAACAAGAACCCCTAGCCCCATCCCTTTTCTATCTGTAACTTTTCTGGTAAACAGATAGCGTCAACAGTATCAGTCTTGGACCTTTCACCCTGGGTGCATTGTTCTTTGTTTTTGAAAGAAACTATTTATTACAGAATTAGAAACAGTAACTTTGTGTTTGAACATTCAAGAACACGTCAAGGTAAATTGAAACATTTTAAACTACTATTAGAAATGAACACTTCAACACAGAATCAAACATTTTAAACTAATATTTCCTTCACGAACTTGAACACATCATTTTCCACACACCACAGCAATCCTAGAACTCTTTCAGTGGGAAGCTTTTCCCTGTCAAGATCCAATTTCTTTACATTTTGAACTCTGTCTTCTTTTGGAATCTGTGCAAGAACAGTACGACTGTTACTCACCCACTTTGTAAGATGGAATCCTCCTGTTTGACAGAGAGATGTTAGATCTTTCACCATCTTTACTGCCTCATGCTCTGTTGGTAGTGATTTCAAGCAGTCATCCACATAAAAGTTATTTTCAACAGTTCCTGTTACCTCAGGTCGAAAACAGTCTTTGTTATCTTTGGCAGTTTGCCTCAGAGCAAAGTTAGCACAACTGGGGATGAAACTGTAAGGGTGGATCGCCTACAGTGGTTCTGACTGCAGGGTTGCCGAATGACTAAAGAAACGTTATCAGCAAGATGATAGAAAACTGTACATTTCTCGTCTTTACCACCCACTGCAGCTTATACCAACGACGGAAATAAGCGCAGTGACAATAGCTAAATATGTGGGAGAGCGTTGCTATAATGTGACTATATTGTATTGCAATAGGTAACACTTCAAAGTCAATACCAAATCAAAACTAGTTAGCACATCATTTGTAATTGAAAGAATTTAATGACAAAATCTAGTTATGGTTACACTTAAAACAGTTACAAAATAAATGTATGAGATGATGAAAACGTATACCATTAATCGTACCCAGCATGATATGAGATAGAGAGAGAGAGGGGAGAGAGAGACAAAGAAGAGAAGAGTGCAAAGAAAGAGAAGAGCCAAAGAGAAGGCCCCAAGAAGAGAGAGCCAGAGAATAAAAGACAGAGCAACAGTTACAATCTTCTTTTATCTATTCCTTGACCATGTGACTGAAACCCTAATGTGAGACATTCAAACTGACCAATCAGACCAAACTTCCCCACGGTGTTACAGGTGTGACACACATTTGGCCTACAGACCTTCAGCATTTCTTTGTCTTTAGGAATTCCAAATGGCCCTTCTGGAGAGAGATGGGGTTGAAAACAGTAAAGCAATCACAATCATTGAGTCCAAAGGTGGCACAGTCCACAAAGACATGCTTTCTGTTGTGTGTAGATGTCATCTTCAGACTTCTCGTCCATACTTGTTGCAAAAGCAGCTGGTCAGTCTTCAGTCTTTGTTCTCATCTCAGTCCTGCATGAGAAGGCTCCATCAAATGGTGTTGCACCAATCATTGATATGCAAAACGTCCATTGAATACTTCACACCTCGAGAACAGTCACTGAAGGTTAGAGCAAACGCTTGTCCCTATTTCTGAGGACACAGGATGTGAACTTGTGCAGCAGGGATCCTGTGATTAAAAGAACATATAGCACAACAAAGAACAAAAGCATACATGATATTTGTCATTGGTCAGAAGTTTGATGTGGTCAGATTAAAATAGTCTCTGGCAATAAGCCATTAAATCGATGTACTTAATAAAGTGGTCAAGGCTGAGAATAAAAGAAGATCTCACAAGCGCTTACATTGTTTCTGGAAACATTAAAAATAAATTGCATTATAACAAAACAACAATCATTGTTGGCTTAAATCCCCTTTTCATGAAGAGTATCAGCAAAATATTCAGTGTAACCAAATACAGAAATTCAATTCCATAGATGTCCAAAAACATTGTTGCAAGTCAAATGGACAAACTACAAAGACTCAGAAATCAAATAAGTTCAAAATCAAATGCATTGTTATAATTGTAGCGATATCGAGCCCCAGGGGAAATGGTGCGGGATTTATGCATGCGCTTAATCGTGTTACGATCAAATATGCACAGATCCGCACAGAGGGGGAATTGGATATTAACAGTTGATTATAACGGATTATAACAATTATTAATATCTAGGGCTTGATTCAACTTTTAGAAATTTCTTTGATTCTAGAATTGAGTTCAAAGGACGGATAATTGTCCACCAAATACCTCCTTTTAATAACTCTTAAACACGTTTCTCTGGCCAGGAGAAATATCTTTCTTTTAATTTGTAACAGGGTCGGTTCAACGTAAAGGGACCTATGTATGAGCAACTCAAGCGCAATCACGTGTGAATATATATATTTTAATAAATCAACAAACAATAAACAAACATACACAAATTAACTGAAAAAGAAGGAAGAGAGAGAGAGAGAGAGAGAGAGAGAGAGAGAGAGACAAGGAAACTGTGTTATTACAGACACAACCTATGAGCACAAGCAAGAAATCAGTCCAACTTATTGGTATAAGCTCAAGACTTTATAACGACAGCTTAAGGGATACTTGCATATGTTTCCTTGATCGCGAGTTTGTGCGCGTGTGTGGGAATTCCGCGATCTGGTCCGTGTTTGAATCTTGCAGGGTGTGTCCTTGGAGTCCGCGGGAAATTCAACTTTGGTTCCTTTGTGTGATGAGATCCGTTGGAAGATGGCGAAGAAGGCGAAGGCGAAAGCGACGAAGAGAAGAGAGAAGAGGGCAAGAAGAAGAGATGGCAAGAAGAAGAGCAAGGAGAAGAGAGCGAAGAAGCGTTTGTAGACCTCCTTAAAGGGCCATGACGGGGTACGCCTCTTTTGTCGGAACAGCCAATCAGAGCGAAGGAACTCAGAAGCGGGAAATTTTCCTTTGTCTTTGAGTCTCGCCTCATTAACATGTTTATGGCTCTCTTAGATAAGCAGACTTGGGGGTTTTGGTATGCAGACTTTGGGGTTTTGGCCTAACAGAAAGAGTCTGATGCATCATAGTACCACACAACGCACCTAGCCGGCCTACAAATTGCGAGACAAAGATTTCGAGACCAAGCATGGGGAGTTTAACTTAAGAATTAAAGGAACGGCGAGGATTGACGTCATTCTTCCTTAAGCATTCACTGGCTATAAGTTTCTAACCTATCAAACACATCTAAAATGGTTATAACAAAAAAGCATGCATACATACAGGGAACACAACACACCTAAAATGAAAAATAACTAAGTTAAAAGTCATATAATCTATTCGGATGTCCTTTGGTATGTGTGAGGGTGGGGGCTGTTATTTATGACGGTGCCTCGTGGGCTGCACGAGCATGGTTTGTGTCCTTTTAGCACCATTAACCTGTCGGTCAGTAGACTTCACGGCGCCGGTCTTGTTTGAGTCATTATAACTAATCAAAGTATTGGTCCGTTGATCATTTATGAGCACCGTCCATACGCTACATAATACAGTGATAAAATAAATGTTTGCACTTAAGTAAGAATGAGAAATATGTAAATTCACGTAAATTTTGATATTTAACTTGGTGAGACACATAATAACTAACTGATTTAGTAAATCTGAAGAAAAACAAAAACAATATCTGGGAGAAATTCACAGTTATAATACAGTCTAGATGTAAAGACTTAAATAAAATAGAATACATTTTGTGAGGCTGATGTAGATTTGACTTTGTCTGTGAAGATCAAATCTATGTGGTTGCATTTAGCTGTGGCTATGTGTAAATCATGCCCCAAACACGGTAAGGAGGGTTTACAATTGTGATGCAAATTTGGTCCTGTTGTAACAGGAAGCCAGCATGAGAATGTGAGTGAGCTCAAACCAGTGTTTTTGTGGTCATGATAAAGTGCAACGGTCAGAGTTACCAAATCGTGCTGTGATGAAAGCATTTTCATGGTTAATGCAGTTGTAAATTACACTGTAGCCACATGGCAATTCTGTGCTCCTGTGCATGGTTTTACTGCAGCTATATGGAAAATAGCAGAGTTTTCCACTCAGGAGACAAACAAATTCAACATAGAAACACATGAAACTGGAAATGGCTAAACAATTCCAGTATTAAAAGTTATTCCAATTTTCACAAGATACATGGCCTAGAATGCAAAGCATCAACAACCTTTATCCTAAGTGTTTCATACAACACTTACAGTAAAGCAATCATGTGTTTTACAGAATAAACTTAACTAGTCTGTGTATATATTAACACAAACAACTATAATGCGTGTTCAATGCGTACAATGTCTTTAGTACAATTACAAATTTGAAAAGGCAAACAGGATCATTGCAATTTAAATGTTTAACTATTAAACTCACTGCTATGAGGCTGCTAGTCCACTAGCCAGTGAGGTTAACAGCTGAAGGCCTTGCATGAACACTGCAGTTAACTCACTAAGAGTTTTACCTGCAAATGAGCGCTGATCTTTGCCCTTAGAAAGTGATTTCCTATTTTCCTGAAAATAAGGCGGAGGTCGACCTTTACCCAGTGACCAGCATCTCTCCTCTGAATGGCCTATTTTCCTACAGGAACTGCAAAACCTGTTCTCTTTGCCATAGGATTGAATGCTATGTTCTCCTGGAGTTTGAGGATTTTCATGACTCTCTAATGCTTGTACACCATGCGTACTGGTACATGACTCTGTGCTATTATGGTACTGCATCACCTTAAGAACTGAAATAGGCACACTTTCTTGAGTTGCACATGCATTTTCTGAACTAAACGTTTCAGATTCATTAGAGCAAGTCAGCTCATCTAAGAAGTGAACATGCTTTTTAGTCCCATCGCTGTTAAGCGTTTTGGGAGACATTAACTTTTAGCATTTAGCTTAGCCTTGAGATCTGCAATGGTCTCCTTGTGATTTTGACATTTTTCAGTCAGGGCGGACTGCTCAGCTAGTGATTTATCTAGCTGTGCTTGAAGACCTTGAATCTTTGCCTCAGACTTTTCTGCTTCTGCATTTTTAGAATGCACTTCTTTACATTTCTCATCTAGACTTGATAATAGAAATGGTATCACATTATATAGCCTTTTAAAACTTATGAAGTTTAAAGCCTCAATTATTTTACCATGTTTTGATTTCTTTTGGTGTTTGCCAATTATGTCCCACCATCGAATCATTTCATCATCTGAACTTTTAATTCCAATATACTCTGTCTTGAGTTTGGACAAGGTAGGCTCAACTTTTCACTCCATAAAGCAAACAATAAGTCACTGTTATCAGAAATTTTCCCTTCCACCCCCCGAGGAGATAATCTGAATATTCTCGGATTGTACAGTAATGGGACTATTGAAGCTATTTAAAACCTTCTAATTTCTGTTTTATGCAATTCATAAACAATGAAAACAGACTTACCAATTCCTTGGTCAAAAGGTCAGCTTTAATCCATTCACAATCAGTTGTGAAAAAATGTCCTCATTCTGATGAATTTCAGAAGATTCACTGCAAGGGATCCCGGTTTCGGCACCATCTGTAAGGGTGGATCGCCTACAGTGGTTCTGACTGCAGGGTTGCCGAATGACTAAAGAAACTTTATCAGCAAGATGATAGAAAACTGTACATTTCTCGTCTTTACCACCCACTGCAGCTTATACCAACGACGGAAATAAGCGCAGTGACAATAGCTAAATATGTGGGAGAGCGTTGCTATAATGTGACTATATTGTATTGCAATAGGTAACACTTCAAAGTCAATACCAAATCAAAACTAGTTAGCACATCATTTGTAATTGAAAGAATTTAATGACAAAATCTAGTTATGGTTACACAAACCGGTTACAAAATAAATGTATGAGATGATGAAAACTTATAACATTAATCGTACCCAGCATGAATGTTACCTGAGAGAGATAGTGAGAGAGAGAGAGAGAGAGAGGAGAGAGAGAGACAAAGAAGAGAAGAGAGCAAAGAAAGAGAAGAGCCAAAGAGAAGAGAGAGCCAGAGAATAAAAGAGCCAGAGAATAAAAAGACAGAGCAACAGTTACAATCTTCTTTTATCTATTCCTTGACCATGTGACTGAAACCCTAATGTGAGACATTCAAACTGACCAATCAGACCAAACTTCCCCACGGTGTTACAGGTGTGACACACATTTGGCCTACAGGCCTTCAGCATTTCTTTGTCTTTAGGAATTCCAAATGGCCCTTCTGGAGAGAGATGGGGTTGAAAACAGTAAAGCAAATGTCTTTGTTCATAAAAAAAAAAAAAAAAAATCAAATATCTTTGATTATTTTCAATTCTTTCAAAACCGCTCCAAATAGATGTACCGTCATCCGATGTTCTACAGCAGGCTGGCTAACATCACCTCCTGGCCACCAGAGGAATCGTAAAAAGTCAACATCTGATCTTGACACTTTGACTTGATGGAACATTGCTTTGATGTCTGTCATAACCGCTATAGGCTCTTGGCGAAATCTGGTGAGGACATTGAAAAGTGTGCTGGTCAAATCCGGACCCTGAAGAAGTTCTGAGTTGAGTGATTTACCTTGATAGGTAGCACCACAGTCAAAGACTACTCTTATGGTCTGTTTCTGGGGATGGTATACGCCATGATGTGGGATGTACCACAACTTTCCATCTGGTCTTTTCAGCTCTTGCTGCGGCACCACTTCAGCGTAACCTTTATTTATGACTTCTGATAGAAATTCAGTGTAATCAGTTCGAATTTTTCGTTCTTTTTGAACTTTCTTTTCAAACTTTGAAGCCTTAGTTCTGCCACTTGATAATTGTTAGGCAACACAGTGTTATCCTTCCTGAAAGGCAAATCAAGAGTGTAATGTCCATCTTTCAACTTTGATTCTTCTGCCATTTTGATGAATCTTTTGTCTTCTACAGACATTTCAACCTTGTCTTCTCTTGATCTCTCATTAAAATCATGGTTGTATTGTTGAATCAACATTTCTTCCAGACTTGAAACAGAAATCTTGTTAACAACAACACTATCACAACTGTTCCTGTTTGTTTTACCTTTGTCTTGTAAAGGACCATTGATAACCCACCCCAGTAGGGTCTTAACTGCATATGGGCCTTCCCCTTGACTGTTAAGGACTTCCCAATGGCTTTGGGAGTATTGCTTCCAATCAACAACTCAACCTTGGCTGGAATCCTAGGAAATTTGACTTGACTCAAGACAGTCCTTCCTTTGTAGGAATGTTACAGGTGTCAACGGGCATGTTCTTCTGTGTATAGACTTGGGCAATGGGATGAAGTTATTTTCTTCCAGTGAAGAAACTTCCAACCCACTGACGACATAAGAGGGTACAGACTTATCTTGGCTCATTGTTCGGAGAAGAATGTTGTTTTTTCTTCCAGAAATGTTGAGTTTCCCCATCAGATCCTCTGTGCAGAAGCTTGCCGAGCTACCAGGATCAAGAAAGGCATAGATCTGAACAATCTTACTTCCCTTTGAACTTTTAACCTGTACAGGTACGATCGATAACAAACATTCTGTGCAACTTTGTGTGTTTCTGTGTCCAGCATGCGTATCATCTTGAAGGGATACCTGCGTACTACTCACAGGTGTTTTCTTCAGTTGTTTTGAGTCCAATCCCTTGATGTGTAACACGCTTGGATGCTGTTTGTTGCATATGGTGCAGTTAACATGCTTTGTGCAGTCTTTGCTCATGTGTCCACCTTTGGTTGGACATCTAAAACAGATACCATTCTGCTTTATGAAGTTTATCTTTTCTCTCTATGTGGCTGCTTTTCAAACTGCAAGCATGACATCAACTCATGTCTATTGAAACAGTAGAGACACAATGCTGGCTGTGAATCCCTAGATTCAGTTTGTGGCAAACTCACATTGGTAGCAAAAATGTCTTTGGGTGTAGGTTTTACTAAGACCTTTTGCTTTCCTTTACTTGGGGTTGAGTCTTGAATATCACCAAATACTGGATCTGAAACAATGTTAGCTTGTTTTTCAATAAAGTTAACAAGATCTACCATTTTCACCTTGTTGTTACTTCTTCGCTCTTGTAACTCAAATGCCCTTGTACGCCACCTTTCTCTGAGTTTGTATGGGAGCTTGAGAGCAATAGTCCTCATATTGGAGACTGTGTCCAGTTCTTCCATGAAGTCCAAGTCTTCCATACCATTGCAGCAGCTTCTGAGAAACAATGCGAAAGCCTGTAAAGCCTTTGGATCTTCTGATTTGATTGACGGCCAAAAGAGTGCCTTCTCAATATAAGCACATGAAATCCTATATGCATTTCCAAAGTGTTCTTTCAATAGTTGCTTTGCTTTTTGGTAACCTCTATGTGTTGACAACTTCTTACCGGCTCTTGAGGCAACCCTCTTGTGCATTGAATGAGAAAGTGCAGCCTGTCTGCATTATCATCCATTTTACTTTCAATGATACGTTCAAAGGAATGAAGAAATGATCTGTACTGCAAAATATCTCCATTAAAGATTTGAATTTCTCCTCTTGGTAATGTAGAGAGAAGTTGTTGTCTCACAAGCATGTCCGTCAAGTTGTTTTGCTTTTGAAGAATTCTAGAAAGATCAAAGTCAAAGTCAGCTTTATTGTCAATTCTGCCATACGTACAGTACATACATACAGAGAATTGAAATTCTATGACTCTCAGACCCTAGGTGCCTAACAACAACAAAACAATAACAACAACAACAACAAAAGTTTAACAGTAACAACAACAGAAGAAAGATTAAAAAAAAGATGGATAAAGTGAATTCTAGAGGTAAAGTGGCGATGGCAAATAGTGCAAACAATGGTAACAATAGTGCAATTTCAGATTTAAGTCAGTGCAGGTATAAAATAAAATTATTAGAGTGTGTGCAAAAAAAAGAGTCTGATTCCCAAATCAGGTGCGTGGGGCAGAAGAGGGGAGGGTCGGCAGAGTCGGGAGGGAGTTCAATGCCCTGACAACTTGGGGAATGAAGCTGTCCTTCAGTCTGCTGGTCCTTGCTTGGAGACTGCGAAGCCTCTCCTCCTGATGACAGCAGACTGAAGAGGCTGTGCGATGGGTGGGTGGGGTCTCTCGCGCAATGATGAGGGCTTTGCGGGAGAGGCGGGAGTTATAAATGTCCTGGAGGGGTGGGAGAGAGACACCAACGATCTTCTCAGCTGCTCTCACTATGCGCTGAAGTGAAGTTGCAGGCGCCGTACCACACAGTGATGCAGCTGGTCAGAATGCTCTCGATGGTGCCTCTGTAGAAGGTGCGCATGATGGGGGCTGGGGCTCCGGCTCTTCTCAGCTTGCGGAGAAAGTAGAGTCGCTGCTGTGCTTTCTTGGTCAGTGCTGTGGTGTTGGCGGTCCAGGAGAGGTCCTCTGTGATATGCACACCCAGAAATTTGGTGCTCCTCACCCTTTCCACGGTCACACCGTTGATGGTCAGAGGAGCGTGCTGGGTGTGCATTCTCCTGAAGTCAACAACAATCTCCTTCATCTTCTCCACGTTCAGAGAGAGATTGTTGTCGCCACACCACCTAGCCAGGCGGCTCACCTCGCTCCTGAAGTTTGTCTCATCATCGTTGCTAATGAGACCAACTACGGTCGTGTCGTCCGCAAACTTGATGAAGAGATTGCTGTTGTGTATGGGTGTGCAGTCATGTGTCAGCAGAGTGAAAAGGAGGGGGCTCAACACACATCCCTGAGGGGCTCCAGTGTTCATGATGATGGAGCTGGATGGGTTACTGCCGACCCGAACTGCCTGAGGTCTTCCGTCAGGAAGTCCAGCAACCAGTTGCACATCGATGTGCTGAGTCCCAGCTGTGACAGTTTTTGAGTGAGCTGTAGAGGGATGATTGTATTGAATGCTGAACTAAAGTCTATGAACAGCATTCTGACATAAGTGTCTTTATTTTCCAGGTGAGTGAGTGCTGAATGGACGGTGGTGGCGATGGCGTCATCGGTCGAGCATTTAGACCGATATGCAAATTGTTAGGGGTCCTGAATTGAATTCATCAGCCCCTTGAATGACATTAGATAGAGGTGATTCTCTATTTTCTTGAGAGCTTGATTGTGTTGTGCGGGAGATTTGTACTGAGGTTTTAGAATCAGTGTTCATGGTGGTGTGCTGCCGTAACTCATTACTGTTCTGAGAATATCTTGCAGTCCTACTTGGTGCTGTGGGGAGTTGTACATGAACAGTCTCTCTTGGGCGCACATCTTGTGCGTATGTTGCATCGGATGGAATTTTGTTCAACATCTCCTCACAATAATCATTCATGACATCTTTGTTGACAGCATTTTCATTTGTTAGAGAGGTTTCAGCATTTTTGAGATATTCAATTTTTGCTGTACTGGCTGCAATTTCGATTGAACTTCCCACATCTCTTTTATTTTTGAAGTTCTTCGTCTTTCTTTTCTAGAGCATGCTTTTGTTGCAGCGCATTAGCTTTGGCAAGTAAAGCTGCCCTCTCTGCCTCTGCACAGATATGCGCTGAAGCAGACGTTGACATACTTGATCTGGTTGAATTTGATCTGCTAGATCTACTGCTACGCACAGATGAAACCACTGAGATGTTATCGTCTTCATTTAGTTGACCAATTACTTTTAAAACAGGAGAAGCTTGAGTTATAGTTTGAGAGTCAGGGTTTTGAACAGTAGAAATCCACTTCTCTACAGTAGAAACAAATACATCAACTTGCTTCATTCTTGGCTCATACCAGCTTTTCAAGTCTTCAACTTTATCATCACAACTTAACATTTTGCATACGATTCTTGAAGAGAGTTGAATTCATCAAGCATTTCATTGAACTTCAACATGTTTCCCTTTACTTCTTCCAGATATTCAGCATCATTCATTCAGGAATTAACAATATTCATTCGCCTTGTAAGATGTGCCATCTTGCCTGCTCTTGAGGCTTTCAAACGAACAGCAACCTCACTCCAGTCCCTTTGAGCTGAGCTTGGTGTTTGTTCCAGATCAAACTCATCCATCTTGGACAAGAAACAAGACCTTCAACGATTCAAATTTCTTTTGATTTTTCTTTAAAATGGCACGGATCAAGACACTTGATTTCTTTCATGAAATTAGTTCACTGTTTGCAGCATCAAACTTGAAAATCTTTCCAATAACATTAAAATTTAATTCAGCATCAGCTTGTCAAAGTTCATTGTTTCCATAAGCACATACCTCTTTGAGACGTTTTCTTTGTTCTTTGTTTCCAATACCATGCGGTCTCAAACAGTTCTGTGCAAATTCCAGATGAATCCTCAGTCGCTCTAACATATTCCATTCTCAAAGCAAGTCTTTTGACATTTTGTAGTGATAAAAACAAGTTTCAAACGGTCCTATATTTGATCCCTGTTTCTGTCCACTGTGGGAGGTGTTGATGCAGGGTTTCTGACACGTGCAATGTACCATTAACAGATCTGGAGAAGTCCATTGAGGTTTGAAATCGTAACTGAAGTTTATTGTATCAAAATAAAGATAAATTGTAACATAAAACAACTGAAACAACTTGAGCATGTGTTGGCTTCCATGTGCACGGTCAAAAGACTGTATGCTCTTGCACCAGCGCCCCCTTCCTGTCGGGGTGTCCTTTCATTTTAACCTCTTTTTCCCCTCCCACCTATAGAGGGCACACACACTCAGAGAAATAAACAATATTAACAATATCACACCAAACTGATTTTAAATGAACACAAAAAATATAATTAAATAAGATAGTACATATGGCTCCTACAATGATAATAATCTGAGCACAGTGTTCATGTCGTTAGCTAGCGTGTATATATCTATGAGCTAACACTGGTCTCTCACCTAACGTTAGACACCTGTTATCCACTGTTTCTCCTCACACAACTCAATTTGTCTCCTCTAATCATTGTTCTGTCTAATCCTGGCCTGTGTCTAATTGTGTGTCATAACTGTATGGCCGTGGTCTGCCATATGAGTATTAATAGACATTTATAACTCCCTCAGCGTCCGAACTGTCATTGCGACCCATTGTTTTCCTATCGTTGAAATTCACTGCACTCCCTCCCGTTATGTCACATTTGTTAGATGCGGAAGTAAAGTTTTCTCTAAAAACGACTCCAAAAGCCTTATTAGCGTATTTATGAGTATATTTTAAAGAAAATCTAGTTCCTACATTATTTTTCTATACATTGACTCACTGGAGTCTCTAACCTGCAATATGCCCTTTAAATCTTACTGACTACAAACTTTTGACCTGTAATGTGTGTAAACATTAAAAAAAACTAAGGTATCAGGTGACTACGGTGATGTTTCAGTGAGAGCCCTTGTTCTTTACCTGGACTCCCAGCATGCCAAAGAACACATAGTAGGCACAGGAAAAGCGAATCAAGTCCCCAAAAGGCTCCAGAGCAGCGGTTAAGGTCGCCACAGTCTGTTTTATGCCAGGAGCTCGATTGATCATCCTGTCAGAAGGGTAAAAGAATACCATTTAGCATCTGCAGAATAATAAACAAAGCATACGTTGGACAACACCACAAATGCTGTACCTGAGGGGATGCAGTGTGCGCAGAAGCCTGAAAACCCTGAGCACTCCCAGGATCTTAGCCCCGCCCGCCACTGACACAACAATGTCAATCAGTGACACGAACACCAGGAAACCATCCAAGATGTTCCACCTGCTGCACAAGTATGCCTGCTCTCCGACATACAAACCCATAGACACCACCTACAATAAACAAAAACACAATATTTGAAATGGTCAGCATAAAAGATGAAGCGGTCATGTACGGTTTATTTTTGTTTTCTTTGTATATCATTGGTGTTCTGGTGCCATCCTCTTTGTTCTGTTTTATGTAATAGCCAGTTTTGATCCTCTGAATCTGATTTCTGAAATTGACTGAAACATTTATTAAAGTGGGGAGTTTGTGATCTCCAGTCAAGCCAAACCAGCTGTTCTAACTGGAGCCCTAAAATAGTGCTTCCTGTAGAGCTGATTTTCCAACTCAACTGAGCTCTGCCAGGTACGTCTAAAATCCACCATCATGTCGGAGGGGGGCAGCTAAACTAAAACAGAAAAAGTGACTTGACACTAACAAGATGAGTGACAGGAAAGAAATACGCACGCGCGCACAGCCTGACATCAGCATTGGCTGAGGTCTAAAAGTGAGAAGAGCAAAGAGAGCAAGAAAACAAAGACACAGAGAATGATGTACTTTTAAGAAATGAGATGCCGTACTGCTACACATATCTGCTCTGTCTTGGGGTTGATTTGGGCTGTATTAGTCTGACAGCTTCTTTACGATACTGCCAAAAGAAGCCAATAATAAATCAGTGATGTATACCAGGCTAGTACAGTAATGTAACACTCATGCTAGCAATTTAAAGAGGTGCTTTTTGAGTGAGAGCAGATCTCCTATTAGTCGGGTGTAGGTGGGTTGGGGACAGTAAAATCAGTTGTTGTATTTTTATAACATGATAATATACATAGTAAAAATATACATTTTACTGTACAGTACTAGCCAGTAGTATTTTAGACGATTACAGGAGGTGTGCATTGTGCCATTAAATGTGGATTTTAAGGTGGCTCTGAATGATATAGCCTAGCTTTCTAATACGTGGATGTATTTACTTTGTCAGTAATCACCAAATTGGTATTTTTATTTAAAAATAAAATGTTTGAAACTACATTTAATAGCCTAATTCACTGATGCATTTCAACAGGTCACACATGCACATTGAAACAGTTATTCCCGTACATCACAGAGCCCTGCGCATAACATGCAGAAAAATAAAGCGTTTGTAGAGTATGGACGGTGCTCATAAATGATCGAACAGACCAATACTTTGATTGTGCGAAATGAGTCAACAGGACCCGGCGCCGTGAAGTCTACAGACTGACAGGTTAACGGCTCTAAAGAACACAAACCACTCTCAGCTGCATTCCAAAGAACACCATAAAACACCCAAAGGGGGGCTATATGACTTTTAACTTAGTTATTTTCCATTTTAGATGTGTTTGATAGGTTAGAAACTTATAGCCAGTGAATGCTTAAGGAAGAATGACGTCAATCCTCACCATTCCTTTAATTCATAAGTTAAACTCCCGTGCTTGGTCTCGAAATCTTTGTCTCGCAATTTGTAGACCGGCTATGTGCGTTGTGTGGTACTATGATGCATCAAACTCTTTCTTTTATGCCAAAACCCCAAAGTCTGCATACCTAAGAAAGCCATAAACATGTTAATGAGGCGAGACCGAAGACAAAGGGAGATTTCCGCTTCTGAGTTCCTTCGCTCTGATTGGCTGTTCCGACAAAAGAGGCGTGCCCGTGATGGCCCTTTAAGAAAGGCCTACAAGCTCTCCTTGTTCTCTTTCGTTTTTCTGGCTCTCTTCTTGCCGCTCTTGTTCTCGTTCGCTCTCTCCTCACTGCTCAGTCTCTCGCGTGCTTTTCCGCTCGCTTGCTTTTCACCCCCTTTGCCTATTCGACGCGGATTTTCGGATTGCCAGCGCGCCATTTTTCCAAAGGACATTACCACACAAAGGAACCGAATTTGAACTACCCGCGGATTCCAACGGATCCGCCCTGCAAGATTCAAAACACGGACCGGATCGCGGAATTCCCCACACACGCGAATCCGCGATCAGCCACGAAGTAAACCTATGCAAGTATCTCTTTACTGTCGTTATAAAGTCTTGAGCTTATACCAATAAGTTGGACTGATTTCTTGCTTGTGCTCAATAGGTTGTGTCGGTAATACCACCTTTTTCTTGTCTCTCTCTCTCTCTCTCTCTCACTCTCTCTCTCTCCTTCCTGCTTTCAGTTAATTTGTGTATGTTTGTTTATTGTTTGTTGATTTATTAAAATATATATATTCACACGTGATTGTGCCTGAGTTGCTCACCCATAGGTCCCTTTTACAGTGAACCAACCCTGTTACAAATTAAAAGAAAGATACTTCTTCTGGCCAGAGAAGCCTTGTCTAAGAGTTATTAAAAGGGAGATAGTTGGTGGACAATTATCCGTCCTTTGAACTCAATTCTAGAATCAAAGAAAATTCTAAAAGTTGAATCAAGCCCTAGATATTAATAATTGTTATAATCCGTTATAATCAACTGTTAATACCCAAATTCCCCTCTGTGCCGATTTATGCATGTTTGATCGTAACACGATTAGACACATGCATAAATCCCGCACCATTTCCCCTGGGGCTAGATCTCTCGCTACACACTGATTCTTTAGATATGGAAAGATTAGCGTTTGTTTGACTGAATCCGGCTTCTCCTGGAATTTCAACAGGCTTCTATATCAAAGGCCTCAGAAATCTGCCCCGAGCGATTGGATGTGTGGAGAACGGCTAAGAGTTTGGACAGTGAAATCAGCCGCCTCAGACACAACAGGACCAACAAGGACACGGAGACCCTATCGTCAGGCACACATGCACAGTCCCACAAAACATGTCAAAAGAATGTGACCAGATGATGTTTCACCTTATAATCAAAAGAAAAAAATAAGAAATCATATTTGACATGAAGAAAGCGGAAGCCTATTTGTAAAACCGTTAAGATCTGTTGCATTGTGGCATCATTTGCAGGACATTTAAACACATTTCCTCTCAAATCTTAAAATGAACTAATCCTAATATGAAACTATTTTCTCAACATATCAGATCATTCTACCCATGTCCAAATAAGATGGCATATGAATATGGCATTCATTCAGATGTCCATGGTATTATCTGAAAATGTGCTGCTGCCACAGTACTTTTTATTTTGCATGCATATTTGTGAAGTGCATCCACATGCATGTGTGGTTTATTTGTTATGATGTTACAATGCTGAAGTTGTTGGTCATTGAAACTTCTAGGCAGTACCATGAAGCGGAGGAAAACTTCAGTAACATAGCCCGACAGGTAAAGGGACTGGAGGCTTTCATCAACCAGTTATCCAAGATCTTGAACACCAGACACTTCGTCTACGCTGAAATGAGAATGTAAGTTTCACTCTTGTCTTCATTACTGACTGATTTGTAGGGTTAAACGGATCTATACAGACCAGGCCACATGGTTTGGCATGCATGTGATTTAAGTTTAACCATCATCAAGTGAAGGTTTCTCATTTACATGTGTTTTTCCTATTAAAACAGCAAGTTGCAGTGGGACATATCAAAGGGCTTGTGCATTTTAATGAGGATGTTGTGTTTCCAGGTATCTGACGCTGTAAGTACTACTTCAGCTCCATGCTGTCTCAGGAAGATGGGAAGATGACCTTCGACCACAAGAATGAGACTCTCTCCATATCAGTAAGACTTTGCATGATGATAACATTCTCATATGTGTTCTCATAGTGTCTTTGGGGTCAGTTACTTTTCCCTGATGAGCCATCGGTTTCTTCCTCAGGTCCAGCCAGGAGAGGGTGGTAAGGCCACTCTGAGTGACATGCCATCTCTATCTGGAGGAGAGCGGTCGTTTTCAACCGTGTGCTTCGTCCTGTCACTGTGGGCCATAGCGAAGCTCCGTTCGGGCCTTGGATGAATTTGCTGTATACATGGTAAAAACATTGATAATAATAATGAGCACCAAATCATTATATTGGAATGGTTTCTGAAGGATCATGTGACTCAGACTGGAGTAATGAAGCTGAAAATTCAGCTTTGAATCACAGGAATAAATTGCAAACTCACAACACCTCAGTAACACACGTCAGTTTAAACAGATGTGTGTGTGGTTTGGGTTTCAGGGATGTTTAGATAACGATAAAAGAGTTCACATGTTCCCTTGAACATACTTGGTTCACAACAATCAGTAATAGTTTTTATATTATATTATAGGCTGTTATAATTATATTATATTGTAAGCCTAATAAAGAATTGATCTTAGGGATCCTTGCCATTAAAAAGTAAAAAAACAATAAAACCTGATACAGAAAATATTGGAAATTCATAAGCAATAAACAAACATTTAAGTTTGATGGTTTAATGCTGCCTGTCGCCAATCTCAGTGTAATGCTTTTTTTCATACTATGTTATATTATTATAAAGAATTGAACTGCTTTGGGGAGATTTTTAATAGCATTTCTTGGTACAGTTAACAGCATTATAAAAACAAAAAAACTATCTCAGTCAAATTAAAATATGCTTAATTTAGTCAGTTTAAATAGATGTGTGTGTGGTTTAGATAACTATAAAAGGGATGTTTAGATAACTATAAAAGAGTTCACATGTTCCCTTGAACATACAAGGGAACATGTGAACATCTCATGTGAACATCTCAGTCAAATTAAAATGTGCTTAATTTAGTGACTTCTGAATTAACTGCTTTTAAAAAAGATTTAATATATCACTAAGTTACATCAAGGGTTAAATAAAATAGAAATGGCACGTTAAAGTTAAAAGTTATAACTGCATGATGAAATCACTTTTTTTGTGTGTGTGTTTACGAATGCTGTACAGGTCTGCTATAAAGAAGGATTTTGCTCAGGTGACCAAAATGTCCGCCCAATAGAGAAGTTTTGCTCAGCGAGAAAAGAAATTAGAGGGAACAATGGTTGCATGAACATTGGTTGCATGGCTGTCAGAAATACAAGGCCAAAGAAAGCGCTCCGGGCAGTGGTTCTTTAAAGGAGTGTATATTAGCGGCTAAAATCATCAATAACTAAAACAATAGGTTAAACAACCGAATCAAAGGTCTATGGCCTCAGTCTTTCCAGACTATCCTGAAGTATTGCAGGTCTCTCCAGAGCCACAGTGAGGCAGTTCAAAAGGATGAAGGCCGTCACCACATAGCCAAAGACCCTATGGGCTATGATGGACTGGCACAACAACCTGAAAGTGAGCGCGCAAACACCATTTAAATCATCAGATCACATTTAGTTGTGGTAGTATGATAATTCAAAGCATTTTAGATGGTTTATTCTTATATGTATAGTGCATTAATAGCGAGAGAGGCAGGAGAATGCGAGCACGGGAGAATGTGTGAGGGAAAAAGAATAAAGTTTACGGAGTTTCAGTGACATTATTACATTAAACTACTATATATAATGTTGAATATAATGTATAATAATGCAGTGGGGGAATATTTGTGGTTCCTGATAATAATACACTAATAATAATATTTTAAGAGTAAAAATGTTTTGTTACGACCCCATTTGTCTAGGGTTAGTCAGGGAAGTAACAGGGAAGGAAATAAAAGGAATCAATAACAAATTTTTAATAGTAACAAACTTCGATCCTCTGTCCCAGAGTGAAGGAATGGACACCAGTCTGTTTGGTTGCAAGACAAAAGTAAAGATTTATTTACAATAAGGAACAGAAAGTAAAACAGAATGTAATCTGGAAGCAATGGCTCAGGGAGAGCAAGGCCTAAAATAACAAACAAAACGATCAGCTAACTAAATTTTGGAACAGCTAACTTACCTCAATTACCCAAAATAAAATGAAGAAATAAACATGAAACTTCCCTTAACTCCTTAAATGCCCAAAAACAGGGTGGAAATAGTAGTAAAGAAAAGGCACTCTCCCCTACGCTTCTCTCTAAAGTTACTACAACCTTTAACAAAAGACAAAATGAGAAGAAATATGTGGTAAGAAATATTCTTTAGTTTTTCCAATAAGCCACAAAGAACTACACCCCTTCACACAGTTTATCACGACAGCACACTTAGCCACTTGCTAATTCACACCAGGAGAACCTTAAGTTCAGTTCACCAATGTTCACCAACAACCATTCAGTTTTTTTTTGTACGTCACTTCAGTGCAAAAGCATGGAATAAAAAAAAAAATGAACACACCTCTGTTTAAGTTTTAGCCTTAATGGCCCTGGACAGAGCATCGGCGATCACATTTTCAGACCCTCTTAGATGATGAATATCAAGATTATACTCTTGTATAATTAAAGACCACTGCATCAAGCGTTGATTTGAATTTCACATCTGGGCCAGAAAGGCAGCGAGCACAGGAGCGTTAAACAACAGATCTTTCGCTGCCTCAAAAGCTAGTGAACAGTCACTGTCCCAGACGAACATTCGCTTGCTACTTAAAAGATCAGTGAGTGGGGAAACTACTGCGGGAAAGTTCCTGCAGAACCCGGTAGTAGCCTGCCATTCAAGAAATCGCCGTAACTCACGTTTATTGCTGGGGGTAGGGAGCTGTAGGATCGCCTCCACTTTGGCCTCAACAGGTCTCACACATCCCTGTCCTACTTGTTTTCCTAAGTAAGTGACTACAGCTTTACCGAATTCACATTTGGCAGCATTCAAAGTTAAAGAGGCTGTAGCCAACTTACTGAACACATTATCCAGTGCCTTCACATGCTCTCCCCATGAATTTGAATAGACAACCACATCATCTATGTAGACCTCGCAATTGATGACCCCTGCCAGGACTTTCTGCATCAGGCGTTGGAAGGTAGCGGGAGCATTCCGCATCCCGAAGGCTAGAACTTGGTATTGCATAAAATGATCTGGTGTCACAAATGCGGAAATTTCAGAGGCACGAGGAGTGAGGCGCACTTGCCAGTAGCCTTTAAGGAGATCTAATTTAGACACAAAGTTAGCAGAGCCCACCCTGTCCACACAATCCTCCACTCGTGGTAACGGAAACGAGTCAGCCGTAGTAAGTTTATTCACCTTGCGGTAGCCGGTGCAGAACCGAAAAGATGACTGGGTATGGCAATATTGTGATGTAACGTACTCAATCTCCTCTTTCATTATTGCCCTTTTTTTTGGATTAACTCTATAGGCATGTTGCTTAATTGGCACAGAGTCACTCACATCAATATCATGGGTCAACACTGAAGTTCTGCCAGGCACATCTGCAAATAGTGAAGGGTACTTATCTATCAGCTGCAGAAGTTCTTTTCGTTGGCAGTCTGTTAAATAGGCAAGAGTGTTAGACAAGTCTCTCAGAATCATTGAATTCTTAAGCTTTCCACAGGAGCTTGCAGGGACTTTGTCTACCAAGCCATCCTCAGCAAGACAATAACTGGCAGTAGAGGCAGTAACAGTAGGGACAACACTTGCATTAGTGGAAGAGGTTGTGTCTTCACGTTCTAAATAACGTTTCAACATAATCACATGACAGACACGTTTGCGTCTCTGTCTGTCTGGGGTTGCAATCACATAGTTGGTGTCACTCAGTTGTGTAACGGTATATGGCCCAAAGAAATTTGCAGCAAACACAGAGCCAGGAACTGGCAAAAAGGACAAGAACCTGGTCACCAGGTCTGAACTAACACAGCTAACACTCTTCTTATCAAAGCGAGACTTCATTTTCACTCGAGTAGCACTCAAATGCTTTTGTGCTATGTTCCAGGCAGCACGTAGACGCTTCTTGAAGGAACTGACATATTCTGCCACTGGCACAGGTGAATGATTCACAGACAATAGCTGTTCACTCAGCATTTTCAAGGGGCCGCGAATCGTGTGGCCAAACACAAGGCAAGCAGGACTAAACCCTGTGCAGGACTCCACTGACTCACGGGTGGCAAACAGAAGTAAAGGAAGTCCCTCATCCCATTCTCGTATGGACGTGTCATTGCTTTTAAGGTCTGATGATAGCGTTTCCAGGGCACCTTGCGATTCAGGATGGTATGCAGTTGACATACGGTGCGACACTCCCAATGTGGCCAATGTTTGTGTGATCTTCTTCGGTGTAAAGTTTGACCCCTGTTTAGATCTCTTTAGGCAACCTAAATGTGTTACAAAACTTTATAAGAGCAGTGATTACAGCGGGGGACTTAATTGTGCGTAAGGGAACTGCCTCAGGAACCTAGTGGCAGTGCACATGAGTCAGTACATACTGGTAACCACTTTTGGTTTTAGGTAGGGGACCTACACAGTCTAATACTAACCGCTCAAATGGTTCAGCCATAACTGGCACGGGGTGTAGAGGAGCAACAGGGATCTTCTGATTTGGTTTGCCAGACCTTTGACATATTCCGCAAGTTCTGCAAAACTCTGCTACTGAAGACTTGCACCCTGGCCAGAAGAAATACCCAGCGAAAAGTTTTATTGTACTTGCAGGACATTTGGGTATCATTCTCGTGGGCAAGCTTCAGCACCTGTGGACGGTAAGCAGTAGGAAGGACAATTTGATGAACTTCACGACAGTCAGAATCATCATCCTCTGGTTTCCATTTCCTCATTAATACCCCACTATCATAGTAGTAGCCGATTCTCACTTCAGGGACTTTTGTACAGCTGAGGGCTGCATCAAAACAGGGAACAAGGGATAGGTCGGTCTTTTGTGCAGCAACTAACTGATCTCTATCAACACTGAGAGTCTCATGGGCTCATTGAACTCCATCCTCTCCCTAGTCTATGGCTTTATTGTTAAGTCACACTTGACAGGTTCAGAGGGGATTTGTGAGAACAAGTCGGTAAGACTTATGACATCTTCAAACTTTTGGACTGTGCACAGTGACGGCACACACACCGCAAAATGGTGACGAGAACTCTTGGGAAAGACTAGAAATTTCATCAGTTTCACCGTTATTTGTCACAACCGGTCTGGGGAAAACTTGACCACCTGCCAAATCATTTCCCAACACAAGACCCACTCCCTCAAATGGCAACTGTTCGCAAACTCCTAGATGAACTAATCCATTCACAAGATCAGACATTAAGCATACCTGATGGAGAGGAACACCATCACATCCCATCTCGATTCCACGAATTAACACATTTGTGCGAGTGTACGAATTTTGTGAGAAGGGTAATATCTCTTTCAATATGAAGGACTGCGCCGAGCCGGTATCTCGCAAGATCACAACAGGCTGATGTGCAGTGTCAGACAAGGAAACAGAGCCTGAAAGGAGAAAAGGTTGCATAGACTCATTCTCAACCACAGACATAGCATGCACCAAGGCAGTTTTTTTAGTTTTGGCTTCAGCATTCTTCTTTTTCCAGGCCTGACACTCCGCAATCAGATGTCCTTGGTCAAGACAGTAAAAACAGGAACGTCCGTCTCTTCCCACTGAAGAGACAGATTTCCTATGTCGACTATCGTTTACTTTTCAATGTGTGCAATGGCACACGTGAAAAGCCTCGCGCGCAGTACTCTTGCTAGTAGGCGGAGTGTTTGACAACCTGTTAAATGGAAATACATTGTGGTGCGTCAAAACAAATTCGTCTGCTAATACAGCAGCATCTGACAACGCTGTTACTTTGTGCTCATGTAAGTGAACAGCGATACCCTCCGGGAGACAACTTTTAAAATCCTCCAGTAAAATTAACTCTTGCACCTGTTCAAAAGTAGTAACCTTACTGGACAGACACCACTTCTCAAACAATACTCTTTTCTCTCTGGAAAACTCTACATAAGTCTGTCTTTCTGACTTTGAATGTCCTCTGAACTTTTGGCGATACGCTTCCGGAACAAGCTCGTACGCACGAAGAACAGTGGATTTGACAATGTCATAATCGAGGACTGTTCGATGGATAATGACGCACAGATTTCTTGAGCCTTGTCTGTTAAACTACACTGTAGTAACAGCGCCCACATATCAGTCGGCCATTTAAGTTTACCTGCGATGCGTTGAAGGCAATAAAGTATGCATCAACCTCTGACTTGCGGAAAGGAGGCACAAGTTTGATGTATTTACTAACATCAAACCCTTGAGCATCTCTTTCTACATTCGAGGTAGCAGGAGTAGACGTAGGGGAAGAACCAGAAGTAGAGGGAGGTCTAAAGCGCGGAGGAGGAATAGGCTTTCGTCTCACCTCCTCAGATCTCAATGTCAAGGTGCGGAGTTTAACCTCTCTATCACCTTCTGCCTCTACCACTCTGAGTTTTAAACGTAAATTCTCATTTTCCTGTTGCTTTATGTCGAGATCTAATTCTTTAAGACGGATGGCTACGGCCGGATCAAAGTTAGTACTTTCGATGGTATCAAAACCAGAAACAACCTCTTCAGTCACGGCTTTTTTCATAACTGCAGGTTGTTCTTCAACCTCTGGTAAAATACAATTGTGCACGAGCTGCTCAAACAGTAAATCCATAATTAGCTGCTTTCTTTCTCCCCTTGGGACATCTACATTAAAGAAATCTGCAATCAAAAGCAAATCCTTCTTCCTACACTTCTGGAAGACCTCTGTGGTAGGTGAAAGAGTAAACCAGTAGAACCTTAAGTTCAGTTCACCAATGTTCACCAACAACAATTCACCAATGTTCAGAGAGAGAGAGACTCGGACACAAAGCATAACACAGATATCAGGCATATCACCACGCCCACACAGGTCATTATACAAAGTAATAAAAGCAATTTAAGAACACCAATGAAAGATACGTCCAAGGACATAACAGTTGTGTACCATGGATTCATGTTTCATTATGTTATTTAAGTTCTGTCTGGCCAAAATAAATGTTAATCTTGATTTACTCTGTATCTTTCTGAAATCATTTTTTCTAGTAGTGGCGCTAAGCATGAGGGGCAATCTGATTTCTGACTGTCACTGTTATTAACAAGTTGCAGCTCTCGTGACTATTGCTAAAATTACACTTTCTGTTATGAGTAAGCATGTGTGACTCACCTAAAGGTAAAATAGTTCACTCTGCAGTCCTCTGTAATATCAGAACTGACTAATTTGCGCCCGTGAGGTAATGTTATTAATCGCGAGCATTATCCTCTGAGCGACTCCGGGTCCCATGGAGGAACGCAGTATTTGAAATTAAGAGGTACTAAGAGAAATCAACGATCTAAATTAAATCACAACTAAACGTATGATCAGCTGTTAAGTTACAAATGTACATGTCTAGTATTGGGACACATCTCTAGCCAGTGCTGGGAGATGACTTAAAAATTGTAGTCTGTTACAGATTGCAAATTACATGATTGTAGTTAAATTGTAAATTTAATTGTAGTTAATCTGTTACCTTACACAAATGTAGGTAATATATTTGGACTACTTTTTGATTACTTTTGACCTAACTCATTTATCATATTGATTTGAATAAGACAGTCTTATTGATACCACACTGATATAAAAATACAAAGTGAAAGAAAAGATATTCCACAATATGAAGGGCATTACATTTTATGTCAAACTGTGGTGTGTGAAGGAACTGCAGGGGTTTGTGAGTTCATGGAAAGCTAATAATTAATTAATTAATTAAATCATAAAAATGTCAAATGAAACAAATCAAATCAAAAAATATTTTTAGTTGTTTACCTGCATGTTCAAGCATATTATGGTATTTTTGTGCTTTAGGACAACCAAAAACTTACACCCAGCACCTTTAAAATATCATTTAGCATTAACAAATGGACATTTTAAGGTTCTTGAAATGTTCAAAATAAATGTTCTTTAAAATGTTGTTAATAATATTTAAAGTAATTATTAAACTATACCCATAACGCACTTTTTCAATAAAAACAATAAAACATTGTAGTCATCGGTAATTCGTTATTTGATTATATTGTTTAATGTATGACTTAATGTGTTCAGTTTTCTGTACTCATGACTTGGAAACACTTTACAATCGGTAATGCTCAAAATGTATTGGCTCAGTGTGTGTGAGAGTGAATAAATGCTGATTAATAAACGACTGCAGTGGGTTTTTGGCCATAAAAACACAATTCACTATAATGTTAGCATTTGCAGGGGTAGTGTGTTTGTTTTACAGCGGAGAATAAAAGCATCGGTTCAATCTGCTCATCATACAGTAAATGGTGACACTTTGAAAAATGTGATTTTTGAAATGTGTTTGTAAGTGTTGCGCGAGCTTGTGACGTCACAGGCGGAGTGTTCGAAGTGTTACAAGTGTTCACACAGCTCGAGATTCACAATCTGTCACCATACAGTGTCAGTCTAACTCGCCAGCGTTATTTATATTGATATAAACTGAGTCATCCTTTACTTTGAGACACATCATGTCTGCACACAGACCCGTGGATCTGGAGAGCTGCAGCAGCGCTGAGGAGTTCGAGGCTCCGCCGCGGGGTGGCGCTGTGAGAAAGCCCGGCAGCAGCAGCTCAACAGCGGCGTCTGAACCCCGCGGACCCCGAGAGTCGCGTGGGAGGACAACACCACAGGTAACTCACGACCTCCACCTGACATGTGCACAGAAATAAATGAGAGCTCTTCTGTGTAGCAGCGCAAGATGAATAAAGAGAAGATTGTGTTCGGACTGCACGGCTCAAAACGGCCTCATCAAGATCTAATGTTTGATATATGTTAGTTCAAATATGATATGTTTATAGTTCAAATATGATATGTTTCAAATATGATATGTTTATAGTTCAAATATGATGTTTATAGTTCAAATATGTTTATAGTTCAAATATGTTTATAGTTCAAATATGATATGTTTATAGTTCAAATATGATATGTTTATAGTTCAAATATGATATGTTTATAGTTCAAAAATGATATGTTTATAGTTCAAATATGATATGTTTATAGTTCAAATATATGTTTATAGTTCAAATATATGTTTATAGTTCAAATATGATGTGTTTATAGTTCAAATATGATATGTTTATAGTTCAAATATGATATGTTTATAGTTCAAATATGTTTATAGTTCAAATATGTGTTTATAGTTCAAATATGTTTATAGTTCAAATATATGTTTATAGTTCAAATATGATATGTTTATAGTTCAAATATGTTTATAGTTCAAATATATATGTTTATAGTTCAATATATATGTTTATAGTTCAAATATGATATGTTTATAGTTCAAATATATGTTATAGTTCAAATATGATATGTTTATAGTTCAAATATGATGTTTATAGTTCAAAAATATGTTTATAGTTCAAATATGATATGTTTATAGTTCAAATATATGTTTATGTTTATAGTTCAAATATAGATATGTTTATAGTTCAAAAATGTTTATAGATATGTTTATAGTTCAAATATGATATGTTTATATGTTTATAAATATGATATGTTTATAGTTCAAAAATATATATGTTTATAGTTCAAATATATATGTTTATAGTTCAAATATGATGTTTATAGTTCAAAATATGTTTATAGTTTATAGTTATAAATATATATGTTTATAGTTCAAAATGATATGTTTATAGTTCAAATATATGTTTATAGTTCAAAATATATGTTTATAGTTCAAATATGATGTTTATAGTTCAAATATGATGTTTATAGTTCAAATATGATATGTTTATAGTTCAAATATGATATGTTTATAGTCAAATATGATATGTTTATAGTTCAAATATATGTTTATAGTTCAAAAATATATGTTATTTATAGTTCAAATATATATGTTTATAGTTCAAATATGATATGTTTATAGTTCAAATATGATATGTTTATAGTTCAAATATGATGTTTATGTTTATGATATGTTTATAGTTCAAAAATATATGTTTATAGTTCAAATATGATATGTTTATAGTTCAAAAATATGTTCAAATATATGTTTATAGTTCAAATAATGTTTATAGTTCAAATATGATATGTTTATAGTTCAAATATGATATGTTTATAGTTCAAATATGATATGTTTATAGTTCAAATATGTTCAAATATATGTTTATAGTTCAAATATGATATGTTTATAGTTCAAATATGATATGTTTATAGTTCAAATATGATGTTTATAGTTCAAATATGATATGTTTATAGTTCAAATATGATATGTTTATAGTTCAAATATGATATGTTTATAGTTCAAATATATATGTTTATAGTTCAAATATGATATGTTTATAGTTCAAATATATGTTTATAGTTTTATATGTTTTATAGTTCAAATATGATATGTTTATAGTTCAAATATATGTTTATAGTTCAAATATATATGTTTATAGTTCAAAATATGTTTATAGTTCAAATATGTTTATAGTTCAAATATAGTTCAAATATATGTTTATAGTTCAAATATGATATGTTTATAGTTCAAATATGATATGTTTATAGTTCAAATATGATATGTTTATAGTTCAAATAATGTTTAATATGTTTATAGTTCAAATATGATATGTTTATAGTTCAAATATGATATGTTTATAGTTCAAATAATATGTTTTATAGTTCAAATATATGTTTATAGTTCAAATATGATATGTTTATAGTTCAAAATATATGTTTATAGTTCAAATATGATATGTTTATAGTTCAAATATGTTTATGTTTATAGTTCAAAATGTTTATAGTTCAAATATATGTTTATAGTTCAAATATGATATGTTTATAGTTCAAATATGATATGTTTATAGTTTCAAATATATGTTTATAGTTCAAATAATATGTTTATAGTTCAAATATGATATTTATAGTTCAAATAATATGTTTATAGTTCAAATATGATATGTTTATAGTTCAAATATATGTTTATAGTTCAAATATATGTTTATAGTTCAAATGATATGTTTATAGTTCAAATATGATATGTTTATATATGTTTATAGTTCAAATATATGTTTATAGTTCAAATATGATATGTTTATAGTTCAAATATGATATGTTTATAGTTCAAAATATATAGTTCAAATATGATATGTTTATATAAATATGTTTATAGTTCAAATATGATATGTTTATAGTTCAAATAATATGTTTATAGTTCAAATATGATATGTTTATAGTTCAAAATATGTTTATGTTTATATAGTTTATAGTTCAAATATATGTTTATAGTTCAAATATAGTTCAAATATATGTTTATAGTTCAAATATGATATGTTTATAGTTCAAATATGATATGTTTATAGTTCAAATATATATGTTTATAGTTCAAATATGATATGTTTATAGTTCAAATATGATATGTTTATAGTTCAAATGATATGTTTATAGTTCAAATATGATATGTTTATAGTTCAAATATATGTTTATAGTTCAAATATGATATGTTTATAGTTCAAATATGATATGTTTATAGTTCAAATATATATGTTTATAGTTCAAATAGTTCAAATATGATATGTTTATAGTTCAAATATGATATGTTTATAGTTCAAAAATATGATATGTTTATAGTTCAAATATGATATGTTTATAGTTCAAATATGATATGTTTATAGTTCAAAATATATGTTTATAGTTCAAATATGATATGTTTATAGTTCAAATATGATATGTTTATAGTTCAAATATATGTTTATAGTTCAAAAATATGATATGTTTATAGTTTATATGTTTATAGTTATGATATGTTTATAGTTCAAATATATATGTTTATAGTTCAAATATGATATGTTTATAGTTCAAATATGATATGTTTATAGTTCAAATATGATATGTTTATAGTTCAAATATGATATGTTTATAGTTCAAATATGATATGTTTATAGTTCAAATATGATATGTTTATAGTTCAAATATGATATGTTTATAGTTCAAAAATGTTTATAGTTCAAATATGATATGTTTATAGTTCAAATATGATGTTTATAGTTCAAAATATATGTTTATAAATCAAATATATGTTTATAGTTCAAATATATGTTTATAGTTCAAATATATGTTTATAGTTCAAATATATGTTTATAGTTCAAATATATGTTTATAGTTCAAATATGATATAGTTTATATGTTTATAGTTCAAAATATATAGTTCAAATATGATATGTTTATAGTTCAAATATATGTTTATAGTTCAAATATGATATGTTTATAGTTCAAATATGATATGTTTATAGTTCAAATATATATGTTTATAGTTCAAATATGATATGTTTATAGTTCAAATATGATATGTTTATAGATCAAATATATATGTTTATAGTTCAAATATGATGTTTATAGTTCAAATATATATGTTTATAGTTCAAATATGATATGTTTATAGTTCAAATATGATATGTTTATAGTTCAAAAAATGATATGTTTATAGTTCAAATATATGTTTATAGTTCAAATATATGTTTATAGTTCAAATATATATGTTTATAGTTCAAAAATATGTTTATAGTTCAAATATATGTTTATAGTTCAAATATGTTTATAGTTTATATATGTTTATAGTTCAAATATGATATGTTTATAGTTCAAATATGATATGTTTATAGTTCAAATAATATATGTTTATAGTTCAAATATATGTTTATAGTTCAAAAATATGTTTATGTTTATAGTTCAAATATGATATGTTTATAGTTCAAATATATATGTTTATAGTTCAAATATATGTTTATAGTTCAAATATGATATGTTTATAGTTCAAATATATGTTTATAGTTATATGAAATGCACCACCGTTGGCTGGATTGATATTTTTGCACAGTAAAGTGTATTTCATTTCTGACTCAAATGATATGTTTATAGTTTCAAATGTTTTCTAGTGAATCATCAGCTGTAATCTGTGCTAATTAAACACGTTTCTAATCAGTATTTGTTGTTTGCAGAAACACCACACTAAAGGGAAGAGCTGGAGAGAGTTGAACCCTTGTGAAACCGAAGTGTGTTTGTTTTTGAGCCGGAGCTTTCACACACATCCAGTGCAGAGTCGACAGCTGGTGAGTCTCCAGTTATTCCCGCTCTGATTCATGTCCGGTTCTGATGTTCTGATCTTCCAGGAACCTGAACTTCAATGCCAAACCTGCTGATAATTCACATGAACTAGCAGCATAAAGCAGCTCCACATTAGGACAGTTTTACTAGTGAATCATCAGCTGTAATCTGTGCTAATAAAACACGTTTCTAATCAGTATTTGTTGTTTGCAGAACACCACACTAAAGGGAAGAGCTGGAGAGAGTTGAACCCTTGTGAAACCGAAGTGTGTGCTTTTGAGCCGAGCTTTCACACACATCCAGTGCAGAGCCGACAGCTGGTGAGTCTCCAGTTATTCCCGCTCTGATTCATGTCCGGTTCTGATGTTCTGATCTTCCAGGAACCTGAACTTCAATGCCAAACCTGCTGATAATTCACATGAACTAGCAGCATAAAGCAGCTCCACATTAGGACAGTTTTACTAGTGAATCATCAGCTGTAATCTGTGCTAATAAAACATGTTTCTAATCAATATTTGTTTCAGAAAAACACTCGCAATGGAGTAAAGCCCGTGCTTGGATCCAGAGATGTTTGACGGCTCTGAAACCCACCCAAACGCCCAAAACCAAAGTGTGTCCTCTTGAGCCGACAGGCGGTGAGTGTCCAGTTATTCCCGCTCTGATTCATGTCCGTTTCTGATGTTTCTGCTGTTAGTTTGAACTCCTCACCTGATCTGCTCAGGTGTGTTCAGGCACAAGCAGCTGCTGCTGGACTTCAGTCTCATGCTGGATATTAACATGCTGTTGTGTGTTTCAGAATCATTTCACTCTCTTTATTACGTGGGAAAGGAAATGCAGTCGAGTCGCAACAGCAAGGTTCATTTCGGATATCGATACTCGGATGACAAACCAGTATGTTGCTCTTTCTGTACTCCACACCTCTGCCTCTCGTTTCTCTTTCAGTCCTGACATAAACATCAGCTTTTACAGTTTTGATGTACAGATTGTAGATTACCATGAACACAAACTAAAATGGATCAGTTTACTTGCGTTTGTAAAACATTTTCTTCATTTTTAGGTGCTCATCAAAATTTGTCCGAAGTGCCCGTCTGACAGGCTGGTGGAGTTGGTAAGTTGACAACTTTATTCTTCATGAAATTCTCTAAGAGGCGTTTTATTCACTTCTAATTTGGTAATTGATAAACCTTGATAAACAAGAATAGGGCTGCAACTAACGATTATTTTGGTAATCGAATATTTCTTGAATAATCGGATAAAAAGGCAATTTTCTTTTTATTTTATTGACCGAACGCACTATTAGTTCACATCCTGTCCAATGCTGTCCTTCAAACAAACATGTCAGCTGAGTGCTATGAACACACACATAGTGAATATATCTACCATTACATAAATTAGCCATGGTTTTACACTGAACAAAACAAACAATAATAATAATAACAGGGTTATTGTAGTTATTCAGTGGTAACCACAAATTAACCATAGTTTTGCTTCAAATCCATAGATTAACTATATGGTATTTTTGTGGTTATAAATGGTAATCAATGCGGCAAAAGCATGGTTTTATTATAATAAAAACATGGTTTTACGATCTAATAGAACCATGGTCAATTTCCGTAAGTGTATATCTGTGCTAAAGCCTACATTATGTGCAAAAAAAGGAGTTTAAATCCCTACGTTAAAATGATATTAAACAAGAACACAAATTCAGTGTTAGCAGACAAGAGGAATGTGCGTCTGTTTATACCGCTCGTTCAGTGAAGTTTGAATTTACACAGACTGTCAGGACGCGCTTTAATGCAAAATGGAAATACTCGCGTGAATTAGTAGCATTTACAGATGAGGATATAAATGCTGTTCTCTATATAGATCAGTGCATATAACCTGTAGGATGAACGTTTTGCGCTGAGGACGCAGACGCACACACACATTTGTCAAGGCACATGACAGGGTGTGTTAAACGCTACGCTAATGCATTCACTTGAAGCTTAAAATAAACAGTTCTCATGTTTTGGACGCTTTGATCATGTACCTTTCCTGCATCAGCTCACTCTGTTTCCACTCCACTATTTCTAGACGCACATTTTGTCCATAAATGCATTATTCAGTGCTGTAATTTGGCGCGACTGGTGGAAGCTTTTGCGAGAGTACAGACCCGACTAATCGATTAATGAGAATCGCTATCGATGATTTTCCTTTTAGATTATTATGGATTTTATCGATTAGTTGTTGCAGCCCTAAACAAGATCTAATTGACATATCTTAGAGACATCAGTTGTGAAGCACATTGCTTTCTTCTTTAATTTCCCTCACTCTTTAAGATCAAAGTGTGTGGTTTAATATTCCCAGGTAAGTAACTAAATGAATATAAAAACATGTGATTAGTCGACTGGTGGCTTGAATGAGTGACTCCTCTTTAGTCGGGGCAGCCCTAGAGTTTAAAGACGCTGAAAGTGAAGTAAACCCAGCCTTTAGTTAGGAGATGTGAGATTAGTTAGGACTCACCTAACCTTTCGTCAATCTCTTTTCTTTAGCCCGGCTACTCCAGACTTCTTAGTCAAGACGCAGCTAAAATGATACGTCTACAGAAGACATATAGTATTAATATTATAAAGCTGTACGACCTGTTTGTGATGGAAGATGAAGACATCCTGGTCCTGGAGTATCCACGTCACTACATGTCTTTACATGGGTTCTACGAAAACAACATATGTGGCACTACAGAGAATCAAGCAAGACTCATCATTCGGCAGCTCATTGCTATTCTGAAGCACTGCATGGATTGTGGAGTTTATACTGAAATGCGAATGGACAACGTTCTCATCCACCCACATTCCCTGCAGGTGAAGCTGATGGACTTCAGAGGGTCACTGATCACTGAAGGAAGACGTGAGTTGGCTTTCTGAACACCCTTCACTGTTGATGTGTTTGATGATTGATGATGGTTTACTGAACACTGAACATGTGTTGCTCACAGGAGAAGATGAATCTGTTTTAACTACAGAGTTCATTGGTCAGGCAATGACTGACCACATGTGCCACGTGCTGGTAATAATGGTCAAAAGATTACTGTTCCTTTTGGAAAATATCATTCCAAAGGTCCAAAGGTGAGACCAATAACAAGAACAAAATGGAAAAACACATAAAACTCTGACTCAAGTGACAGTAAAATGATTAGTGTCAAACCGTGATGAGCACAGTGTAAAACACACAGGGATTGACACTGAATGTTTAACAATGAATAAATGTTCATTACCTTCTCAAAATCTGTTTCTGAGTGTCAATAACTATAAACTTGACTAATCGGTTCTCTTCTGTGAACTTTTACAGAATCCCAGGATCTCCTCAGGAAACTTTGTGACAAGCAGTCACAGATCCCCTTAGATGCCATTTTAGATCATGCCTGGTTTAAAAAAACTCAAGTAAAGTAGAAGTTTTGGCTAGTAGATCTGGCCTATAGCGCAGCTGCAGGGTCATCATGCAGGGACCCTCTCACCGTTGATCCCGGACGCCTACTGGTGGCCCGTGCTTGCATCCAGAGATGTTTGACAGCTGTGAAACCCACCCAAACGCCCAAAACCAAAGTGTGTCCTCTTGAGCCGACAGGCGGTGAGTGTCCAGTTATTCCCGCTCTGATTCATGTCCGTTTCTGATGTTTCTGCTGTTAGTTTGAACTCCTCACCTGATCTGCTCAGGTGTGTTCAGGCACAAGCAGCTGCTGCTGGACTTCAGTCTCATGCTGGATATTAACATGCTGTTGTGTGTTTCAGAATCATTTCACTCTCTTTATGACGTGGGAAAGGAAATGCAGTCGAGTCGCAACAGCAAGGTTCATTTCGGATATCGATACTCGGATGACAAACCAGTATGTTGCTCTTTCTGTACTCCACACCTCTGCCTCTCGTTTCTCTTTCAGTCCTGACATAAACATCATCTTTTACAGTTTTGATGTACAGATTGTAGATTACCATGAACACAAACTAAAATGGATCAGTTTACTTGCGTTTGCAAAACATTTTCTTCATTTTTTAGGTGCTCATCAAATTTGTCCGGAAGTGCCCGTCTGACAGGCTGGTGGAGTTGGTAAGTTGACAACTTTATTCTTCATGAAATTCTCTAAGAGGCGTTTTATTCACTTCTAATTTGGTAATTGATAAACCTTGATAAACAAGAATAGGGCTGCAACTAACGATTATTTTGGTAATCGAATATTTCTTCGAATAATCGGATAAAAGGCAATTTTCTTTTTCTTTTATTGACCGAACGCACTATTCCACATCCTGTCCAATGCTGTCCTTCAAACAAACATGTCAGCTGAGTGCTATGAACACACACATAGTGAATATATCTACCATTACATAAATTAGCCATGGTTTTACACTGAACAAAACAAACAATAATAATAATAACAGGGTTATTGTAGTTATTCAGTGGTAACCACAAATTAACCATAGTTTTGCTTCAAATCCATAGATTAACTATATGGTATTTTTGTGGTTATAAATGGTAATCAATGCGGCAAAAGCATGGTTTTATTATAATAAAAACATGGTTTTACGATCTAATAGAACCATGGTCAATTTCCGTAAGTGTATATCTGTGCTAAAGCCTACATTATGTGCAAAAAAAGGAGTTTAAATCCCTACGTTAAAATGATATTAAACAAGAACACAAATTCAGTGTTAGCAGACAAGAGGAATGTGCGTCTGTTTGACGCGCCGCTCGCTCAGTGAAGTTTGAATTTACACAGACTGTCAGGACGCGCTTTAATGCAAAATGGAAATACTCGCGTGAATTAGTAGCATTTACAGATGAGGATATAAATGCTGTTCTCTATATAGATCAGTGCATATAACCTGTAGGATGAACGTTTTGCGCTGAGGACGCAGACGCACACACACATTTGTCAAGGCACATGACAGGGTGTGTTAAACGCTACGCTAATGCATTCACTTGAAGCTTAAAATAAACAGTTCTCATGTTTTGGACGCTTTGATCATGTACCTTTCCTGCATCAGCTCACTCTGTTTCCACTCCACTATTTCTAGACGCACATTTTGTCCATAAATGCATTATTCAGTGCTGTAATTTGGCGCGACTGGTGGAAGCTTTTTATGAGAGTACAGACCCGACTAATCGATTAATGAGAATCGCTATCGATGATTTTCCTTTTAGATTATTATGGATTTTATCGATTAGTTGTTGCAGCCCTAAACAAGATATAATTGACATATCTTAGAGACATCAGTTGTGAAGCACATTGCTTTCTTCTTTAATTTCCCTCACTCTTTAAGATCAAAGTGTGTGGTTTAATATTCCCAGGTAAGTAACTAAATGAATATAAACATGTGATTAGTCGACTGGTGGCTTGAATGAGTGACTCCTCTTTAGTCGGGCAGCCCTAGAGTTTAAAGACGCTGAAAGTGAAGTAAACCCGGCCTTTAGTTAGGAGATGTGAGATTAGTTAGGACTCACCTAACCTTTCGTCAATCTCTTTTCTTTAGCCCGGCTACTCCAGACTTCTTAGTCAAGACGCAGCTAAAATGATACGTCTACAGAAGACATATAGTATTAATATTATAAAGCTGTACGACCTGTTTGTGATGGAAGATGAAGACATCCTGGTCCTGGAGTATCCACGTCACTACATGTCTTTACATGGGTTCTCTACGAAACAACATATGTGGCACTACAGAGAATCAAGCAAGACTCATCATTCGGCAGCTCATTGCTATTCTGAAGCACTGCATGGATTGTGGAGTTTATACTGAAATGCGAATGGACAACGTTCTCATCCACCCACATTCCCTGCAGGTGAAGCTGATGGACTTCAGAGGGTCACTGATCACTGAAGGAAGACGTGAGTTGGCTTTCTGAACACCCTTCACTGTTGATGTGTTTGATGATTGATGATGGTTTACTGAACACTGAACATGTGTTGCTCACAGGAGAAGATGAATCTGTTTTAACTACAGAGTTCATTGGTCAGGCAATGACTGACCACATGTGCCACGTGCTGGTAATAATGGTCAAAAGATTACGTCGTTCCTTTTGGAAAATATCATTCCAAAGGTCCAAAGGTGAGACCAATAACAAGAACAAAATGGAAAAAACACATAAAACTCTGACTCAAGTGACAGTAAAATGATTAGTGTCAAACCGTGATGAGCACAGTGTAAAACACAGGGATTGACACTGAATGTTTAACAATGAATAAATGTTCATTACCTTCTCAAAATCTGTTTCTGAGTGTCAATAACTATAAACTTGACTAATCGGTTCTCTTCTGTGAACTTTTACAGAATCCCAGGATCTCCTCAGGAAACTTTGTGACAAGCAGTCACAGATCCCCTTAGATGCCATTTTAGATCATGCCTGGTTTAAAAAAACTCAAGTAAAGTAGAAGTTTTGGCTAGTAGATCTGGCCTATATAGCGCAGCTGCAGGGTCATCATGCAGGGACCCTCTCACCGTTGATCCCGGACGTCTACTGGTGGCCCGTGCTTGCATCCAGAGATGTTTGACAGCTGTGAAACCCACCCAAACGCCCAAAACCAAAGTGTGTCCTCTTGAGCCGACAGGCGGTGAGTGTCCAGTTATTCCCGCTCTGATTCATGTCCGTTTCTGATGTTTCTGCTGTTAGTTTGAACTCCTCACCTGATCTGCTCAGGTGTGTTCAGGCACAAGCAGCTGCTGCTGGACTTCAGTCTCATGCTGGATATTAACATGCTGTTGTGTGTTTCAGAATCATTTCACTCTCTTTATGACGTGGGAAAGGAAATGCAGTCGAGTCGCAACAGCAAGGTTCATTTCGGATATCGATACTCGGATGACAAACCAGTATGTTGCTCTTTCTGTACTCCACACCTCTGCCTCTCGTTTCTCTTTCAGTCCTGACATAAACATCATCTTTTACAGTTTTGATGTACAGATTGTAGATTACCATGAACACAAACTAAAATGGATCAGTTTACTTGCGTTTGCAAAACATTTTCTTCATTTTTAGGTGCTCATCAAATTTGTCCGGAAGTGCCCGTCTGACAGGCTGGTGGAGTTGGTAAGTTGACAACTTTATTCTTCATGAAATTCTCTAAGAGGCGTTTTATTCACTTCTAATTTGGTAATTGATAAACCTTGATAAACAAGAATAGGGCTGCAACTAACGATTATTTTGGTAATCGAATATTTCTTCGAATAATCGGATAAAAAGGCAATTTTCTTTTTCTTTTATTGACCGAACGCACTATTCCACATCCTGTCCAATGCTGTCCTTCAAACAAACATGTCAGCTGAGTGCTATGAACACACACATAGTGAATATATCTACCATTACATAAATTAGCCATGGTTTTACACTGAACAAAACAAACAATAATAATAATAACAGGGTTATTGTAGTTATTCAGTGGTAACCACAAATTAACCATAGTTTTGCTTCAAATCCATAGATTAACTATATGGTATTTTTGTGGTTATAAATGGTAATCAATGCGGCAAAAGCATGGTTTTATTATAATAAAAACATGGTTTTACGATCTAATAGAACCATGGTCAATTTCCGTAAGTGTATATCTGTGCTAAAGCCTACATTATGTGCAAAAAAAAGGAGTTTAAATCCCTACGTTAAAATGATATTAAACAAGAACACAAATTCAGTGTTAGCAGACAAGAGGAATGTGCGTCTGTTTGACGCGCCGCTCGTTCAGTGAAGTTTGAATTTACACAGACTGTCAGGACGCGCTTTAATGCAAAATGGAAATACTCGCGTGAATTAGTAGCATTTACAGATGAGGATATAAATGCTGTTCTCTATATAGATCAGTGCATATAACCTGTAGGATGAACGTTTTGCGCTGAGGACGCAGACGCACACACACATTTGTCAAGGCACATGACAGGGTGTGTTAAACGCCACGCTAATGCATTCACTTGAAGCTTAAAATAAACAGTTCTCATGTTTTGGACGCTTTGATCATGTACCTTTCCTGCATCAGCTCACTCTGTTTCCACTCCACTATTTCTAGACGCACATTTTGTCCATAAATGCATTATTCAGTGCTGTAATTTGGCGCGACTGGTGGAAGCTTTGCGTGAGAGTACAGACCCGACTAATCGATTAATGAGAATCGCTATCGATGATTTTCCTTTTAGATTATTATGGATTTTATCGATTAGTTGTTGCAGCCCTAAACAAGATATAATTGACATATCTTAGAGACATCAGTTGTGAAGCACATTGCTTTCTTCTTTAATTTCCCTCACTCTTTAAGATCAAAGTGTGTGGTTTAATATTCCCAGGTAAGTAACTAAATGAATATAAACATGTGATTAGTCGACTGGTGGCTTGAATGAGTGACTCCTCTTTAGTCGGGGGCAGCCCTAGAGTTTAAAGACGCTGAAAGTGAAGTAAACCCGGCCTTTAGTTAGGAGATGTGAGATTAGTTAGGACTCACCTAACCTTTCGTCAATCTCTTTTCTTTAGCCCGGCTACTCCAGACTTCTTAGTCAAGACGCAGCTAAAATGATACGTCTACAGAAGACATATAGTATTAATATTATAAAGCTGTACGACCTGTTTGTGATGGAAGATGAAGACATCCTGGTCCTGGAGTATCCACGTCACTACATGTCTTTACATGGGTTCTACGAAAACAACATATGTGGCACTACAGAGAATCAAGCAAGACTCATCATTCGGCAGCTCATTGCTATTCTGAAGCACTGCATGGATTGTGGAGTTTATACTGAAATGCGAATGGACAACGTTCTCATCCACCCACATTCCCTGCAGGTGAAGCTGATGGACTTCAGAGGGTCACTGATCACTGAAGGAAGACGTGAGTTGGCTTTCTGAACACCCTTCACTGTTGATGTGTTTGATGATTGATGATGGTTTACTGAACACTGAACATGTGTTGCTCACAGGAGAAGATGAATCTGTTTTAACTACAGAGTTCATTGGTCAGGCAATGACTGACCACATGTGCCACGTGCTGGTAATAATGGTCAAAAGATTACGTCGTTCCTTTTGGAAAATATCATTCCAAAGGTCCAAAGGTGAGACCAATAACAAGAACAAAATGGAAAAACACATAAAACTCTGACTCAAGTGACAGTAAAATGATTAGTGTCAAACCGTGATGAGCACAGTGTAAAACACAGGGATTGACACTGAATGTTTAACAATGAATAAATGTTCATTACCTTCTCAAAATCTGTTTCTGAGTGTCAATAACTATAAACTTGACTAATCGGTTCTCTTCTGTGAACTTTTACAGAATCCCAGGATCTCCTCAGGAAACTTTGTGACAAGCAGTCACAGATCCCCTTAGATGCCATTTTAGATCATGCCTGGTTTAAAAAAACTCAAGTAAAGTAGAAGTTTTGGCTAGTAGATCTGGCCTATAGCGCAGCTGCAGGGTCATCATGCAGGACCCTCTCACCGTTGATCCCGGACGTCTACTGGTGGCCCGTGCTTGCATCCAGAGATGTTTGACAGCTGTGAAACCCACCCAAACGCCCAAAACCAAAGTGTGTCCTCTTGAGCCGACAGGCGGTGAGTGTCCAGTTATTCCCGCTCTGATTCATGTCCGTTTCTGATGTTTCTGCTGTTAGTTTGAACTCCTCACCTGATCTGCTCAGGTGTGTTCAGGCACAAGCAGCTGCTGCTGGACTTCAGTCTCATGCTGGATATTAACATGCTGTTGTGTGTTTCAGAATCATTTCACTCTCTTTATGACGTGGGAAAGGAAATGCAGTCGAGTCGCAACAGCAAGGTTCATTTCGGATATCGATACTCGGATGACAAACCAGTATGTTGCTCTTTCTGTACTCCACACCTCTGCCTCTCGTTTCTCTTTCAGTCCTGACATAAACATCATCTTTTACAGTTTTGATGTACAGATTGTAGATTACCATGAACACAAACTAAAATGGATCAGTTTACTTGCGTTTGCAAAACATTTTCTTCATTTTTAGGTGCTCATCAAATTTGTCCGAAGTGCCCGTCTGACAGGCTGGTGGAGTTGGTAAGTTGACAACTTTATTCTTCATGAAATTCTCTAAGAGGCGTTTTATTCACTTCTAATTTGGTAATTGATAAACCTTGATAAACAAGAATAGGGCTGCAACTAACGATTATTTTGGTAATCGAATATTTCTTCGAATAATCGGATAAAAAGGCAATTTTCTTTTTCTTTTATTGACCGAACGCACTATTCCACATCCTGTCCAATGCTGTCCTTCAAACAAACATGTCAGCTGAGTGCTATGAACACACACATAGTGAATATATCTACCATTACATAAATTAGCCATGGTTTTACACTGAACAAAACAAACAATAATAATAATAACAGGGTTATTGTAGTTATTCAGTGGTAACCACAAATTAACCATAGTTTTGCTTCAAATCCATAGATTAACTATATGGTATTTTTGTGGTTATAAATGGTAATCAATGCGGCAAAAGCATGGTTTTATTATAATAAAAACATGGTTTTACGATCTAATAGAACCATGGTCAATTTCCGTAAGTGTATATCTGTGCTAAAGCCTACATTATGTGCAAAAAGGAGTTTAAATCCCTACGTTAAAATGATATTAAACAAGAACACAAATTCAGTGTTAGCAGACAAGAGGAATGTGCGTCTGTTTGACGCTACCGCTGCGTTCAGTGAAGTTTGAATTTACACAGACTGTCAGGACGCGCTTTAATGCAAAATGGAAATACTCGCGTGAATTAGTAGCATTTACAGATGAGGATATAAATGCTGTTCTCTATATAGATCAGTGCATATAACCTGTAGGATGAACGTTTTGCGCTGAGGACGCAGACGCACACACACATTTGTCAAGGCACATGACAGGGTGTGTTAAACGCTACGCTAATGCATTCACTTGAAGCTTAAAATAAACAGTTCTCATGTTTTGGACGCTTTGATCATGTACCTTTCCTGCATCAGCTCACTCTGTTTCCACTCCACTATTTCTAGACGCACATTTTGTCCATAAATGCATTATTCAGTGCTGTAATTTGGCGCGACTGGTGGAAGCTTTGCGTAGAGTACAGACCCGACTAATCGATTAATGAGAATCGCTATCGATGATTTTCCTTTTAGATTATTATGGATTTTATCGATTAGTTGTTGCAGCCCTAAACAAGATATAATTGACATATCTTAGAGACATCAGTTGTGAAGCACATTGCTTTCTTCTTTAATTTCCCTCACTCTTTAAGATCAAAGTGTGTGGTTTAATATTCCCAGGTAAGTAACTAAATGAATATAAACATGTGATTAGTCGACTGGTGGCTTGAATGAGTGACTCCTCTTTAGTCGGGCAGCCCTAGAGTTTAAAGACGCTGAAAGTGAAGTAAACCCGGCCTTTAGTTAGGAGATGTGAGATTAGTTAGGACTCACCTAACCTTTCGTCAATCTCTTTTCTTTAGCCCGGCTACTCCAGACTTCTTAGTCAAGACGCAGCTAAAATGATACGTCTACAGAAGACATATAGTATTAATATTATAAAGCTGTACGACCTGTTTGTGATGGAAGATGAAGACATCCTGGTCCTGGAGTATCCACGTCACTACATGTCTTTACATGGGTTCTACGAAAACAACATATGTGGCACTACAGAGAATCAAGCAAGACTCATCATTCGGCAGCTCATTGCTATTCTGAAGCACTGCATGGATTGTGGAGTTTATACTGAAATGCGAATGGACAACGTTCTCATCCACCCACATTCCCTGCAGGTGAAGCTGATGGACTTCAGAGGGTCACTGATCACTGAAGGAAGACGTGAGTTGGCTTTCTGAACACCCTTCACTGTTGATGTGTTTGATGATTGATGATGGTTTACTGAACACTGAACATGTGTTGCTCACAGGAGAAGATGAATCTGTTTTAACTACAGAGTTCATTGGTCAGGCAATGACTGACCACATGTGCCACGTGCTGGTAATAATGGTCAAAAGATTACGTCGTTCCTTTTGGAAAATATCATTCCAAAGGTCCAAAGGTGAGACCAATAACAAGAACAAAATGGAAAAACACATAAAACTCTGACTCAAGTGACAGTAAAATGATTAGTGTCAAACCGTGATGAGCACAGTGTAAAACACAGGGGATTGACACTGAATGTTTAACAATGAATAAATGTTCATTACCTTCTCAAAATCTGTTTCTGAGTGTCAATAACTATAAACTTGACTAATCGGTTCTCTTCTGTGAACTTTTACAGAATCCCAGGATCTCCTCAGGAAACTTTGTGACAAGCAGTCACAGATCCCCTTAGATGCCATTTTAGATCATGCCTGGTTTAAAAAAACTCAAGTAAAGTAGAAGTTTTGGCTAGTAGATCTGGCCTATAGCGCAGCTGCAGGGTCATCATGCAGGGACCCTCTCACCGTTGATCCCGGACGTCTACTGGTGGCCCGTGCTTGCATCCAGAGATGTTTGACAGCTGTGAAACCCACCCAAACGCCCAAAACCAAAGTGTGTCCTCTTGAGCCGACAGGCGGTGAGTGTCCAGTTATTCCCGCTCTGATTCATGTCCGTTTCTGATGTTTCTGCTGTTAGTTTGAACTCCTCACCTGATCTGCTCAGGTGTGTTCAGGCACAAGCAGCTGCTGCTGGACTTCAGTCTCATGCTGGATATTAACATGCTGTTGTGTGTTTCAGAATCATTTCACTCTCTTTATGACGTGGGAAAGGAAATGCAGTCGAGTCGCAACAGCAAGGTTCATTTCGGATATCGATACTCGGATGACAAACCAGTATGTTGCTCTTTCTGTACTCCACACCTCTGCCTCTCGTTTTTCTTTCAGTCCTGACATAAACATCATCTTTTACAGTTTTGATGTACAGATTGTAGATTACCATGAACACAAACTAAAATGGATCAGTTTACTTGCGTTTGCAAAACATTTTCTTCATTTTTAGGTGCTCATCAAATTTGTCCGAAGTGCCCGTCTGACAGGCTGGTGGAGTTGGTAAGTTGACAACTTTATTCTTCATGAAATTCTCTAAGAGGCGTTTTATTCACTTCTAATTTGGTAATTGATAAACCTTGATAAACAAGAATAGGGCTGCAACTAACGATTATTTTGGTAATCGAATATTTCTTCGAATAATCGGATAAAAGGCAATTTTCTTTTTCTTTTATTGACCGAACGCACTATTCCACATCCTGTCCAATGCTGTCCTTCAAACAAACATGTCAGCTGAGTGCTATGAACACACACATAGTGAATATATCTACCATTACATAAATTAGCCATGGTTTTACACTGAACAAAACAAACAATAATAATAATAACAGGGTTATTGTAGTTATTCAGTGGTAACCACAAATTAACCATAGTTTTGCTTCAAATCCATAGATTAACTATATGGTATTTTTGTGGTTATAAATGGTAATCAATGCGGCAAAAGCATGGTTTTATTATAATAAAAACATGGTTTTACGATCTAATAGAACCATGGTCAATTTCCGTAAGTGTATATCTGTGCTAAAGCCTACATTATGTGCAAAAAAAGGAGTTTAAATCCCTACGTTAAAATGATATTAAACAAGAACACAAATTCAGTGTTAGCAGACAAGAGGAATGTGCGTCTGTTTGACGCGCGCCGCTCGTTCAGTGAAGTTTGAATTTACACAGACTGTCAGGACGCGCTTTAATGCAAAATGGAAATACTCGCGTGAATTAGTAGCATTTACAGATGAGGATATAAATGCTGTTCTCTATATAGATCAGTGCATATAACCTGTAGGATGAACGTTTTGCGCTGAGGACGCAGACGCACACACACATTTGTCAAGGCACATGACAGGGTGTGTTAAACGCTACGCTAATGCATTCACTTGAAGCTTAAAATAAACAGTTCTCATGTTTTGGACGCTTTGATCATGTACCTTTCCTGCATCAGCTCACTCTGTTTCCACTCCACTATTTCTAGACGCACATTTTGTCCATAAATGCATTATTCAGTGCTGTAATTTGGCGCGACTGGTGGAAGCTTTGCGTGAGAGTACAGACCCGACTAATCGATTAATGAGAATCGCTATCGATGATTTTCCTTTTAGATTATTATGGATTTTATCGATTAGTTGTTGCAGCCCTAAACAAGATATAATTGACATATCTTAGAGACATCAGTTGTGAAGCACATTGCTTTCTTCTTTAATTTCCCTCACTCTTTAAGATCAAAGTGTGTGGTTTAATATTCCCAGGTAAGTAACTAAATGAATATAAACATGTGATTAGTCGACTGGTGGCTTGAATGAGTGACTCCTCTTTAGTCGGGGCAGCCCTAGAGTTTAAAGACGCTGAAAGTGAAGTAAACCCGGCCTTTAGTTAGGAGATGTGAGATTAGTTAGGACTCACCTAACCTTTCGTCAATCTCTTTTCTTTAGCCCGGCTACTCCAGACTTCTTAGTCAAGACGCAGCTAAAATGATACGTCTACAGAAGACATATAGTATTAATATTATAAAGCTGTGCGACCTGTTTGTGATGGAAGATGAAGACATCCTGGTCCTGGAGTATCCACGTCACTACATGTCTTTACATGGGTTCTACGAAAACAACATATGTGGCACTACAGAGAATCAAGCAAGACTCATCATTCGGCAGCTCATTGCTATTCTGAAGCACTGCATGGATTGTGGAGTTTATACTGAAATGCGAATGGACAACGTTCTCATCCACCCACATTCCCTGCAGGTGAAGCTGATGGACTTCAGAGGGTCACTGATCACTGAAGGAAGACGTGAGTTGGCTTTCTGAACACCCTTCACTGTTGATGTGTTTGATGATTGATGATGGTTTACTGAACACTGAACATGTGTTGCTCACAGGAGAAGATGAATCTGTTTTAACTACAGAGTTCATTGGTCAGGCAATGACTGACCACATGTGCCACGTGCTGGTAATAATGGTCAAAAGATTACGTCGTTCCTTTTGGAAAATATCATTCCAAAGGTCCAAAGGTGAGACCAATAACAAGAACAAAATGGAAAAAACACATAAAACTCTGACTCAAGTGACAGTAAAATGATTAGTGTCAAACCGTGATGAGCACAGTGTAAAACACAGGGATTGACACTGAATGTTTAACAATGAATAAATGTTCATTACCTTCTCAAAATCTGTTTCTGAGTGTCAATAACTATAAACTTGACTAATCGGTTCTCTTCTGTGAACTTTTACAGAATCCCAGGATCTCCTCAGGAAACTTTGTGACAAGCAGTCACAGATCCCCTTAGATGCCATTTTAGATCATGCCTGGTTTAAAAAAACTCAAGTAAAGTAGAAGTTTTGGCTAGTAGATCTGGCCTATAGCGCAGCTGCAGGGTCATCATGCAGGGACCCTCTCACCGTTGATCCCGGACGCGTCTACTGGTGGCCCGTGCTTGCATCCAGAGATGTTTGACAGCTGTGAAACCCACCCAAACGCCCAAAACCAAAGTGTGTCCTCTTGAGCCGACAGGCGGTGAGTGTCCAGTTATTCCCGCTCTGATTCATGTCCGTTTCTGATGTTTCTGCTGTTAGTTTGAACTCCTCACCTGATCTGCTCAGGTGTGTTCAGGCACAAGCAGCTGCTGCTGGACTTCAGTCTCATGCTGGATATTAACATGCTGTTGTGTGTTTCAGAATCATTTCACTCTCTTTATGACGTGGGAAAGGAAATGCAGTCGAGTCGCAACAGCAAGGTTCATTTCGGATATCGATACTCGGATGACAAACCAGTATGTTGCTCTTTCTGTACTCCACACCTCTGCCTCTCGTTTCTCTTTTTCAGTCCTGACATAAACATCATCTTTACAGTTTTGATGTACAGATTGTAGATTACCATGAACACAAACTAAAATGGATCAGTTTATTTGCGCTTGCAAAACATTTTCTTCATTTTTAGGTGCTCATCAAATTTGTCCGGAAGTGCCCGTCTGACAGGCTGGTGGAGTTGGTAAGTTGACAACTTTATTCTTCATGAAATTCTCTAAGAGGCGTTTTATTCACTTCTAATTTGGTAATTGATAAACCTTGATAAACAAGAATAGGGCTGCAACTAACGATTATTTTGGTAATCGAATATTTCTTCGAATAATCGGATAAAAAGGCAATTTTCTTTTTCTTTTATTGACCGAACGCACTATTCCACATCCTGTCCAATGCTGTCCTTCAAACAAACATGTCAGCTGAGTGCTATGAACACACACATAGTGAATATATCTACCATTACATAAATTAGCCATGGTTTTACACTGAACAAAACAAACAATAATAATAATAACAGGGTTATTGTAGTTATTCAGTGGTAACCACAAATTAACCATAGTTTTGCTTCAAATCCATAGATTAACTATATGGTATTTTTGTGGTTATAAATGGTAATCAATGCGCAAAAGCATGGTTTTTATTATAATAAAAACATGGTTTTACGATCTAATAGAACCATGGTCAATTTCCGTAAGTGTATATCTGTGCTAAAGCCTACATTATGTGCAAAAAAGGAGTTTAAATCCCTACGTTAAAATGATATTAAACAAGAACACAAATTCAGTGTTAGCAGACAAGAGGAATGTGCGTCTGTTTGACGCGCCGCTCGTTCAGTGAAGTTTGAATTTACACAGACTGTCAGGACGCGCTTTAATGCAAAATGGAAATACTCGCGTGAATTAGTAGCATTTACAGATGAGGATATAAATGCTGTTCTCTATATAGATCAGTGCATATAACCTGTAGGATGAACGCTTTTTGCGCTGAGGACGCATGACGCACACACACATTTGTCAAGGCACATGACAGGGGTGTGTTAAACGCTACGCTAATGCATTCACTTGAAGCTTAAAATAAACAGTTCTCTCATGTTTTGGACGCTTTGATCATGTACCTTTCCTGCATCAGCTCACTCTGTTTCCACTCCACTATTTCTAGACGCACATTTTGTCCATAAATGCATTATTCAGTGCTGTAATTTGGCGGCGACTGGTGGAAGCTTTGCGTGAAGTACAGACCCGACTAATCGATTAATGAGAATAAGCGCTATCGATGATTTTCCTTTTAGATTATTATGGATTTTATCGATTAGTTGTTGCAGCCCTAAACAAGATATAATTGACATATCTAGAGACATCAG
>JAGHMJ010005174.1:0-73814 GCA_018749465.1 Paracanthobrama guichenoti
TAGAGAGTCATTAAGAAAGTCATGGTTACTCCACCTTAAGAGAGTCATGGTTACTCCCACCATAAGAGAGTCATAGTTACTCCCACAATAAGAGTTATATTTACTCCCACCATAAGAGAGTCATAGTTACTCCCACCATAAGAGAGTCATGGTTACTCGCACCACCATAAGAGAGTCATGGTTACTCGCACCTTAAGAGAGTCATGGTTACTCGCACCTTAAGAGAGTCATGGTTACTCCACCTTAAGAGAGTCATGGTTACTCCCACCTTAAGAGAGTCATGGTTACTCCCACCTTAAGAGAGAGTCCCACCTTGAGTTACTCCCACCTTAAGAGAGTCATGGTTACTCGCACCTTAAGAGAGTCATGGTTACTCCCACCATAAGAGAGTCATAGTTACTCCCACCATAAGAGTTATGGTTACTCCCACCATAAGAGAGTCATGGTTACTCCCACCATAAGAGAGTCATGGTTACTCCACCATAAGAGAGTCATGGTTACTCCCACCATAAGAGAGTCATAGTTACTCCCACCATAAGAGAGTCATGGTTACTCCCACCATAAGAGAGTCATGGTTACTCCCACCATAAGAGAGTCATGGTTATGAGTCATACTTACTCACCATAAGAGAGTCATGGTTACTCCCACCATAAGAGAGTCATGGTTACTCCCACCATAAGAGAGTCATAGTTACTCCCACCATAAGAGAGTCATGGTTACTCCCACCATAAGAGAGTCATGGTTACTCCCACCATAAGAGAGTCATGGTTACTCGCAACTTAAAAGAGTCATGGTTACTCCCACAATAAGAGTTATATTTACTCCCACCATAAGAGAGTCATAGTTACTCCCACCATCATGGTTACTCCCACCATAAGAGAGTCATGGTTACTCCCACCATAAGAGAGTCATAGTTACTCCCACCATAAGAGAGTCATGGTTACTCCCACCATAAGAGAGTCATGGTTACTCCCACCATAAGAGAGTCATGGTTACTCCCACCTTAAGAGAGTCATGGTTACTCCCACCCATAGAGTCAGAGTTAGTCATGGTTACTCCCACCATAAGAGAGTCATGGTTACTCCCACCATAAGAGAGTCATGGTTACTCCCACCATAAGAGAGTCATAGTTACTCCCACCATAAGAGAGTCATGGTTACTCCCACCTTAAGAGAGTCATGGTTACTCCCACCAATAGAGAGAGTCATGGTTACTCCCACCTTAAGAGTCATGGTTACTCCCACCTTAAGAGAGTCATGGTTACTCCCACCATAAGAGAGTCATAGTTACTCCCACAATAAGAGTTATATTTACTCCCACCATAAGAGAGTCATGGTTACTCCCACCATAAGAGAGTCATGGGTTACTCGCACCATAAGAGAGTCATAGTTACTCGCACCTTAAGAGAGTCATGGTTACTCCCACCTTAAGAGAGTCATGGTTACTCCCACCATAAGAGAGTCATGGTTACTCCCACCATAAGAGAGTCATGGTTACTCCCACCTTAAGAGAGTCATGGTTACTCGCACCTTAAGAGAGTCATGGTTACTCCCACCATAAGAGAGTCATAGTTACTCCACAAAAGAGAGTCATGGTTACTCCCACCATAAAAGAGTCATAGTTACTCCACCATAAGAGAGTCATGGTTACTCCCACCTTAAGAGAGTCATGGTTACTCCCACCATAAGAGAGTCATGGTTACTCCCACCATAAGAGAGTCATGGTTACTCCCACCATAAGAGAGTCATGGTTACTCCCACAATAAGAGAGTCATGGTTACTCCCACCATAAGAGAGTCATGGTTACTCTCACCACCAAAGAGAGTCATGGTTACTCCCACCATAAGAGAGTCATGTTACTTACTCGCACCTTAAGAGAGTCATGGTTACTCCCACCTTAAGAGAGTCATGGTTACTCCCACCCTTAAGAGAGTCATGGTTACTCCCACCTTAAGAGAGTCATGGTTACTCCCACCTTAAGAGAGTCATGGTTACTCCACCTTAAGAGAGTCATGGTTACTCCCACCATTAAGAGAGTCATGGTTACTCGCACCTTAAGAGAGTCATGGTTACTCCCACCATAAGAGAGTCATGGTTACTCCCACCATAAGAGAGTCATTTACTCCCACCATAAGAGAGTCATGGTTACTCCACCATAAGAGAGTCATGGTTACTCCCACCTTAAGAGAGTCATGGTTACTCCCACCTTAAGAGAGTCATGGTTACTCCCACCATAAGAGAGTCATGGTTACTCCCACCATAAGAGAGTCATAGTTACTCCCACCATAAGAGAGTCATAGTTACTCCCACCATAAGAGAGTCATGGTTACTCCCACCATAAGAGAGTCATGGTTACTCCCACCTTAAGAGAGTCATGGTTACTCCCACCATAAGAGAGTCATGGTTACTCCCACCTTAAGATAAAGGCCGCGGTTACTCCCACCTTAAGAGAGTCATAAGAAGCATTTCCACCATAAGAGAGCCATAGTTACCGCACTCCACAAGAGTCATAGTTACTGCACTATAAGAGAGTCATGGTTACTTCCCACCATAAGAGAGTCATGGTTATCATGACTTAAGAGAGCCATGGTTACTCCCACCTTAATATAATCATGGTTACTCCCACCATAAGAGAATCATAGTTACTCCCACCATAAGAGAGCCATGGTTACTCCCAATTATATGAGTAGGCCATAGTTACTCGCACTATAAGAGAAAGTCATTAAGTAGTTACTCGCACTATAAGAGAGTTTGCGGTTACTGCACTACAACAGAGTCATAGTTGCTTGCACCATAAGAGAGCCGCGCTTACTGCCACCTTAAGAGAGTCGCGGTTACTCCCATCATAAGAGAGAGCTGGTTACTCCCACTCATATGAGAGCCGCAAGCATGTTCCCAGGTTAAGAAAGTCATGGCTACTGCACCTTAAGAGAGTCATGGTTACTCTCGCACCATAAGAGAGTCAAGTAGCTACTCGCACCTTAAAGAGAGTCATGGATACTCCCTCCAATAAGAGAGACAAGTGGTTACTTCCCACCTTAAGAGAGTCAAGGTTACTCCCATCATAAGAGAGTCATGGTTAATTCCCACCATATGAGAGTCATAGTTACTCCTACTCATAAGAGAGTCATAAGTTACTCCCACGATACAAGAGAGCCATGGTTACTCCCATCATAAGAGAGTCATGGTAACTCCCACCTTAAGAGAGTCATGGCAGCACATTCTACCTTAAGAAAGCTCGTGGTTACTGCTACCTTAAGAGAGTCATAGTTACTCCTAAGAGTGGTATTTACTCCCATAAGAGTGCCATAGTTACTCCCACCATAAGAGAGAAGTCATGGTTACTCGCACCATAAGAGAGTCATGGTTACCAGACCTTCAGAGAGAAATGGCATACTCCCACCTTAAGAGAGTCATGGTTACTCCTGCATCATAAGAGAGTCATGTACATTCCCATCATAAGAGAGCCAAGTGAGCCACTTCTCCCACCATATGAGAGCCACAGTTACTCCCACCATAAGAGAGTCATAGTTACTCCTACGGTAAGAGAGTCATGCATCACTCCCATCATAAGAGAGTCATAGTTACTCCCACCATAAGAGAGTCATGGTTACTCCAATTTTAAGAAAGTCATGGTTACTCGTGACCTAAGAGAGTCATGGTTACTGCCACCTTAAGAGAGCTGCGGTTACTCAGATCATAAGAGAGTCATGGTTACTCCCATCATATGAGTCATGTTACTCCCACCATATGAGAGTCATAGTTACTCCTACCATAAGAGAGCCAGAAGAAGTTACTCCCAATGATAAGCGAGCCAAGTGGTTACTCCCATCATAAGAGAGTCATGGTTACTCCTATCATAAGAAAGTCATGGCATTGCCACTCAAGAGAGTCATGGTTACTCGCGACCTTAAGAGAGTCATGGTTACTCCCACCACAAGAGAGTCATAGTTACTCCTACAATAAGAGTTATATTTACTCCCACCATAAGAGAGCCGTGGTTACTCGCACCATAAGAGAGCCGCGGTTATCGCGACCTTAAGAGAGCTGGCAGTTACTGCCACCTTAAGAGAGTCATGGTTACTGCCACCTTAAGGAGAGTCATGCTTGTTGCCACCTTTAAGAAAGTCATGGTTACCCGTGAGCCTTAAGAGAGAGTCATGTTTATCTCCCACCTTAAGAGAGTCATGCTACTCCCACAATAAGAGTTATATTTACTCCCATTTTAAGAAAGTCATGGTTACTCGCACCTTAAGAGAGTCAGCTGTTACTCCCACTACAAGAGAGTCATAGTTACTGCCACAATAAGAGAGAGTCATATTTACTCGTGACCATAAGAGAGTCATGGTTACTGCACCTTTTAAGAGAGTCATACATTCAGACCTTAAGAGAGCCATGGTTACTCGCAGCACTACAAGAAAGCCATGGTTACCGCAGACCTTAAGAAAGCCATGGTTACTCGCATCATAAGAGAGTCATGGTTACTCCCACCATATGAGAGCCATAGTTAGTCCACAATAAGAGCTATTTACCCCACCATAAGAGAGTCATGGCTATTGCACGATAAGAGAGGTCATGGTTACCTCCTGACCATAAGAGAGCCGCGGTTACCAAGAATTTAAAAGAGTCATGAGCATTCGCACCTTAATAAGAGTTAAAGTAGTTACCCCCATCATAAGAGAGTTTGGCAGTTACTCCCAATCATATGAGAGTCATGTTTGTTCCCATCATAAGAAAGTCATGCATACTCGCACCATATGAGAGTCATGGTTACTCCTCCAATAGAGAGAGTCATGGTTACTCCCATTTTAAGAAAGTCATGGTTACTCAGACCTTAAGAGAGCTGCAGTTACTTCTACCATAAGAGAGTCATAGTTACTGCCACTCACAAGAGTTATATTTACCCGTGACCATAAGAGAGCTCATGTGCTATTACTCGTGACCATAAGAGAGTCATGGTTACTGCACCTTAAGTGAGTCATGGTTGCTGCACTACCTTAATATAATCATAGTTACATTCGCATCTTAAGAGAATCAATATAGTTACTGCCACCTTAAGAGAGCCATGGTTACTCCCACTATATGAGTCAGTAGTTACTCGCACTCCATAAGAGAGAGCTGGTATGGTACACTCGTGACTATAAGAGAGTCATGGCTACTCAGACCTTAAGAGAGCCATGGTTACTCCCACCATAAGAAAGTCATGGTTACTGCAGACCTTAAGAGAGTCATTGTTACTCCCACTCATTAAGAGAGTCGCGGGTTACATCGCACCTTGGCAAGAGAGTCATATTTACTCCTACTCATAAGAGAGCCATGGTTACTCGCATTACCAGAGAGTTATATTTACTCGCACTATAAGAGAGTCATAGCGCCTTCGCACCTTAAGAGAGTCATGGTTATCTCCTATCTTATGAGAGTCATAGTTACTCCCACAATAAGAGAGTCATATTTATCTTCTACCATATGAGAGAGTTATAGGTTACTCTCTGCACTACAAGAGAGAGTCATGGTTATCTGCACCATAAGAGAGTCATGGTTAGCTCACACCTTAAGAGAGCTTTCGCGGTTACCCCGTTCTTAGAGAGAGTCATGTAGCATACTGCCACTTAAGATAGCCATGGTTACTCCCATCTTAAGAGAGTCACATAGTTACTTCTACTCATATGAGAGCTCATAGTTACCATGACCAAAGAGTCATAGTTACCGCACCATAAGAGAGTCAGTGGTTACTCCTATCATAAGAGAGCCAGCGGTTACTCGCAGACTCCTAAGAGAGCCGCGGTTACCTCGCATCTATAACATAATCATAGTTGCTCGCACCATATGAGAATCGCGGCTACCGCGACCTTAAGAGAGCCATGATTACTCTTCCCATCATATGAGTAGCCATAGTTACTGCCACCATATGAGAGTCATAGTTACTGCATCTATAAGAGCGTCTTGGTTACTTCGCACCTTAAGAAAGCTATGAGCACTCCCACTTTAAGAGAGCCATGGTTACTCTAATTACAAGAGAGTCATAGTTACTGCCACCTTAAGAGAGTCGTGTCACCCGCACTCTTAAGAGAGAGTCATGGTTACTCCTACCTTAAGAGAGTCATGGTTACTGTGACCTTCAAGAGAGTCATGCATACCCTATCATAAGAGAGTCAGTGGTTACTCCTACCTTATGAGAGTCATAGTTACCTCTCCAATAGAGAGAGTCATAGTTATCCCCAATGTATAAGAGAGAGTCATGGTTACTCCCATCATAAGAGAGTCATGGTTACTCCCACCTTATGAGAGCCATAGTTATTCCCACCTTAAGAAAGAGTCATGGTAGTTGCTCCCACGCATAAGAGAGCTGGGCACATCTTCCATCACAAGAGAGTCATGGTAAATTCTGCTCTACCATAAGAGAGAGTCATAGTTATTCCTACAATAAGAAAGTCATGGTTATCATGAGACCATAAGAGAGTCACATGGTTATCGTGCACCTTAAGAGAGTCATGGCTACTTCAGATCTTAAGAGAGTCATGGTTACTCCCATCATATGAGAGTCATAGTTACTCCCAATTTAAGAGAGCCAAGTGGTTACTGTGACCATATGAGAGTCATAGATACTCCCATCATAAGAGAGTCATTGCGACATTCCTACCATAAGTGAGTCAGTGAGCGCTCCCACACAGAGTTATATTTACTTCCCACCATAAGAGAGGTGTCATGTTACGCCATCATAAGAGAGTCATAGTTACTGCCACCATAAGAGAGTCATAGTTACTCCCAGACCTTAAGAGAGTCACATATCTCTAATCTTAAGAGAGTCATGGCAACTGACACTTTAAGAGAGCCTTCACACAAGTGGTTACTCCCATCATAAGAGAGTCATGGTTACTTCCTGTACCATATGAGAGCGCCATAGTTACTCCCACCACAAGAGAGTCATAGTTACTCCCACGAGCAAGAGAGTCATGGTTACTCCTATCATAAGAAAGTCATGGTTACTGTGACCTTAAGAGAGTCATGGTTACTCCTACTCATGGGAGAAAGTCATAGTTACTCGTGACAATAAGAGAGTCATATTTACTCCCACCATAAGAGAGTCAGTGGCTACTCGCATCTTAAGAGAGCCTGCTATTACTGATCATAAGAGAGTCATAGTTACTCAAAGACTATGAGAGCCATAGTTACTCCTCGCACTCCAAGAGAGTCACATAGTTACTCCACGAGCTTAAGAGAGTCATGGATACTCAAGCCTTAAGAGAGTCATGGTTACTCCCACTTTAAGAGAGCTGGGCGGTTACTCCCACCTTAAGGAAGTCATGGTTACCTGCACCTTAAGAGAGCTATTGTTAATCCCACCATAAGAGAGTCATAATTACTCCCACAATAAGAGTTATATTTACTCCCACCATAAGAGAGTCATGGTTACTCGCAGACCATAAGAGAGCTCATGGCTACTCTCACCTTAAGAGGAGTCATGGTTACTCCCACCTTAAGAGAAAGCCATAGTTACTGCTACCTTAAGAGTAAAGCTCAAGTGCATACTGCCATCATAAGAGAGTCATGTATACTCCCACCACATGAGAGTCATAGTTACTCCTACTCATAAGAGAGTTATAGTTATCTTCACGATATGAGAGTCATGGTTATTTCTAATTACAAGAGTAGCCATGGCTACTGCACAACTTAAAAGAGCCGCGCTTACTCCTACCTAATAAGAGTTATAGTTACTCGTGACCTTAAGAGAGTCATAGTTACTCCTATCATAAGAGAGCCATGGTTACTCCCATCATATGAGAGCCAAGTGGTTACCTCCCACTCATATGAGAGCCATGGTTACTCGCACCTTAAGAGAGTCAGGTTACTCTCATCTTAAGAGAGTCAGTGGTTACCCCACCATAGTGAGAGTCATCGTTGTTCCCACTTTAAGAAAGTCATGGTTACTCGTGACCTTAAGAGAGTCATGGTTACTACCATAAGAGCCATAGTTACTCCCACAGAGTTATATTTACTCCCTACCCATAAGAGAGTCATGGTTATTTATCCATGAGAGCTCATGGTTACCGCACCTTAAGAGAGCTGCATGGTTACTCGTGACCTTAAGAGAGTCATGGTTACCGCACCACAGAGAGCCGTGGTTACTGCACCTTAAGAGAGTCATGCTTTCCGCACTACTAACAGAGTCATAGCTGCTCACTTAAGAGAGGCATGGCTACCGTGACTCCAAGAGAGTCATGGTTACTTCCAAGCCTTAAGAGAGTCAAGTGGTTACTCCCACCTTATGAGAGTCATGTTTGTTCCCACCTTAAGAAAGTCATGGTTACTCAGACCTTAAGAGAGTCATTGTTACTCCCACCATAAGAGAGTCATAGTTACTCCCACACAATAAGAGCTAGGCTCATCTCTCACCATAAGAGAGCTCAGTTGCCGCACTCCATAAGAGAGTTACGTGGTTACTCGTGACTACAAGAGAGTCACAGTTACTCAGACCTTTAAGAGAGTCGAGTGGTTACTCGTGATCATAAGAGAGGTCATGAGCTCCTACAATTTCAAGAGAGTCAGTAGTTACTCGACCATAAGAGAGCCGTTAGTTACTCAGACCATAAGAGAGGCCATGGTTACTCCAAGCCATAAGAGAGCCAGTGGTTACTGCAACCTTAAAAGTGAACATGGTTACTTCCTAATTTTAAGAAAGTCATAGTTACTCAGACTATAAGAGAGTCATAGTTACCCCTACGATAAGAGAGTCATAGTTACTTCCCATCAATAAGAGAGTTATATTTACATTCCTAATTCATAAGAGAGTCATAGTTACTGCCACAATAAGAGTTATATTTACCGTCACCATAAGAGAGTCAGCAGTTACTCGCACCATGGTGAGAGTCATGGTTACTCGTGACCATAACAGAGTCATAGTTGCTCGTGACCTTAAGAGAGAGTCGCGGTTACCCAGACCTTAAGAGAGTCAGCGGCATTCCCATCATAAGAGAGTCATGGTTACTCCCACCTTATGAAAAGTCATGGTGACTCCCCACTCCAAGTGAGTCATGGTTGAGCTCCCACCTTGTAAGAAAGTCATGGTTATCTCGTGACCTTAAGAGAGTCATGGTTACTCCCACCATAAGAGAGACATAGTTACTCCTACAATAAGAGTTATATTTACTCTGCACTATAAGAGAGTCATGGTTACTCGCACTCCATAAGAGAGTCATGGTTATTTCGCACCATAAGAGAGTCATAGTTACTCGCATCTTAGCAGAATGTCATGCATATTCCACCTTAAGAGAGCCATGGTTACTGCCACCTTAAGAGAGCTGCAGTTACTCCCATCATAAGAGAGTCACATTTACTCCCACCATATGAGAGCCGCGGCTACTGCCACGATAAGAGAGGTGCAAGTCATGGTTACTGCCATCATACAAGAGAGTCATAGTTACTCCCACCTTAAGAGAGCCATGGTTACTCATGACCTTAAGAATATGGTTACCACCTTAAGAGAGTCATGTATACTCGCAGACCTTAAGAGAGTCATGGTTACTTCCTACTCCAAGAGAGTCATGTGTTACTCTCTACATAAGAGTCATAGCTATCTTACCTATAAGAGTTATATTTACTCCCACCATAAGAGAGTCTTGGCTATCAGCCACCATAAGAGAGCCATGGTTACTCGCGACTCACAAGAGAGTCATAGTTACTCCACCATGACATAATTAAGAGAGTCATGGTTACTTCCACCTTAAGAGAGTCATGGTTACTCGTGACCTTTAAGAGAGTCATGGTTATTCTATATCATAAAGAGAGTCATGGTTACTCCCACCATATGAGAGTCATAGTTACTCCTACCATAAGAGAGTCATAGTTACCCCCACGAGCAGAGAGTCATGGTTACTCCCACGCATAAGAGAGTCATGGTTACTCGCATCTTAAAAGAGTCATGGTTACTCCCACCTTAAGAGAGTCATGGCTACACTCTCTAATCTACAAGAAAGTCATGGTTACTCTAATTTGGGTGAGTCATGGTTACTCCCACCTTAAGAGAGTCATGAAGGCCTTTACCATAAGAGAGTCATAGTTACTCCCACAATAAGAGTTATATTTACTCCCACCATAAGAGAGTCAAAGTGGTTACTGCACCATAAGAGAGTCATGGTTACTCGTGACCTTAAGAGAGTCATGGTTACTCGTCATCATAAGAGAGTCAGTAGCACCGCACCTTAAGAGAGTTTCATGGTTACTGCACCTTTAAGAGAGTCAAGGTTACCGCACCTACCGCGCACAGACCTTAAGAGAGTCATGGTTACCCGCCTTAAGAGAGTCATGGTTACTCCCACCTTAAGAGAGCTGCGGTTACTCCCACCTTAAGAGAAGTCAGCGGTTACTCGCACTATAGAGAGTCATAGCTACTCGTGACCTTAAGAGAGTCATGCTTACCGCGACCTTAAGAGTTATCTCTAGCACTACATAAGAGAGTCATGGTTACTACCGACCATAAGAGAGTCATAAGTTACTACTCGCACTACAAGAGAGTCATAGTTACTGCGATGATAAGAGAGAGTCATGGTTACTCCTAGCCTTACTGAGAGCCATGAATACTCGCACCTTAAGAGAGCCATGCGGTTTACTCCCACTTAAGAGAGCCATGGTTACTGCACTATAAGAGAGTCATGGTTACTCCCACCATAAGAGAGTCATAGTTACTTCCCACCATAAGAGAGTCATCAGTTACTCCCACCATAAAGAGAGTCATGGTTACTCCCACAATAAGAGAGTTATGGTTACTCCCACCATAAGAGTCATGGTTACTCGCAAACTTAAAAGAGTCATGGTTATCTTCCACCATAAGAGAGAGTCATAGTTACTTCTTACCATAAGAGAGTTTGGTGTTACTCGCATCATATAAGAGAGCCATGGTTACTCCCACCATAAGAGAGTCATGGTTACTCCCACCATAAGAGAGCTCATAGTTACTCCCACAATAAGAGAGGTCATGGTTACTCCCACCATAAGAGAGTCATGGTTACTCGCATGACTATAAGAGAGTCATGGTTACTCCCACCATAAGAGAGTCATGGTTACTCGGTGACCCAAGAGAGTCATGGTTACTCCCACCTTAAGAGAGTCATTGGTTACTCCCTTACATCATAAGAGAGTCATGGTTACTCCACCGATAAGAGAGTCATGGTTACTCCACCTTAAGAGAGTCATGGTTACCTCACACCTTAAGAGAGTCATGGTTACTTCAAGCACCATAAGAGAGTCATGGTTACTCCCACTCATAAGAGAGTCATGGTTACTCCCACCTTAAGAGAGTCATGGTTACTCTCCACCATAAGAGAAATGTCATGGTTACTGCACCACAAGAGAGTCATGGTTACTCGCACTTCATAAAGAGAGTCATGGCTCCCAATTACAAGAGACGTCATGGTTACTCTGACTCCAAGAGAGCTGCGGTTACTCCACTATCATAAGAGCAGTCATGGTTACTCTTGCACTCATAAGAGAGTCATAGTTACTGCAGATGAGTAAGAGAGAGTCATGGTTACTCTCTAATTCATAAGAGAGTCATGGTTACCGCACTATAAGAGAGAGTCATGGTTACTGCCACCATAAGAGAGTCATGGTTACTCGCACCATAAGAGAGTCATGGTTACTCGCACCTTAAGAGAGCAAAGTCATGGTTACTCCTGTACCTTAAGAGAGTCAAGGTTACTCCCACCTTAAGAGAGTCATGGTTACTGCACCCTAAGAGAGTCATGGTTACTCCCAGCCTTAAGAGAGCCGCGGTTACTGCCACTATAAGAGAGTTGGGTAGTTACTTCCCACCTTAAGAGAGCCATGGTTACTTCCCACCTTAAGAGAGTCCATGGTTACTCGCACCTTAAGAGAGTCATGGTTACTCCCAGGTATAAGAGAGTCATGGTTACTCCACCATATGAGAGTCATAGTTACTCCCACCATAAGAGAGTCAGAGTTACTCCCACGATAAGAGAGCCATGGTTACTTCACATAATAAGAGAGCCATGGTTACTCCCACCATAAGAGAGAGTCATGAGCTACTCCCACCTATAAGATAGTCATGGTTACTCAGACCTTAAGAGAGTCATGGTTACTCTCACCATAAGAGAGTCATAGTTACTCTCGCACCATAAGAGTTAGTTACTACCATAAGAGAGTCAGTATACTCCCACCATAAGAGAGTCATGGTTACTCGCAGACCATAAGAGAGTCATGGTTACTCCCACCTTAAGAGAGTCATGGCATACTCCATCATAAGAGAGTCATGGTTACTCCCACCTTAAGAGAGCTCATGGTTACTCCCACCAGTTATGAGAGAGTCATAGTTACCCACCATAAGAGAGCCAGTAGTTACTCGCCACCCATAAGAGAGTCAAAGGTGGTTACTCGCACCATAAGAGAGTCATGGTTACTCCCACCATAAGAGAGCCAAAGGTTGACTCCCACCTTAAGAGAGTCATGCATACTCCCACCTTAAGAGAGTCATGGTTACTCCACACCTTAAGAGAGTCATGGTTACTCCCACCATAAGAGAGCCATGGTTACTCGCACCATAAGAGAGTCATGGTTACTCCTACCATAAGATGAGTCATCAGTTACTGCACCATAAGAAAGCCGTGGCTACTCCCACCTTAAGAGAGTCATGGTTACTCCCACTCATAAGAGAGTCATAGTTACTCCCACCTTAAGAGAGTCATAGTTACTCCCACCATAAGAGAGTCATAGTTACCCGCACCTTAAGAGAGTCATGGTTACTCCCGACCATAAGAGAGTCATGGTTACAGACCAAGAGAGTCATGGTTACTCCGACCTTAAGAGAGTCATGGTTACTCCCACCATAAGAGAGTCATGGTTACTCCAACCTTAAGAGAGTCATAGTTACTCCCACCACAAGAGAGTCATAGTGCACTCCTACCATATGAGAGTCATACACTGCACCATAAGAGAGTCATGGTTACTCCCACCATAAGAGAGTCATAGTTACTGCACTTAAGAGAGTCACCTTAAGAGAGTCATGGTTACTCCCAGACCTATAGAGAGCCATGGTTACTCCCATCATAAGAGAGTCATGGTTACTTCAGACCATAAGAGAGTCATAGTTACTCCCACCATAAGAGAGTCATAGTTACTCCTACTCATAAGAGAGTCATGGTTATCCCACCATAAGAGAGTCAAGTGGTTACTCCACTTTAAGAGAGTCATGGTTACTCCCACCTTAAGAGGAGTCATGGTTACTCCTGACCTAAGAGAATCATGGTTACTCCCACCATTTAAGAGAGTCATGGTTATCAGTAACCTTAAGAGAGTCATGGTTATTCCCACCATAAGAGAGAGTCATAGTTACCCCCACCATAAGAGAGTCATAGTTACTCCCACGATAAGAGAGTCATGGTTATCCCACCATAAGAGAGTCATGGTTACTCCCACCATAAGAGAGTCATGGTTACTCCCTACCTTTAAGAGAGTCATGGTTACTCCCACCTTAAGAGAGTCATGGTTACTCAGACCTTAAGAGAGTCATGGTTACTCCACCATAAGAGAGTCATAGTTACTCCCACAATAAGAGTTATATTTACTCCCACCATAAGAGAGTCATGGTTACTCGCACCATAAGAGAGCGCATGGTTACTCCTACCATAAGAGTCATAGTTACTCAGACTCTTGAAAGCTGCGGTTACTCCCACCCTAAGAGAGTCATGGTTACTCGCACCTTTAAAGAGAGTCATGGTTACTCCCTCCACCTTAGAGAGTCATGGTTACTCCCACCTTAAGAGAGCCGCGTTACTCCTATCAGAGAGTCATGGTTACTCCCACCATAAAGAAGTCATAGTTACTCCCACCATAAGAGAGTCATAGTTACTCCCACGATAAGAGAGTCATGGTTACTCCCATCATAAGAGAGTCATGGTTACTCCCACCATAAGAGAGTCATGGTTACTCCCACCTTAAGAGAGTCATGGTTACTCGTGACCTTAAGAGAGTCATGGTTACTCCTACCTTAAGAGAGTCATAGTTACTGAGTTATATTTACTCCCACCATAAGAGAGTCATGGTTACTCCCACCATATGAGAGTCATGGTTACTCCACCATAAGAGAGTCATGGTTACTCCCACCTTAAGAGAGTCATGGTTACTCCCACCTAAGAGAGTCATAGTTACTCGCACCTTAAGAGAGTCATGGTTACTCCCACCATAAGAGAGTCATGGTTACTCCCACCATAAGAGAGTCATAGTTACTCCCACCATAAGAGAGTCATAGTTACTCCCAATGCATAAGAGAGTCATGGTTACTCCCACCATAAGAGAGTCATGGTTACTCCCACCTTAAGAGAGTCATGGTTACTCCCACCATAAGAGTCATGGTTACTCCACCTTAAGAGAGTCATGGTTACTCCCACCTTAAGAGAGTCATGGTTACTCTACCATAAGAGAGTCATGGTTACTCCACAATAAGAGAGTCATGTTACTCCCACCATAAGAGGAGTCATAGTTACTCCCACCATAAGAGAGTCATGGTTACCCTACACGACAAGAGTCTGAAGTTACTCCCACCATAAGAGAGTCATGGTTACTCCCACCTTAAGAGAGTCATGGTTACTCCCACCTTAAGAAAGTCATGGTTACTCGCACCTTAAGAGAGTCATGGTTACTCCCACCACAAGAGAGTCATAGTTACTCCTTACAATAAGAGTTATATTTACTCCCACCATAAGAGAGTCATGGTTACTCGCACTATAAGAGAGTCATGGATTACTCCCACCTACAAGAGAGTCATGGTTACTCCCACCTTAAGAAAGTCATGGTTACTCCCACCTTAAGAGAGTCATGGTTACTCGTGACCTTAAGAGAGTCATGGTTACTCCTACCATAAGAGAGACATAAGAGAGTTCATGGTTACTCCCACCATAAGAGAGTCATGGTTACTCGCACCATAAGAGAGTCATGGTTACTCCCACCATAAGAGAGTCATAGTTACTCCCACCTTAAGAGAGTCATGGTTACTCCCACCATAAGAGAGTCATGGTTACTCCACCATAAGAGAGTCATATGTTACTCCCACCATAAGAGAGTCATGGTTACTCCCACCTTAAGAGAGTCATGGTTACTCCCACCATAAGAGAGTCATGGTTACTCCTCACCATAAGAGAGTCATGGTTACTCCCACAATAAGAGAGTCATGCTTACTCCCCACCTTAAGAGAGTCATGGTTACTCCCCACCATAAGAGAGTCATGGTTACTCCCACCATAAGAGAGTCATGGTTACTCCCACCATAAGAGAGTCATGGTTACTCCCACCATAAGAGAGTCATGGTTACTCGCACCATAAGAGAGTCATGGTTACTCCTGACCTTAAGAGAGTCATGGTTACTCCCACCATAAGAGAGTCATGGTTACTCCCACCATAAGAGAGTCATGGTTACTCCCACCTTAAGAGAGTCATGGTTACTCCCACCATAATAGAGTCATGGTTACTCCTACTTTAAGAGAGTCATGGTTACTCTTACCATAAGAGAGTCATGGTTACTCCCACCATAAGAGAGTCATGGTTTACTCCCACCATAAGAGAGTCATGGTTACTCGCACCTTAAGAGAGTCATGGTTACTCGCACCATAAGAGAGTCATGGTTACTCCCACCATAAGAGAGTCATGGTTACTCCCCACCATAAGAGAGTCATAGTTACTCCCACCATAAGAGAGTCATGGTTACTCCCACCATAAGAGAGTCATAGTTACTCCACCTTAAGAGAGTCATGGTTACTCCCACCATAAGAGAGTCATGGTTACTCGCACCATAAGAGAGTCATGGTTACTCCCACCATAAGAGAGTCATGGTTACTCCCACCTTAAGAGAGTCATGGTTACTCCCACCATAAGAGAGTCATGGTTACTCCCACCATAAGAGAGTCATAGTTACTCCCACCATAAGAGAGTCATGGTTACTCCCACCATAAGAGAGTCATGGTTACTCCCACCTTAAGAAAGTCATGGTTACTCGCACCTTAAGAGAGTCATGGTTACTCCTACCATAAGAGAGTCATAGTTACTCCCACAATAAGAGTTATATTTACTCCCACCATAAGAGAGTCATGGTTACTCGCACCATAAGAGAGTCATGGTTACTCGCACCATAAGAGAGTCATAGTTACTCCCACCATAAGAGAGTCATGGTTACTCCCACCTTAAGAGAGTCATGGTTACTCCCACTTTTTAAGAGAGTCATGGTTACTCCCACCATAAGAGAGTCATGGTTACTCCCACCATAAGAGAGTCATGGTTACTCCCACCATAAGAGAGTCATAGTTACTCCACCATAAGAGAGTCATGGTTACTCCCACCATAAGAGAGTCATAGTTACTCCTTTTGTAAGAGAGTCATGGTTACTCCCACCTTAAGAGAGAGTCATGGTTACTCCACCTTTAAGAGAGTCATGGTTACTCCCACCTTAAGAGAGTCATGGTTACTCGCACCTTAAGAGAGTCATGGTTACTCCCATCATAAGAGAGTCATGGTTACTCCCACCATATAAGAGAGTCATGACTCCCACCATAAGAGAGCCATAGTTACTCCCACCATAAGAGAGTCATGGTTACTCCCACCATAAGAGAGTCATGGTTACTCCCACCATAAGAGAGTCATGGTTACTCCCACCATAAGAGAGTCATGGTTACTCCCACCTTAAGAGAGTCATGGTTACTCCTGCACCTTAAGAGAGTCATGGTTACTCGCACCATAAGAGAGTCATAGTTACTCCCACCATAAGAGAGTCATGGTTACTCGCACCATAAGAGAGTCATGGTTACTCCCACCATAAGAGAGTCATGGTTACTCCTCCATGGTTACTCCATCCTTAAGAGAGTCATGGTTACTCCCACCTTAAGAGAGTCATGGTTACTCCCACCATAAGAAAGTCATGGTTACTCCACCTTAAGAGAGTCATGGTTACTCCCACCATAAGAGAGTCATAGTTACTCCACAATAAGAGTTATATTTACTCCCACCATAAGAGAGTCATGGTTACTGCGCACCATAAGAGAGTCATGGTTACTCGCACCATAAGAGAGTCATGGTTACTCCCACCTTAAGAGAGTCATGGTTACTCCCACCTTAAGAGAGTCATGGTTACTCGCACCTTAAGAGAGTCATGGTTACTCCCACCATAAGAGAGTCATGGTTACTCCCACCTTAAGAGAGTCATGGTTACTCCCACCTTAAGAAAGTCATGGTTACTCCACCTTAAGAGAGTCATGGTTACTCCCACCATAAGAGAGTCATAGTTACTCCCACAATAGAGAGTTATATTTACTCCCACCATAAGAGAGTCATGGTTACTCGCACCATAAGAGAGTCATGGTTACTCGCACCATAAGAGAGTCATGGTTACTCCCACCATAAGAGAGTCATGGTTTACTCCACCTTAAGAGAGTCATGGTTACTCCCACCATAAGAGAGTCATGGTTACTCCCACCATAAGAGAGTCATGGTTGTTCCGCACCTTAAGAGAGAGTCATGGTTACTCGCACCATAAGAGAGTCATGGTTACTCCCACCATAAGAGAGTCATGGTTACTCCCACCATAAGAGAGTCATGGTTACTCCCACCTTAAGAGAGTCATGGTTACTCCCACCATAAGAGAGTCATGGTTACTCCCACCATAAGAGAGAGTCATAGTTACTCCCACTATAAGAGAGTCATGGTTACTCCCACCATAAGAGAGTCATGGTTACTCGCACCATAAGAGAGTCATGGTTACTCTGCACCATAAGAGAGTCATAGTTACTCGCACCATAAGAGAGTCATGGTTACTCGTGACCTAAGAGAGTCATGGTTACTCGCACCTTAAGAGAGTCATGGTTACTCCATCACCTTAAGAGAGTCATGGTTACTCCTACCTTAAGAGAGTCATGGTTACTTCCCACCTTAAGAGAGTCATGGTTACTCCCACCTTAAGAGAGTCATGGTTACTCCCACCTTAAGAGAGTCATGGTTACTCCCACCTTAAGAGAGTCATAGTTACTCCCACCATAAGAGAGTCATGGTTACTCCCACCATAAGAGAGTCATAGTTACTCCCACCATAAGAGTGTCATGGTTACTCGCACCATAAGAGAGTCATGGTTACTCGCACCATAAGAGAGTCATGGTTACTCGCACCTTAAGAGAGTCATGGTTACTCCCACCTTAAGAGAGTCATGGTTACTCGCACCTTAAGAGAGTCATGGTTACTCCCATCATAAGAGAGTCATGGTTACTCCCACCATATGAGAGTCATAGTTACTCCCACCATAAGAGAGTCATGGTTACTCCCACGATAAGAGAGTCATGGTTACTCCCACCATAAGAGAGAGTCATGGTTACTCCCACCTTAAGAGAGTCATGGTTACTCCCACCTTAAGAAAGTCATGGTTACTCGCACCTTAAGAGAGTCATGGTTACTCCCACCTTAAGAGAGTCATGGTTACTCGCACCTTAAGAGAGTCATGGTTACTCCCACCATAAGAGAGTCATGGTTACTCCCACCATAAGAGAGTCATAGTTACTCCCACCATAAGAGAGTCATAGTTACTCCCACTATAAGAGAGTCATGGTTACTCCCACCATAAGAGAGTCATGGTTACTCCACCTTAAGAGAGTCATGGTTACTCCCACCTTAAGAGAGTCATGGTTACTCGCACCTTAAGAGAGTCATGGTTACTCCCACCATAAGAGAGTCATGGTTACTCCCACCATAAGAGAGTCATGGTTACTCCCACCATAAGAGAGTCATAGTTACTCCCACCATAAGAGAGTCATGGTTACTCGCACCATAAGAGAGTCATGGTTACTCCCATCATAAGAGAGTCATAGTTACTCCCACCATAAGAGAGTCATGCTTACTCCCACCTTAAGAAAGTCATGGTTACTTCCCACCTTAAGAGAGTCATGGTTACTCCCACCTTAAGAGAGTCATAGTTACTCCCACACTAAGAGTTAGTCATTTACTCCCACCATAAGAGAGTCATGGTTACTCCCACCATAAGAGAGTCATGGTTACTTTACTGCACCATAAGAGAGTCATAGTTACTCGCACCTTAAGAGAGTCATGGTTACTCGCACCTTAAGAGAGTCATGGTTACTCGCACCTTAAGAGAGTCATGGTTACTCCCACCTTAAGAGAGTCATGGTTACTCCCACCTTAAGAGAGTCATGGTTACTCCCACCTTAAGAGAGTCATGGTTACTCCCACCTTAAGAGAGTCATGGTTACTCCTACCATAAGAGAGTCATAGTTACTCCCACCATAAGAGAGTCATAGTTACTCCCACCATAAGAGAGTCATGGTTACTCCCACCATAAGAGAGTCATGGTTACTCGCACCATAAGAGAGTCATGGTTACTCCCACCTTAAGAGAGTCATGGTTACTCGCACCTTAAGAGAGTCATGGTTACTCCCATCATAAGAGAGTCATGGTTACTCCCACCATATGAGAGTCATGGTTACTCCCACCATAAGAGAGTCATGGTTACTCCCACCTTAAGAGAGTCATGGTTACTCCCTCCAATAGAGAGAGTCATGGTTACTCCCACCTTAAGATAGTCATGGTTACTCCCACCTTAAGAGAGTCATAGTTACTTCCACCATAAGAGAGTCATAGTTACTCGCACCACAAGAGTCATAGTTACTCGCACCATAAGAGAGTCATGGTTACTCCCACCATAAGAGAGTCATGGTTACTCGCACCTTAAGAGAGTCATGGTTACTCCCACCTTAATATAATCATGGTTACTCCCACCATAAGAGAATCATAGTTACTCCCACCATAAGAGAGCCATGGTTACTCCCACCATATGAGAGTCATAGTTACTCGCACCATAAGAGAGTCATAGTTACTCGCACTATAAGAGAGTCATGGTTACTCGCACCATAAGAGAGTCATGGTTACTCCCACCATAAGAGAGTCATGGTTACTCCCACCATAAGAGAGTCATGGTTACTCCCACCTTAAGAGAGTCATAGTTACTCCCACCTTAAGAGAGTCATGGTTACTCCCACCATAAGAGAGTCATGGTTACTCCCACCATAAGAGAGTCATGGTTACTCCCACCATAAGAGAGTCATGGTTACTCCCACCATAAGAGAGTCATGGTTACTCGCACCATAAGAGAGTCATGGTTACTCCCACCTTAAGAGAGTCATGGTTACTCCCACCATAAGAGAGTCATGGTTACTCCCACCATAAGAGAGTCATGGTTACTCCCACCATAAGAGAGTCATGGTTACTCCTACCTTAAGAGAGTCATGGTTACTCCCTCCAATAGAGAGAGTCATGGTTACTCCCACACTTAAGAGAGTCATGGTTACTCCCACCTTAAGAGAGTCATGGTTACTCCCACCATAAGAGAGTCATGGTTACTCCCACCACAAGAGAGTCATACTCAGAAGAGAGTCATGGTTACTCCTACCATAAGAGAGTCATGGTTACTCCCACCATAAGAGAGTCATGGTTACTCCCACCATAAGAGAGCCATGGTTACTCCCACCATAAGAGAGTCATAGTTACTCCCACCATAAGAGAGTCATGGTTACTCCCACCATAAGAGAGTCATAGTTACTCCCACCATAAGAGAGTCATGGTTACTCCCACCATAAGAGAGTCATGGTTACTCCCACACCATTTAAGAGAGTCATGGTTACTCCCACCATAAGAGAGTCATGGTTACTCCCACCTTAAGAGAGTCATGGTTACTCCCACCTTAAGAGAGTCATGGTTACTCCCACCATAAGAGAGTCATGGTTACTCCCACCATAAGAGAGTCATGGTTACTCCCACCATAAGAGAGTCATGGTTACTCCCACCATAAGAGAGTCATGGTTACTCCTACCTTAAGAGAGTCATGGTTACTCCCTCCAATTAAGAGAGTCATGGTTACTCCCACCTTAAGAGAGTCATGGTTACTCCCATCATAAGAGAGTCATGGTTACTCCCACCATATGAGAGTCATAGTTACTCCCACCATAAGAGAGTCATAGTTACTCCCACGATAAGAGAGTCATGGTTACTCCCATCATAAGAGAGTCATGGTTACTCCCACCTTAAGAGAGTCATGGTTACTCCCACCTTAAGAAAGTCATGGTTACTCCCACCTTAAGAGAGTCAAGAGAAGAGAGTCATGGTTACTCCTACCATAAGAGAGTCATAGTTACTCCCACAATAAGAGTTATATTTACTCCCACCATAAGAGAGTCATGGTTACTCCCACCATAAGAGAGTCATGGTTACTCGCACCATAAGAGAGTCATGGTTACTCAGACCTTAAGAGAGTCATGGTTACTCCCACCTTAAGAGAGTCATGGTTACTCCCACCTTAAGAGAGTCATGGTTACTCCCACCATAAGAGAGTCATGGTTACTCCCACCATAAGAGAGTCATGGTTACTCCCACCATAAGAGAGTCATAGTTACTCCCACCATAAGAGAGTCATGGTTACTCCCACCATAAGAGAGTCATGGTTACTCCCACCATAAGAGAGTCATGGTTACTCCCACCTTAAGAGAGTCATGGTTACTCGCACCTTAAGAGAGTCATGGTTACTCCCACCTTAAGAGAGTCATGGTTACTCGCACCTTAAGAGAGTCATGGTTACTCCCATCATAAGAGAGTCATGGTTACTCCCACCATATGAGAGTCATAGTTACTCCCACCATAAGAGAGTCATAGTTACTCCCACCATAAGAGAGTCATGGTTACTCCCACCATATAAGAGAGTCATGGTTACTCCCACCTTAAGAGAGTCATGGTTACTCCCACCTTAAGAGAGTCATGGTTACTCGCACCTTAAGAGAGTCATGGTTACTCCTACCATAAGAGAGTCATAGTTACTCCCACCAAAGAGAGTCATATTTACTCCCACCATAAGAGAGTCATGGTTACTCGCACCATAAGAGAGTCATGGTTACTCCCACCTTAAGAGAGTCATGGTTACTCCCACCTTAAGAGAGTCATGGTTACTCCCACCTTAAGAGAGTCATGGTTACTCCCACCATAAGAGAGTCATGGTTACTCCCACCATAAGAGAGTCATGGTTACTCCCACCATAAGAGAGCCATATTTACTCCCACCATAAGAGAGTCATGGTTACTCCCACCATAAGAGAGTCATGGTTACTCGCCACCATAAGAGAGTCATAGTTACTCCCACCTTAAGAGAGTCATGGTTACTCGCACCTTAAGAGAGTCATGGTTACTCCCACCATAAGAGAGTCATGGTTACTCCCACCATAAGAGAGTCATGCTTGTTCCCACCTTAAGAGAGTCATGGTTACTCCGCACCTTAAGAGAGTCATGGTTACTCCCATCATAAGAGAGTCATGGTTACTCCCACCATAAGAGAGTCATGCTTGTTCCCACCTTAAGAGAGTCATGGTTACTCCCACCTTAAGAGAGTCATGGTTACTCCCACCATAAGAGAGTCATAGTTACTCCCACCAATAAGAGTCATATTTACTCCCACCATAAGAGAGTCATGGTTACTCCTAACCATAAGAGAGTCATGGTTACTCCCACCATAAGAGAGTCATGGTTACTCGCACCTTAAGAGAGTCATGGTTACTCCCACCATAAGAGAGTCATGGTTACTCCCACCTTAAGAGAGTCATGGTTACTCCCACCATAAGAGAGTCATAGTTACTCCCACCTTAAGAGAGTCATGGTTACTCCCACCATAAGAGAGTCATGGTTACTCCCATCATAAGAGAGTCATGGTTACTCCCACCATAAGAGAGTCATGGTTACTCCCACCTTAAGAAAGTCATGGTTACTCGCACCTTAAGAGAGTCATGGTTACTCCCACCATAAGAGAGTCATGGTTACTCCCACCTTAAGAGAGAGTTATATTTACTCCCACCATAAGAGAGTCATGGTTACTCGCACCATAAGAGAGTCATGGTTACTCGCACCATAAGAGAGTCATGGTTACTCGCACCTTAAGAGAGTCATGGTTACTCCCACCATAAGAGAGTCATGGTTACTCCCACCTTAAGAGAGTCATGGTTACTCCCACCTTAAGAGAGTCATGGTTACTCGCACCTTAAGAGAGTCATGGTTACTCCAACCCTAAGAGAGTCATAAGTTACTCCCACCTTAAGAGAGTCATGGTTACTCCCACCTAATTCCCAAGAAGAGTCATGGTTACTCCCACCATAAGAGAGTCATGGTTACTCCCACCATAAGAGAGTCATGGTTACTCCCACCATAAGAGAGTCATATTTACTCCCACCATAAGAGAGTCATGGTTACTCCCACCATAAGAGAGTCATGGTTACTCCCACCATAAGAGAGTCATAGTTACTCCGCCACCTTAAGAGAGTCATGGTTACTCCCACCTTAAGAGAGTCATGGTTACTCCCACCTTAAGAGAGTCATGGTTACTCCCACCTTAAGAGAGTCATGGTTACTCCCACCCTTAAGAGAGTCATGGTTACTCCCACCTTAAGAGAGTCATGGTTACTCCCACCTTAAGAGAGTCATGGTTACTCCCACCATAAGAGAGTCATGGTTACTCCCACCTTAAGAGAGTCATGGTTACTCCTTAAGACCTTAAGAGAGTCATGGTTACTCCCACCATAAGAGAGTCATAGTTACTCCCACAATAAGAGTTATATTTACTCCCACCATAAGAGAGTCATGGTTACTCGCACCATAAGAGAGTCATGGTTACTCGCACCATAAGAGAGTCATAGTTACTCCCACCTTAAGAGAGTCATGGTTACTCCCACCTTAAGAGAGTCATGGTTACTCCCACCATAAGAGAGTCATAGTTACTCCCACAATAAGAGTTATATTTACTCCCACCATAAGAGAGTCATAGTTACTCCCACCATAAGAGAGTCATGGTTACTCGCACCATAAGAGAGTCATGGTTACTCGCACCTTAAGAGAGTCATGGTTACTCGCACCTTAAGAGAGTCATGGTTACTCCCACCTTAAGAGAGTCATGGTTACTCCCACCTTAAGAGAGTCATGGTTACTCCCACCTTAAGAGAGTCATGGTTACTCCCACCATAAGAGAGTCATAGTTACTCCCACCATAAGAGAGTCATGGTTACTCCCACCATAAGAGAGTCATGGTTACTCCCACCATAAGAGAGTCATGGTTACTCCCACCATAAGAGAGTCATAGTTACTCCCACCTTAAGAGAGTCATGGTTACTCCCACCTTAAGAGAGTCATGGTTACTCGCACCTTAAGAGAGTCATGGTTACTCCCATCATAAGAGAGTCATGGTTACTCCCACCATATGAGAGTCATAGTTACTCCCACCATAAGAGAGTCATAGTTACTCCCACCATAAGAGAGTCATGGTTACTCCCACCATAAGAGAGTCATGGTTACTCGCACCACAAGAGTCATAGTTACTCCCACCATAAGAGAGTCATGGTTACTCCCACCATAAGAGAGTCATGGTTACTCGCACCTTAAGAGAGTCATGGTTACTCCCACAATAAGAGTTATAGTTACTCCCACCATAAGAGAGTCATAGTTACTCCCACCATAAGAGAGTCATAGTTACTCCCACCATAAGAGAGTCATGGTTACTCCCACCATAAGAGAGTCATGGTTACTCCCACCTTAAGAGAGTCATGGTTACCCACCTAAGAGAGAGTCATGGTTACTCGCACCATTAAGAGAGTCATGGTTACTCCCACCTTAAGAGAGTCATGGTTACTCCACCTTAAGAGAGTCATGGTTACTCCCACCTTAAGAGAGTCATAGTTACTCCCACCTTAAGAGAGTCATGGTTACTCCCACCTTAAGAGAGTCATGGTTACTCCCACCTTAAGAGAGTCATGGTTACTCCACCATAAGAGAGTCATGGTTACTCCCACCATAAGAGAGTCATAGTTACTCCCACAATAAGAGTTCATGGTTACTCGCACCATAAGAGAGTCATGGTTACTCGCACCATAAGAGAGTCATGGTTACTTTTGCACCTAAGAGAGTCATGGTTACTCGCACCTTAAGAGAGTCATGGTTACTCCCACCTTAAGAGAGAGTCATGGTTACTCAAGCCTTAAGAGAGTCATGGTTACTCCCACCTTAAGAGAGTCATGGTTACTCCCACCATAAGAGAGTCATGGTTACTCCCACCTTAAGAGAGTCGTGGTTACTCGCACCTTAAGAGAGTCATGGTTACTCCCAGGTTAAGAGAGTCATGGTTACTCGCACCTTAAGAGAGTCATGGTTACTCCCACCATAAGAGAGTCATGGTTACTCCCACAATAAGAGTTATATTTACTCCCACCATAAGAGAGTCATAGTTACTCCCACCATAAGAGAGTCATGGTTACTCGCACCTTAAGAGAGTCATGGTTACTCCCACCATAAGAGAGTCATAGTTACTCCCACCATAAGAGAGTCATAGTTACTCCCACCATAAGAGAGTCATGGTTACTCCCACCATAAGAGAGTCATGGTTACTCCCACCTTAAGAGAGTCATGGTTACTCCCTCCAATAGAGAGAGTCATGGTTACTCCCACCTTAAGATAGTCATGGTTACTCCCACCTTAAGAGAGTCATAGTTACTTCCACCATAAGAGAGTCATAGTTACTCGCACCACAAGAGTCATAGTTACTCGCACCATAAGAGAGTCATGGTTACTCCCACCATAAGAGAGTCATGGTTACTCGCACCTTAAGAGAGTCATGGTTACTCCCACCTTAATAGAGTCATGGTTACTCCCACCATAAGAGAGTCATGGTTACTCCCACCATAAGAGAGTCATGGTTACTCCCCATATATGAGAGTCATAGTTACTCCCACCATAAGAGAGTCATAGTTACTCCCACCATAAGAGAGTCATGGTTACTCCCACCATAAGAGAGTCATGGTTACTCCCACCATAAGAGAGTCATGGTTACTCCCACCTTAAGAGAGTCATGGTTACTCCCACCTTAAGAGAGTCATGGTTACTCGCACCTTAAGAGAGTCATGGTTACTCCCACCATAAGAGAGTCATGGTTACTCGCACAATAAGAGTTATATTTACTCCCACCATAAGAGAGTCATAGTTACTCCCACCATAAGAGAGTCATGGTTACTCGCACCTTAAGAGAGTCATGGTTACTCCCACCATAAGAGAGTCATAGTTACTCCCACCATATGAGAGTTATAGTTACTCCCACCATAAGAGAGTCATGGTTACTCCCACCATAAGAGAGTCATGGTTACTCACACCTTAAGAGAGTCATGGTTACTCCCTCCAATAGAGAGAGTCATGGTTACTCCCACCTTAAGAGAGTCATGGTTACTCCCACCATAAGAGAGTCATAGTTACTCCCACCATAAGAGAGTCATGGTTACTCGCACCATAAGAGAGTCATGGTTACTCCCACCATAAGAGAGTCATGGTTACTCCCACCATAAGAGAGTCATGGTTACTCGCACCTTAAGAGAGTCATGGTTACTCCCACCTTAAGAGAGTCATGGTTACTCCCACCATAAGAGAATCATAGTTACTCCCACCATAAGAGAGCCATGGTTACTCCCACCATATGAGAGTCATAGTTACTCGCACCATAAGAGAGTCATAGTTACTCGCACTATAAGAGAGTCATGGTTACTCGCACCATAAGAGAGTCATGGTTACTCCCACCATAAGAGAGTCATGGTTACTCCCACCTTAAGAGAGTCATAGTTACTCCCACCTTAAGAGAGTCGTGGTTACTCGCACCTTAAGAGAGTCATGGTTACTCCCAGGTTAAGAGAGTCATGGTTACTCCCACCATAAGAGAGTCATGGTTACTCCCACCATAAGAGAGTCATGGTTACTCCTACCTTAAGAGAGTCATGGTTACTCCCTCCAATAGAGAGAGTCATGGTTACTCCCACCTTAAGAGAGTCATGGTTACTCCCATCATAAGAGAGTCATGGTTACTCCCACCATATGAGAGTCATAGTTACTCCCACCATAAGAGAGTCATAGTTACTCCCACGATAAGAGAGTCATGGTTACTCCCACCATAAGAGAGTCATGGTTACTCCCACCTTAAGAGAGTCATGGTTACTCCCACCTTAAGAGAGTCATGGTTACTCCCACCTTAAGAGAGTCATGGTTACTCCTACCATAAGAGAGTCATAGTTACTCCCACAATAAGAGAGTATTTACTCCCACCATAAGAGAGTCATGGTTACTCGCACCATAAGAGAGTCATGGTTACTCGCACCATAAGAGAGTCATAGTTACTCGCACCTTAAGAGAGTCATGGTTACTCCCACCTTAAGAGAGTCATGGTTACTCGCACCTTAAGAGAGTCATGGTTACTCCCATCATAAGAGAGTCATGGTTACTCCCACCATAAGAGAGTCATAGTTACTCCCACCATAAGAGAGTCATAGTTACTCCCACCATAAGAGAGTCATGGTTACTCCCATCATAAGAGAGTCATGGTTACTCCCACCTTAAGAGAGTCATGGTTACTCCCACCTTAAGAAAGTCATGGTTACTCCCACCTTAAGAGAGTCATGGTTACTCCCACCTTAAGAGAGTCATGGTTACTCGCACCTTAAGAGAGTCATGGTTACTCCCATCATAAGAGAGTCATGGTTACTCCCACCATATGAGAGTCATAGTTACTCCCACCATAAGAGAGTCATAGTTACTCCCACGATAAGAGAGTCATGGTTACTCCCATCATAAGAGAGTCATGGTTACTCCCACCTTAAGAGAGTCATGGTTACTCCCACCTTAAGAAAGTCATGGTTACTCGCACCTTAAGAGAGTCATGGTTACTCCTACCATAAGAGAGTCATAGTTACTCCCACAATAAGAGTTATATTTACTCCCACCATAAGAGAGTCATGGTTACTCGCACCATAAGAGAGTCATGGTTACTCCCACCTTAAGAGAGTCATGGTTACTCCCACCTTAAGAGAGTCATGGTTACTCCCACCTTAAGAAAGTCATGGTTACTCCCACCTTAAGAGAGTCATGGTTACTCCTACCATAAGAGAGTCATAGTTACTCCCACAATAAGAGTTATATTTACTCCCACCATAAGAGAGTCATGGTTACTCGCACCATAAGAGAGTCATGGTTACTCGCACCATAAGAGAGTCATAGTTACTCCCACCTTAAGAGAGTCATGGTTACTCGCACCTTAAGAGAGTCATGGTTACTCCCATCATAAGAGAGTCATGGTTACTCCCACCATATGAGAGTCATGCTTGTTCCCACCTTAAGAGAGTCATGGTTACTCGCACCTTAAGAGAGTCATGGTTACTCCCATCATAAGAGAGTCATGGTTACTCCCACCATAAGAGAGTCATGGTTACTCCCACCTTAAGAAAGTCATGGTTACTCCCACACCTTAAGAGAGTCATGGTTACTCCCACCATAAGAGAGTCATAGTTACTCCCACCATAAGAGAGTTATATTTACTCCCACCATAAGAGAGTCATGGTTACTCCCACCATAAGAGAGTCATGGTTACTCCCACCTTAAGAGAGTCATGGTTACTCCCACCTTAAGAGAGTCATGGTTACTCCCACCATAAGAGAGTCATGGTTACTCGACCTTAAGAGAGTCATGGTTACTCCCACCATAAGAGAGTCATAGTTACTCCCACCTTAAGAGAGTCATGGTTACTCGCACCTTAAGAGAGTCATGGTTACTCCCATCATAAGAGAGTCATGGTTACTCCCACCATATGAGAGTCATGCTTGTTCCCACCTTAAGAAAGTCATGGTTACTCGCACCTTAAGAGAGTCATGGTTACTCCCACCATAAGAGAGTCATAGTTACTCCCACAATAAGAGTTATATTTACTCCCACCATAAGAGAGTCATGGTTACTCGCACCATAAGAGAGTCATGGTTACTCGCACCTTAAGAGAGTCATGGTTACTCGCACCTTAAGAGAGTCATGGTTACTCCCACCATAAGAGAGTCATGGTTACTCGCACCTTAAGAGAGTCATGGTTACTCGCACCTTAAGAGAGTCATGGTTACTCCCACCTTAAGAGAGTCATGGTTACTCCCACCTTAAGAGAGTCATGGTTACTCCCACCTTAAGAGAGTCATGGTTACTCCCACCTTAAGAAAGTCATGGTTACTCGCCACCTTAAGAGAGTCATGGTTACTCCCACCATAAGAGAGTCATAGTTACTCCCACAATAAGAGTTATATTTACTCCCACCATAAGAGAGTCATGGTTACTCGCACCATAAGAGAGTCATGGTTACTCGCACCATAAGAGAGTCATAGTTACTCGCACCTTAAGAGAGTCATGGTTACTCGCACCTTAAGAGAGTCATGGTTACTCGCACCTTAAGAGAGTCATGGTTACCCAAGCCTTAAGAGAGTCATGGTTACTCCCACCTTAAGAGAGTCATGGTTACTCCCACCTTAAGAAAGTCATGGTGACTCCCACCTTAAGAGAGTCATGGTTACTCCCACCTTAAGAAAGTCATGGTTACTCGCACCTTAAGAGAGTCATGGTTACTCCTACCATAAGAGAGACATAGTTACTCCCACAATAAGAGTTATATTTACTCCCACCATAAGAGAGTCATGGTTACTCGCACCATAAGAGAGTCATGGTTACTCGCACCATAAGAGAGTCATAGTTACTCCCACCTTAAGAATGTCATGGTTACTCGCACCTTAAGAGAGTCATGGTTACTCCCACCATAAGAGAGTCATAGTTACTCCCACAATAAGAGTTATATTTACTCCCACCATAAGAGAGTCATGGTTACTCGCACCATAAGAGAGTCATGGTTACTCGCACCATAAGAGAGTCATAGTTACTCGCACCTTAAGAGAGTCATGGTTACTCCCACCTTAAGAGAGTCATGGTTACTCGCACCTTAAGAGAGTCATGGTTACTCCCACCATAAGAGAGTCATGGTTACTCCCACCTTAAGAGAGTCATGGTTACTCCCACCATAAGAGAGTCATAGTTACTCCCACGATAAGAGAGTTATATTTACTCCCACCATAAGAGAGTCATGGTTACTCACACCATAAGAGAGTCATGGTTACTCCACCATAAGAGAGTCATAGTTACTCCCACCTTAAGAGAGTCATGGTTACTCCCACCTTAAGAGAGTCATGGTTACTCCCACCTTAAGAGAGTCATGGTTACTCCCATCATAAGAGAGTCATGGTTACTCCCACCATATGAGAGTCATAGTTACTCCCACCATAAGAGAGTCATAGTTACTCCCACGATAAGAGAGTCATGGTTACTCCCACCATAAGAGAGTCATGGTTACTCGCAACTTAAAAGAGTCATGGTTACTCCCACCATAAGAGAGTCATTGTTACTCGCACCATAAGAGAGTCATGGTTACTCGCACCTTAAGAGAGTCATGGTTACTCCCACCTTAAGAGAGTCATGGTTACTCCCACCATAAGAGAGTCATGGTTACTCCCACCATAAGAGAGTCATGGTTACTCCCACCTTAAGAGAGTCATGGTTACTCCCATCATAAGAGAGTCATGGTTACTCGCACCATAAGAGAGTCATGGTTACTCGCACCTTAAGAGAGTCATGGTTACTCGGGCCTTAAGAGAAATTAGCTGATGATAAATAAAATGCTGCTCATAGCGGTAGCTTTCGATGACATTAAGTCACCACATAGCGTCATAATTAAAGATTATATCCGTTTTGCAAAGACCCATTTATGTGGCCAAGTGTAAATGGAATCATTCTGATAAATCAGACAGGTCTCAGATCAGTAAAAACACATGATGCAATGTTCTTTTTTTGACCATCTCAACACAGTCTTGATCATCCAATGATGATTGGTCCTTCTCAGGGCTCACCGGAAAGCCAGGTAAAGAAAGAGCAAATAAACATTCAGAGATGATCCGAATGAAGCAGATTAACACTGATGGATCACTCAACTGAAAACATCACATACAAACTCTCTCATTATCAATGAAATACTTGAGCAAACGAAGGCTGATGATGCCAAGACAAATTCAGTTATGATGGTACATTTCAAACCACTCAGTATTAATAGTGATCAAATGAATGAGATGAAGAGTGACTTAAGACTTAAAACAGGGTGACATAAGTCACGTATACAGTTACAACCCTATAAATATATGGTTATAACCAATCAGGGATGCATAATATCGGACACCATATCAGTACTGGAAAATAAATGCTAATTTTTAATGTTATTGCTATCCATCTGGTAATAAAAATGAGGCCGATATATTAACACTAATAAATAATGGATTATTTCCTTCAGCTTCAGATGTGCGCTGTCCACCATGATGGGTTTGAAATGTTTGAATCACTTTGAAAAGGAAGACACAGTCAAATCTGTGAAATCAGTGCGTTTTTACAGGGAGGGTTTGTTTGTGCATTGGCAGCATTTTGTGGAGTTGTAATATTTTTTAATTTTGTGTATATCTCAGATAGGATGAGTTAAGGAACGCCGCAGTAAAGTGCTTCACTGTAGGCTTACCGGTGATCATCTCTTCCACACGTTCGCTCAAACAGCAACACAGAACAATAATAACTATGACTGTCATATATACATAACATTATAATGAGAAAAATATTGTAATAAAACGTTGTGAATTCTTTGGGTTTAGTTGCCGTGTTTCAGCGCGCTGCTGTGGGAAGAACGCGCCCATTTAAGTTCACTTGTGCATTTGCATCAATTTGTGCAGTCGTGATAGTAAAGTTATGTAGTATAAACCTTTGATTTCTCTCATATAGGATGCGTTTTGTTTAGTTCAATAACCCTCAAGTAGTGCTGGGCGGTATACCGTTCATACCGAATACCGGTATTTATTTTTGTTATGATATGAATTTTGATTATACCGCAATACCGGTATATGTCGCTTAAACAACGTTCGGAACGCGGCGCAGCGTGAGAGGGGTCCCTTTTCACTGTTGCACTGTTGTGAGAGCACAGCTGAGATTGCAAGGCTGAATCCGAAATCGCATTCACTATTCCCTACGTTATCCACTTATATTGTTGACTTGAAGGAGTGAATGAAGTCGGACAGCGCTCTGTGTACATCGGCTGTACACTCGTTATTGCGGTACAATGTGGGATTGAATGAGTGCACTCAATAACGTCCACTGTGGTTTCGGACACCACTACAAATGGCTGTCCCTTCAAATAATGCCCTATTTGAGGTTATAGGGGGAGATTTTGGATTCAGCCCTTGATTACAGCGGAGAATTCAAACTGATGAGATGAGATTAACGTTCTCCACATGGATCATATAGATCAGATTCAGAGCGGATCGAGCGCGCTTAAGTTTCTTATGGACCTATTTCATATACTCTAATGCTCTAAACAGGAAATAGCAGCATGTATGCGCACATATTTCATCACGTCTTCTTCAAATGAAATGCCAAGGACACTGATACATCACAACCGTGATGACACCCATAGATTATTCTGCTACACGGACGTCAACGATGTAAATTAATAAATAGTCTGACAAAATAAATAAATAGACTTGGGAAAAAAGTAACTGCTTTATTCTTTCTGTGTTAAACTTACACGCGTGTGTCATTTGTTCAGACTCCAGAATAGTGCTCTTAAATGTATTGAAAATATCCTTAGACCTTTTAAACGTTCTTCCGCATTCTCCCTCGTTTTGGCAGTTTGTTGAGAGCGTCTGAAAGCTGTGACATCCTTAAACGTCCCCTAGGTTTAATATGAAATTAATCATTTAGTTCATCATATTTTCCCACTCTTTGTGTATTGTTGTTTGGAGTGCTTTTACAATAAACAGACAGACACCTATAGTGGTCAGCTAAACAAATGAAAACACACACCTTACATCGCATGCTCCATTGATAAACTAACTATACACCATGTAGCGAATATCTAGCCCCAGGGGAAATGGTGCGGGATTTATGCATGCGTTTAATCGTGTTACGATCAAACATGCACAGATCCGCACAGAGGGGAATTTTGATATTAACAATTGATTAAAACGGATTAAAACAATTATTAATATCTAGGGCTTAATTCAACTTTTAGAAATTTCTTTACTTCTAGAATTGAGTTCAAAGGACGGATAATTGTCCACCAAATATCTGCCTTTTAATAACTCTTAAACACGTTTCTCTGGCCAGGAGAAGTATCTTTCTTTTAATTTGTAACAGGGTCGGTTCACCGTAAAAGTGACCTATGTATGAGCAAACCAAGCGCAATCACGTGTGAATATATATATTTTAATAAAATCAACAAACAATAAACAAACATACACAAATTAACTGAAAGCAGGAAGGAGAGAGAGAGAGAGAGAGAGAGAGAGAGAGAGAGAGAGAGAGAGAGAGAGAGAGAGAGAGAGAGAGAGAGAGAGAGAGAGAGAGAGAGAGAAACAACGGTAATACTATCGACACAAACGATTGAGCACCAGCAAGAAATCAGTCCAGCTTATTGGTATAAGCTCAAAACTTTATAACGACAGCTTAAGGGATACTTGCATATGTTTCCTTGGTTGTGAGCTCGTGCGTTTAGGGGAATTCCGCGATCCGGTCCGTGTTTCAATCTTGCCGGGTGGTTCCTTGGAGTCCGCGGGAAATTCAACTTTGGTTCCTTTGTGTGATGAGATCCGTTGGAGGATGGCGAAGAGGAAAAGGAGAGTAGAGAAGAGAGAAAAAAGGAGAGAGAGACAAGAGGCCAGAGAGGCGTCTGTGGCCCATTTTTAAAGGGCCGCGACGGGGCACGTCTCTTTTGTCGGAACAGCCAATCAGAGCGAAGGAACTCAGAAGCGGGAAATCTCCCTTTGTCTTGGGTCTCGCCTCATTAACATGTTTTATGGCTCTCATGGAGGGGCAGACTTGGGGGTTTTGGTATGCAGACTTTGGGGTTTTGGTATGCAGACTTTGGGGTTTTGGCATGAAAGAAAGAGTCTGGTGCATCATAGCACCACACAACACACCCAGCCGGCCTACAAATTGCGAGACAAAGATTTCGAGACCAAGCATGGGGAGTTTAACTTAAGAGTTAAAGGAATTCTTCCTTACGCATTCACTGGCTATAAGTTTCTAACCTATCAAACACATCTAAAATGGTTATAACAAAAAGCATGCATACATACAGGGAACAGTACACCTAAAATGAAGAATAACTAAGTTAAAAGTCATATAATCTATTCGGATGTCCTTTGGTATGTGTGAGGGAGGGGCTGTTTTATGACGGTGAGCTGCACGAGGCATGGTTTGTGTCCTTTTAGCACCATTAACCTGTCGGTCTGTAGACTTCACGGCGCCGGTCTTGCTTGAGTCATTATAAATAATCAAAGTATTGGTCCGTTGATCATTTATGAGCACCGTCCATACGCTACAACCATCATGTTGTTTACTGATGTGCACTTACACATGATAGCCAACAACACACAGACATTTGAAGCAGTTTTACTCACCGCCTGCGGTTCCAACACGAAATGTAAGGAAAAAACGGAACAGGGTTGTCTTGCCCTGACAACCAAAAACACACTACTTTGGTGACATTGTTGATTTGGTGAAGTCCTGTGACTGCAGCGCAGCCGACGACTTCCCTAAAGCCGAGCAAAGCGCGTTAATGGGCGTGCAGTTGCTCTCTTGCTCTGGTGGCGCGCGCGGGAGAAGAGCCCGTACGGCCCGTACAAGGACATTCCGCCCTGTTGACGTCAAGAGGACCAATACTCTGAAAAAAACGTTCTCAAACTTGTGAGAAACCGGAAGGAGTATTGTTGACACAGAAATAGTTTTGTAGCTTTAACCAGGATTAATTATATTTTATGTATACAGTAAAGACTATGCAGTGTTATTTTACAGTTCATTACTCAATTTCTGTTCCTAAATGCTGTTAGACTTACCTGGAAAACATGCAATGTTTATTTCATATTTTTGTTCAGTTTTTCTATGCAGATGCACACCCCTACAAAATCACACCCATCATTCTAGAATGATTCACTCTTTCAGAGCTTTTTAAGTCATCTGGTGAAATTGTTTTTCATATTGCATTATATATTGCAGAAAAATAAAGAAATATTGCAATATCAGTTTTTTGCAATATTGTGCAGCTCTATTAACCTGGGTAACATTTAACCTTTAATAATATAACAATAATACAAGAAGTAAAATCATCACTGTAAATAAAATATAATGTACCAGACACAGCTTTATTAAAGTGTCACTTAAAGGTGCCCTAGAATGAAAAACTGAATTAACCTCTGCATAGTTGAATAACAAGATTCAAGATTCAAGATTCAAGAGTTTTATTTGTCACATACACAGTTATATACAGAATATACAACCGGCAGTGAAATGTAAACAGGTCCGCTCCATGGACAGTGCAAATTCACAGTTAAAAACACAAGGAAGAAATTATAATAGAAATAGGATATAAAAAATATGTATATATATATATATATATATATATATATATATATATATATATATATATATATTGTCTATATCTGTAGAATTATAAATAATCAAGTCAAGAGAGAAAAAAATGTAACAAATAAGGATAAAGTGGAATAAAATAATTGAAGTAGACTTTGCAGTGAGTAAACTGTAGACTTATAAATATGTGGTTAACAAATGTATAAAGAGTATAATGTGCAAACAGGTTTATGACAGGTTGTTACACAGTAACAACGAGAACAGAAAGTGCAGTGCAATGTCAGTGTATCGATGTTTATCCTGACGTGAAGTCACGTGATGTTAAGTTCAGGAGTCTGATGGCCTGGGGAAGAAGCTCCTCCTGAGTCTCTCAGTTTTGGCCATCAGGCTTCAGGAAGCGCTACCAGATGGTAGCAGCGTGAAATGAGGGTTTGCAGGGTGATTAGAGTCCTTGATGATCTTGGTAGCTCTACCTTTGCAGCGCTTTGGTGTAGACGTCCTGCAGAGACGGAGAGCTGACCCTGAGATACGCCTCGATAAGCGCACTACTCTTTGCAGGGCTTTGCGGTCATGACTGGTGCTGTTCCCATACCACGCTGTGATGCACTGAGTTAAAACACTTTCTATCGCCCCTAAATAGAAAGTTTTCAGGATAGCTGGTGAAACCCTGAATTTCCTCAGCTGGCGCAGGTGGTACAGTCTTTGCCTGGCTTTTTCACCTGTGTCTGAATGTGAGCAGTCCAGGTCAGGTCCTCGGAGATGTTTACTCCCAGGTACTTGAAGCTGCTCACTCTCTCTACTGGTGACCCGCTGATCATGAGGGGGAGTATGTCCGTTGCTGTCTCTTCCTGAAGTCCACAATCATTTCTTTGGTCTTGCCAACATTCAGAGAGAGACAGTTGTCCTGGCACCATGATGTTAGATGCTCCACCTCGTCCAAGTATGCCGTCTCATTGTTGTTGGAAATGAGGCCCAGGACAACAGTATCATCAGCAAATTTGATGATAGAGGTGGAGCTGTGTGTGGACAAACAGTCATGCGTGTAGAGCGAGTAGAGCAGGGGGCTCAGGACACAGCCCTGTGGAGCTCCCACACTCAGGGTGATGGAGGTGGAGGTGGACTGGCCTATTCTCACCACCTGAGGCCTGCCAGTGAGGAAGTCCTCAATCCAGTGGCAGAGAGAAGGATTCAGGCCGAGATCCAGGAGTTTGGAGGTTAGCTTGGTGGGAACTATGGTGTTAAAGGCTGAGCTATAGTCAATAAATAGCAGTCTTACGTAGTTCCCACTTTTGCTGTCGATGTGAGTGAGGGAGGAGTGGAGGACATGAGAGATGGCATCTTCAGTCGATCTATTGGGACGATAGGCAAACTGAAGAGGGTCCAAAGTGTCAGGAATGAAGGCGCAAATGGTGTTTTTAATGAGTCTCTCAAAGACCTTCATGACTATAGACGTGAGAGCCACTGGACGATAGTCATTTAGGCAAGAGGGTTTACTGTTCTTAGGGACAGGGATGATGGTGGATTTTTGAAGGAGGTGGGGACCACAGATGTAGCGAGGACTCATTAAAGATAGATGTAAACAACCGGTGAGCTGATCAGCACAGGACCGCAGAACACGACCTGAAATACCATCCGGCCCAGCAGCTTTCCTGACGCCCACACGCTTGAGTGCTCTCCGAACTTCATCCTCCGAGACAGAGATCACGTGATTGTTGCTGCTCTGAGTAATTTCCTCTAACGCGCCACTTGGCGGAGTCGCGTTGCCGCGTTTACAGTCAAAGCGAGCATAGAAAGAGTTTAACTCGTTCACGAGCAACGGATCAACGCTTGCCTCTGCAGAGGATTTAGATCCAAAGGAGCAGATGGACCTCAGACCTTGCCACATGCGCCGCGAGTCGTTGAGTTGGAAATGAGACTCCACTCGGTCTTTATAACGGAGTTTTGCGGCTTTAGCTGCTCGCCTGAGAGCATAGCAGGACGATCTGTATTCATTCATATTCCCGATAGGAGACCGGCGTTGTAAGCAGCAGTGCGTATGCGTTCACTGCCGCGCGGATTGAATTGTCCACCCACGGTTTCTGATTTGAGAAGGACGTTATTGTTATTGTTTGCGTGGCTTGCTCTGTAAGCGTGTTGATGAAAAAAGCGCCACGCCTGTGAACTCGCTTACGCCAGCTGAACTCGCCGGAACATGTCCCAATCCACATCGCCCAGAGCTGCCTGTAGCGCGTCTCTGAGTGGGGTGACCAACGCTTAACTTCCCGCCTCACCGGGGTTCCTGGAGGAGCTTTTGTTTGTATTCGGGAGTGAGGAAAATGGCGGCATGATCCGATTTGCCAAAACGCTGGAAGTGACCGCGCTTTATAGGCGTTCTTAAACGGAGAGTAGCAGTGATCCAGTGTGTTTGCTCCTCGTGTGGGGCAGGAGACGTGCTGATGAAAGTTTGGCAGGACTTTCTTTAGGTTTGCTTTGTTAAAATCGCCCAGCGACAATGAATGCCGCGTCGGGATGTTGGTTTATGACGCCGCTGGCAACATCATGAAGGCCAGATAAAGCCAGCGCGTGTCTGCCTGCGCGTGGGATGTAAACGGCGGTCGCGACAACCGCAGAAAACTCCTCGGCAGATAGAATGGGCGGCAAATGATTGTTAAATGTTCCAGATGAGGTGAGCAGGACCGCGAGAGAATGGTGATGTTCCTGGGATCGCACCATTTCTTGTTGATCATGAAACACACTCCACCGCCTTTGGATTTACGCCTCGGCTGTTCTGTCCATCCGAAAAACAGAGAAGTTCTCCGACGGCGCCACAGCTGTGTCCGGGACCGCGGGCGTGAGCCATGTTTCAGACAAACAATAGATATTACAGTCTCTCATGTCCCGTTGAAAACTTATCCTGGCTCTAAGATCGTCCATCTTATTATCCAAGGATTGAACATTTGCTAGAAGAATGCTCGGGAGAGGAGGTCTGAATGCCCTTTTCCTCAGTCTGTTACGGATACCAGCACGTTTCCCACGGTGTTTCTTTGTTCTACGCCGCTGGCTCTGGCCATTGTTCAACTCGGCGCTATAAGAATCTCAGATGGCCACAGAGGATCGGCGAAAGTGTCCTGAAACAGTCCAGTGTAGAGGTAACCAATGTCCAAAAGAGTTTTGCTGTCGTAGTAGATCAATGCAGATGATAAGTTTGTAAAAACTGAGAGTAAAAGAAAGTAAAATAGTAAATAAAAGCACAGTCTTCGCGGAGCGACCTGAACGGCGACCAAACACAGCAAACACAGCAAACACAGCGGCGCCATTTTGTAACTGCTGAACAAGAGTTCAGTCCATGGACATCACATACCGTGAGTCTCAAACACCATTGCTTCCTCCTTCATATGAAGAATAGGAGAATCTCAACATAACACAGACTGTGACGCAACAGTCGGGATCATTAATATGTACGCCCCCAACATTTGCATGTTCAAGGCCAGGCGGAACAGCACAGCCGAATCATTGGGAGTTCTGCAGGCATTGTGAAGAAACAAGCGTCAAGAGAGGATAATGGCAGATCATGAAATAAATGTGATGTTCCAGGCTGTGCAGGGGATGTGAGGACTTTTCATAGCCTTCCCACAGAACAGAGCTGTCAACAGGCATACTGGATGTTTATCTTTAAACGGATACCGCAACAATTTAATTCAAAGTTGTTCGGCCCATTTCACCACGGACAGTTTTTCTAACCTGGGACGATATGAAGCAGGCTCCGCTCAGCGTCTGATATTGGAGAAGGGGCAATTCCAACCATATTCCCACAAGCAATAAGTAGGGATTTTATCCACTTCAGTACTCTACTGTCAAACTGTACTGTACAAACATCATATTCACACGCTACCCAGTTCACTGTCTAGAGCTCGTGATCCAAAGTGAAGAAGCTATCATTGTAAAATCATACGGTGACATATTACAATAATTAAAATGTTTTTACAATGCTAAAAACAAAGTTGTGACTGCTGACGTTATGAGTTAACGTGTAAAGGATAGTTCACCCTGAAATGAAGAGAAAGCCTTCATCTTTTACTCACCCTGCTGTTGTCCCAGTGCCCGTGTCCTTCTATCTTTTTCAGACCTCAAAAGCAGAAATGTTAAAAACCGTCCTGCACGCGCTCCTCCATATAACGCCAGTGAAGAGCGACCAGGCTAAAACATTACAAAAGTGTCACGCAATGATGCAGGAGACGCACCTATATGGAGAGTGTTCAGGAGGCATACTGTAAGGTTTAGAGAGAAAGAAACCGTATCATTCAGTCAAAACACTGAGCTCGGCCGTTAGCGTTCCTGTGAGTGCGTGCGCGAGCACACACACACACACACACACACACACACACACACACACACACACGCAGAAATCAGGCTCAATAGAAACAAACATGACTCTCGTCTTTCCTATAAGGTATATCTGATATGAAATAATACAATAACACTAATAATAGTAACCTCTTGAGGTGAATGTTGTGTACCGGTTGTCATTACAACATTGCGTTACCGGACATGCGCACACTTACCGGACATGCGCACACCAGTCAAACGAGCTGCACAGAGCTTAAAATATTGGTTAAATATATCTTATAAATAGCCCATTATTGATCATCAGAGAACCCACAGACACATTGCTCTTTAATTAAAGAAGTGAATTCATCAGGCTATAAGGAAAGAAATCATAAACCATCAACCAATCAGCCATCAAAATAAATACATTATAAAAAAGTAAACTAATAAATTAGTAATGTGTTCAATAAACAAAAATACAGCCCCTTTATTCAAAGCATGTTTTAAATGATCAATAGTATCATTTGAAAGCTCAAATTCTCAAAAAGCATCCTGTTTTGCCATCAGACATTGCTTTAGCCAGGAAACAGCAGCTGCTTTGAAACGTGGGCAGTTTGCTGTCGCCAAACATTGGGCCAAATCTGACTGGACTATTGTACGATCAAAACCTTCTCTAACCTCGACCAAATAAATAGCCTATATTGAAAGATCAAGGGTCCATATGGGACCGATGTTTGAGATAGAAGTGCTATTGGGACACACATTTATTAATTTGTGATGATAAGCATAAACTATGATAATGGAGTGAGGGTGTCACCCTTTGTTATTTTCTTTTTGGTAAAGCCAGAACAAAATCCCACAGGATCCTCATTCTTGCAATATTAAAGTAGGCCTATAACCTATTTGGAAAAAAAATCATTCCCGACTCCCGACTCAATGTCCCGTAGACATCCACTTGCTTCATTCCCGACTCAGCGTTTTGAACGAATACTAGAAAAACAACCAAACACAACCTAACAATAGACTAATAGTAAACTGACATTGATACAAAATAATGTCATTTATATATTTTAATATCTATCATAAGCTTCATCCCTTGTCCAAAACTCAGTGTGCCGTCTAAAACAATAGATATGACTGCACTGCTGCATATTTACACTTAAATATTACAGATGATGGTGCATTTGAGTCTTTGAGTATTTGTGTTTAGCTCGTAATCTTTATTTGTGTGTGCTATTTAGATCATTATTCTCAGAGGTCACATTGAAATATGTCGCATGTTAAAATTGTGCACTGGCCCTTTAAGAGTCGCGACTGTAAGCGATGCGGCGGTTCGCTCTTTGTAGGAAATAGAGTGGAGTCGCAGTTTCTGAACCGCATCTGTGATATTTAGGATTTAAGATCATATTTGTTTATTTTATTCAGTAACTCTTCAGTAAATGTGTTGCGCTCCCGCGCTCTGCTCATATGAATGACGTGAGCTTTAGTTGCTATGGCGACGCGTGTTATGATGCTGACGCACACACAGGCGCACCGATCGCGATATGTTGCTGAGAGACGAGGCGAATTCACAAACTGCTGCAAGTTTAATATGACAATTATAGCATTTAAATGTGCATCAAATACATCGTTTTTAGTTTTTTTAGTTGATGCGCTCAAGAAGTGCGTCATCATTCGTGCGCACGGACTTTGGACTACTGCGCATGCGCCTCGTTTGCTCTCTAACGGTCGACTGCCGGCGGGAGTTCTCAGAGGAAAAGCTCAGAGCGAGACATTTCACTCGAATCATCATTTTTTGCATATGTAATGCTAATGGTCACTTTATGTGTTGTCTGTTCAAGGTTTTGTAACATTATTTGTTAAATGTAATGCCGTGTTTGGCTCATTTGCTCTGTACTGAGGTAACGTAAACGTTACAGTCTGAGGTTCATTTATAGATCTCCATTGTAAGGTAAGTTAGTTCTGTTTCATTCGGACACTGATCAAAAACTACACACAAATCATGTTTTAATATTTGAGCCTGTCACTGATCTCATCATGTTTGCTGAGTTTAAAAATGAAAGATGAATGTGTTCATTTGACACACATTCGCTCCTCATTAGAGTTCAGATGCACTTTTATGATGGACAGATGCACTTTTATGATGGACAGATGCACTTTTATGATGATAGATGCACTTTTATGATGATAGATGCACGTTTATGATGGACAGATGCACTTTTATGATGATAGATGCACGCTTTATGATGGACAGATGCACTTTTTATGATGGACAGATGCACTTTTATGATGGACAGATGCACTTTTATGATGGATAGATGCACTTTTATGATGGACAGATGCACTTTTATGATGGATAGATGCACTTTTATGATGATAGATGCACTTTTATGATGCACTTTTATGATGGACAGATGCATGATGGACAGATGACATATGATGATGCACGCTTAAGATGCACTTTATGATGGACAGATGCACGTTTATGATGATGGACAGATGCACTTTTATGATGGACAGATGCACTTTTATGATGGACAGATGCACGTTTATGATGGACAGATGCACGCTATGATGGACAGATGCACTTTTATGATGGACAGATGCACGTTTGATGATTTATGATGGACAGATGCACTTTTATGATGGACAGATGCACTTTTATGATGGACAGATGCACGTTATGATGACAGATGCACTTTTATGATGGACAGATGCACGTTTATGATGGACAGATGCACTTTTATGATGATAGATGCACTTTTATGATGGACAGATGCACGTTTATGATGGACAGATGCACTTTTATAGACTTTAAAACAGAAAGCGCCATTATAAAGCTTGGAAGAGCCAGGACATTTATTGATATAACTCTGATTGTGTTCGTCTGAAAGAAGAAAGTCAAACACACCTAGGATGAGCTGAGGGAGAGGGAATCATGGGCTAATGTTCATTTATGGCTGAACTTTCCCTTTATTATATTTGGATGGTTTAGTGTTCATATAAAGGCGTTTTGTGTGTGTGGATTATTTAACTCTTTAAAGGAGGGAATCTGAAGAATTACTGCCCCTGGAGCAAACCTTTATTACAAACTACACGCCGGAGCGCTGGAGCTGAGGGATGTGCTGCAGGAGTCAAGATCCAGTCAAGACTCAGGCCATTGATTCAGGTATGCGACAAGAAGCACTTCTTCATCTCGACTAGGGATGTCACAAGTACCGGTACTGCGGTACCAAGTCGGTACTGAAATCATACAAATGTGACGATACCAGCATTTCTGCAGTACCGCAGTACCGAGTCCCACGGTACCTGCAGCTACTTAGGTAAAGCTGGCTTTATATTCACACATTCGGACTTCTGCATTCAATAACTTTGTTAATCTGCATTAAAAAAAGCTATTTCGGTTCGTTCTCATTCCCGACAGTTATGATCACAACCTGATACACATTTGTCTGTGTCGACGTCTTTCAAAAGCAGATAAACACGCTTACCTCTCTGGAATCTTGTGACGGCAGGGACATTTTAGGAACCGTCTACAAATTAGGGATGCACGATACCATTTTTTCAGAACCGATCCAATCCGATATAAAAAATTCTGAGTATCTGCCGATACCGAACCGATACCAATCTGAACCGATACCGACCGGATACCAATCCGATACCAATCCGAAACCGATTCCAATCCGATACTGAACCGATATAAAAAATTCTGAGTATCTGCTGATACCGATACCGAACCGATACCAATCCGATACAGAACCAATACCAATCCGATACTGAACCGATACCAATCCAATACTGAACCGATGCCAATCCGATACCAATCCGATACCAATCCGAAAATTCTGAGTATCTGCCGATACCAATCCGATACAGAACCAATACCAATCCGATGCCAATCCGATACCTGTCCGATACCGAACCGATACCAATGCAGTTTTTTTTAATTCTATGTGTAATTTCTAATCCTCAGTGTTGAGCTGATAATCTCTCTTTTGTGTTAAACACAATCTACTAAATACAGAAAAAGAAAAGCAACACATTTAAATATATATATATATAATCACAATCTGTGACAAAAATACTAAACTAGATCATGAGTGCACAATCATTTTATACAATCTAAACATTTAGTGGGAAAAAAGAAAGAAGTGTAGCTCTAAATCTGGTCAAATGTAAATCTGTTGTAAAATACATTCATGGAAAACAAGTAAATATATTTATAGAAATGGGGCCTATATACTGAGAAAGTGCATTGATTTTAAATGTATAGCGCATCTTTTAATGAGGCAGCAACAGATTATAGATAGGGCAGAGCAAGAAAGGCTATTATCTGTCATAGCGCAAAAGTCTTATAATACGAACGGCTCCGATACGGAGCGGCACAAAGAGCGTGTGCACATCCCGTGTGCCGGATGATGCGCTTGAGTCACAGCGCTCCCGCTCCGTCCGCATTGAGAAGCTCAAAACACAAAGGGAAGAGAGATCGACGTGTAGTGAAGCTATCTATGCAATATTTTACTGAGCCGTTTCTTTGAACAGTTTAACATTTCAGTTCCCACGTGTGAAGAACAACACGATCTCTAGTCCAGTGTTGTGATCTGACACACAGCGGGAGAAAGTCACATGATTTACAGCAGTAAACGCCAGCCAGATAAAGTCATGTTATGAGAAACCATAGAGCGTTCTCTCCAGATCAAGCATAATAGCAGGAACACTGAAGCATCTTGGACAGAGTTTGATCGTGTTGACTGTCGTAACCGAACGCCACACACAGTTTAAAGCTGAATGCAGAGTGACTGAGAGCCGCAGCGGAGGGAAGAGTTCACGGGAACTTGAGTTTAAAGACTGAAATATTCATCTGCACTCACATTAAACTATGGGATGGCTTCAGAACACTTCATATAGTGCACGAAGAGCTGATGATGCTTTATAATGTGTATGTGCCTTTTGTGTGGCACTGGGGCTTAACAATAACACAATATTATAAGCACAGCATCGGATCTGGCTCGGTCCCGTCTGACCCATACCCGATCCGGCAAATAATGAGACTGAGTATCGGATCGGTGCATCCCTACTACAAATGACATGCTTCAGCCTGCTAACGCTTCACTGTAAATGGTAGGCTACTGAAGTCTTCAGAGAACGTGACATCATGAAAGACGTGTATTTGAGTCTTCAATACATCGGAAATATCTCAAAGAAATACGCTCTCTCACACACACACACTCACACTCACACTCACACACACACACACACACACACACACACACACACACACACACACACACACACACACACTCACACACACACACACACACACACACACACATACACACTCTCACACACACACACACTCACACTCACACACACACACTCTCTCTCTCTCACACACACACACACACACACACACACACACACACACACACACACACACACACTCACACACACACACGCGTTACAGGGGATCAGACCTCGGGAGAGAGGGAACGAGTGGGCGGAGCTGGGGAACTGGTGCTGGTCGAGTGACGGGTGATGATGCTGATATACTGTCAGGTGATGAGGCGTTACAGGGGATCAGACCTCGGGAGAGAGGGAACGAGTGGCGGAGCTGGGGAACTGGTGCTGGTCGAGTGACGGTGATGATGCTGATATACTGTGAGGTGATGAGGCGTTACAGGGGATCAGACCTCGGGAGAGAGGGAACGAGTGGCCGGAGCTGGGGAACTGGTGCTGGTCGAGTGACGGTGATGATGCTGATATACTGTGAGGTGATGAGGCGTTACAGGGGATCAGACCTCGGGAGAGAGGGAACGAGTGGGCGGAGCTGGGGAACTGGTGCTGGTCGAGTGACGGGTGATGATGCTGATATACTGTGAGGTGATGAGGCGTTACAGGGGATCAGACCTCGGGAGAGGGAACGAGTGGGCGGAGCTGGGGAACTGGTGCTGGTCGAGTGACGGTGATGATGCTGATATACTGTGAGGTGATGAGGCGTTACAGGGGATCAGACCTCGGGAGAGAGGAACGAGTGGCGGAGCTGGGGAACTGGTGCTGGTCGAGTGACGGTGATGATGCTGATATACTGTGAGGTGATGAGGCGTTACAGGGGATCAGACCTCGGGAGAGGAGAACGAGTGGGCGGAGCTGGGGAACTGGTGCTGGTCGAGTGACGGTGATGATGCTGATATACTGTGAGGTGATGAGGCGTTACAGGGGATCAGACCTCGGGAGAGAGGAAACGAGTGGGCGGAGCTGGGGAACTGGTGCTGGTCGAGTGACGGTGATGATGCTGATATACTGTGAGGTGATGAGGCGTTACAGGGGATCAGACCTCGGGAGAGGGAACGAGTGGGCGGAGCTGGGGAACTGGTGCTGGTCGAGTGACGGGTGATGATGCTGATATACTGTGAGGTGATGAGGCGTTACAGGGGATCAGACCTCGGAGAGAGGGAACGAGTGGGCGGAGCTGGGGAACTGGTGCTGGTCGAGTGACGGGTGATGATGCTGATATACTGTCAGGTGATGAGGCGTTACAGGGGATCAGACCTCGGGAGAGAGGGAACGAGTGGGCGGAGCTGGGGAACTGGTGCTGGTCGAGTGACGGGTGATGATGCTGATATACTGTGAGGTGATGAGGCGTTACAGGGGATCAGACCTCGGGAGAGGGAACGAGTGGGCGGAGCTGGGGAACTGGTGCTGGTCGAGTGACGGTGATGATGCTGATATACTGTGAGGTGATGAGGCGTTACAGGGGATCAGACCTCGGGAGAGAGAAACGAGTGGCCGGAGCTGGGGAACTGGTGCTGGTCGAGTGACGGTGATGATGCTGATATACTGTGAGGTGATGAGGCGTTACAGGGGATCAGACCTCGGGAGAGAGGGAACGAGTGGGCGGAGCTGGGGAACTGGTGCTGGTCGAGTGACGGTGATGATGCTGATATACTGTGAGGTGATGAGGCGTTACAGGGATCAGACCGGGAGAGAGGGAACGAGTGGGCGGAGCTGGGGAACTGGTGCTGGTCGAGTGACGGTGATGATGCTGATATACTGTGAGGTGATGAGGCGTTACAGGGGATCAGACCTCGGGAGAGAGGGAACGAGTGGGCGGAGCTGGGGAACTGGTGCTGGTCGAGTGACGGGTGATGATGCTGATATACTGTGAGGTGATGAGGCGTTACAGGGGATCAGACCTCGGGAGAGGGAACGAGTGGGCGGAGCTGGGGAACTGGTGCTGGTCGAGTGACGGGTGATGATGCTGATATACTGTCAGGTGATGAGGCGTTACAGGGGATCAGACCTCGGGAGAGAGGGAGCGAGTGGCCGGAGCTGGGGAACTGGTGCTGGTCGAGTGACGGTGATGATGCTGATATACTGTGAGGTGATGAGGCGTTACAGGGGATCAGACCTCGGGAGAGAGGGAACGAGTGGGCGGAGCTGGGGAACTGGTGCTGGTCGAGTGACGGTGATGATGCTGATATACTGTGAGGTGATGAGGCGTTACAGGGGATCAGACCTCGGGAGAGAGGGAACGAGTGGGCGGAGCTGGGGAGCTGGTGCTGGTCGAGTGGCGGTGATGATGCTGATATACTGTGAGGTGATGAGGCGTTACAGGGGATCAGACCTCGGGAGAGAGGGAACGAGTGGGCGGAGCTGGGGAACTGGTGTTGGTCGAGTGACGGTGATGATGCTGATATACTGTGAGGTGATGAGGCGTTACAGGGGATCAGACCTCGGGAGAGAGGGAACGAGTGGGCGGAGCTGGGGAACTGGTGCTGGTCGAGTGACGGTGATGATGCTGATATACTGTGAGGTGATGAGGCGTTACAGGGGATCAGACCTCGGGAGAGAGGAACGAGTGGGCGGAGCTGGGGAACTGGTGCTGGTCGAGTGACGGTGATGATGCTGATATACTGTGAGGTGATGAGGCGTTACAGGGGATCAGACCTCGGGAGAGAGGGAACGAGTGGGCGGAGCTGGGGAACTGGTGCTGGTCGAGTGACGGGTGATGATGCTGATATACTGTGAGGTGATGAGGCGTTACAAGGGATCAGACCTCGGAGAGAGGGAACGAGTGGGCGGAGCTGGGGAACTGGTGCTGGTCGAGTGACGGTGATGATGCTGATATACTGTGAGGTGATGAGGCGTTACAGGGGATCAGACCTCGGGAGAGAGGGAACGAGTGGGCGGAGCTGGGGAACTGGTGCTGGTCGAGTGACGGGTGATGATGCTGATATACTGTCAGGTGATGAGGCGTTACAGGGGATCAGACCTCAGGAGAGGGAACGAGTGGGCGGAGCTGGGGAACTGGTGCTGGTCGAGTGACGGTGATGATGCTGATATACTGTGAGGTGATGAGGCGTTACAGGGGATCAGACCTCGGGAGAGAGGGAACGAGTGGGCGGAGCTGGGGAACTGGTGCTGGTCGAGTGACGGTGATGATGCTGATATACTGTGAGGTGATGAGGCGTTACCTGCCAACTCCTGTTTGACGAACATTAATATTTGTTGATGAATTTTAGCAAGCCGTCTAAATTGAGTCTTGTACGACGTGCAGGCTTGTCAACATGAGAAATAATCCATAACCATTTGAAATACAGCGGTTTATTATAATAAAGTTGATTAATTGTGCAATCTTACCACACTGGTGCCGCAGATTTCAATATTTGGCGTCTCTGTGAAAGTTTTAAAGCTCTTTTAGTGGCGCTTTCAGAGCGCTCACGTCTGTAACACTGGCTACGTTTACATGGACAACAATACTCCGATATTAACCTGATTAAGACAATATTCTGATTAAGAAGCTAGCATGTAAACAGCGATTTCTAATTACCGTAATCCGGTTAAGACATGTGGAGTATGCCTGTTTTATTTGCATTATCGGAGAGCATTACAGACATGTACACACCTTAATCTATCTATTAACGGTGTGTAGGAGTTTTTGCTGCATTTTGTGACAGCCTGACAGGACACACATGCACACCAGGCGAGGCCAGAGGGGCGGGCTTTGGGCGCTCGGCAACAATCATCAATAATACTGTGGCCAATAAAACAGAATTTGAATTATAATTAATTTAACAACGCATACAAAACAGTAACAAAGCGCTCAAATGTCGGAAAATTCCCGCTTATCTTTTACGTATCTGTCAGTCTGAAACGTCGTTGCCATGACGGGTTGCTATGGTGCGTGTCTTGCTTGACTGCTCATTTTGACATTTTTTTCTTTTTGTTGTAATTATTCTGCTCATTGTAAAAGTAAAATACAATAAGTTTGTATCTGTAATCCCATATTCATAACTGTGAGCAAACTGTGAGCTTAGACAGCGGTCAGATCCTCTAGGCTCGCGAGCCATGGGTCATTCAGTGAACGCCTGTGGCTCGACGGCAGGAAGAAACAAGCCAAACAATCACAAACCTTTTTCATCATTAATCAAAGTATTATTCGAAATGTAGGCTGTCAAGAAGGAGGCAAGAGAGGCAGCGTCTCCTCAAACAAACTGAAAGAAACCATATATAATATTAAAGCTGCGAGCAGCGATGACGGGCCCAAGCCGGTGGCACCGCCGCCCCGGTGGCTTCAGGGAAACTGTGCACGACAGGCAATATGCATTTAAACAGGAGAATATTTTTATACAAATATTTTAAATATGCCACATTTACCGCAGCAGCTGGTGCCACTATGAGCACAAGCCACACCCATGATGTCATTGAAATATAGATTAAAGTTATCTTTTGCAGCTCAAAATTCGTAAGTCCAGAAGCCAGTGTTTAATTCAAGGCATTTTTAAAAAACTTTTTGTCACACTAAAGTGATAGTTCTTTGTGATAGCCTATGATATGAAACGCATCTAAACTCTATTGTTGTGTACGTATAAACATGGGTACGCACAACACATATTATACGTTAAAATATCTTAAGATCAATCATCATTACAATCAATCATCATTCATGCTGTGTTATCCTAACATTTCTCTTCATGTGTTTTTGACCTACCTTAGCTACTGTTTGTTCACCAATCTCATGCACCAAAAAGTGTGCTTTCATTTAAATATGGGAGGTATCCAATAAAAAGTGCTAATTACAAAATTAATAAATGGAGCCAAATCACAGAAACTGCGTCACGTTTGTAAACTTAGATCGTTGTGACGTTCACACGTTCTCCACATGCGTCACGTTTGTAAACTTAGATCATTGTGACGGGCAGACGTTCTCCACACGCGTCACGTTTGTAAACTTAGATCATTGTGACGTTCAGACGTTCTCCACATGCGTCACGTTTGTAAACTTAGATCGTTGTGACGGACAGACGTTCTCCACATGCGTCACATTTGTAAACTTAGATCATTGTGACGTTCAGACGTTCTCCACACGTGTCACGTTTGTAAACTTAGATCATTGTGACGTTCACACGTTCTCCACATGCGTCACGTTTGTAAACTTAGATCGTTGTGACGGACAGACGCTTCTCCACACGCGCCACGCTTGTAAACTTAGATCGTTGTGACGTTCAGACGTTCTCCACACGTCACGTTTGTAAACTTAGATCGTTGTGACGTTCAGACGTTCTCCACACGCGTCACGTTTGTAAACTTAGATCATTGTGACGTTCAGACGTTCTCCACACGTCACGTTTGTAAACTTAGATCATTGTGACGTTCAGACGTTCTCCACACGCCACGTTTGTAAACTTAGATCATTGTGACGGACAGACGTTCTCCACATGCGTCACGTTTGTAAACTTAGATCATTGTGACGTTCACACGTTCTCCACATGCGTCACGTTTGTAAACTTAGATCGTTGTGACGGGCAGACGTTCTCCACACGCGTCACGTTTGTAAACTTAGATCGTTGTGACGTTCAGACGTTCTCCACATGCGTCACGTTTGTAAACTTAGATCATTGTGACGGACAGACGTTCTCCACATGCGTCACGTTTGTAAACTTAGATCATTGTGACGTTCACACGTTCTCCACATGCGCCACGCTTGTAAACTTAGATCGCTGTGACGGGCAGACGCTTCCACACGCGCACGCTTGTAAACTTAGATCGCTGTGACGCTCAGACGCTTCTCCACACGCGCCACGCTTGTAAACTTAGATCGCTGTGGCGCAGAGACGCTCTCCACACGTCACGTTTGTAAACTTAGATCGTTGTGACGTTCAGACGTTCTCCACACGTCACGTTTGTAAACTTAGATCATTGTGACGTTCAGACGCTTCTCCACACGCGCCACGCTTGTAAACTTAGATCGCAGTGACGTGCAGACGTTCTCCACACGCGTCACGTTTGTAAACTTAGATCATTGTGACGTTCAGACGTTCTCCACACGCGCCACGCTTGTAAACTTAGATCGCTGTGACGGGCAGACGCTCTCCACACGCCACGCTTTGTAAACTTAGATCGCCGACGATGGGCAGACGCTCTCCACACACGCCACGCTTGTAAACTTAGATCGCTGTGACGGCAGACGCTCTCCACACGCGCCACGCTTGTAAACTTAGATCATTGTGACGCTCAGACGCTTCTCCACACGCGCCACGCTTGTAAACTTAGATCGCTGTGACGGACAGACGCTTCTCCACACGCGCCACGCTTTGTAAACTTAGATCATTGTGACGCTCAGACGCTCTCCACACGCCACCACGCTTGTAAACTTAGATCGCTGTGACGGGCAGACGCTTCTCCACACGCGTCACGTTTGTAAACTTAGATCATTGTGACGTTCAGACGTTCTCCACACGTCACGTTTGTAAACTTAGATCATTGTGACGCTCAGACGCTTCCACACGCCACCACGCTTGTAAACTTAGATCGCTGTGACGCTCAGACGCTTCTCCACACACGCCACGCTTGTAAACTTAGATCGCTGTGACGGACAGACGCTCTCCACACGCGTCCACACGCGCCACGCTTGTAAACTTAGATCATTGTGACGCTCAGACGCTTCTCCACATGCGCCACGCTTGTAAACTTAGATCGCTGTGACGCGCAGACGCTCTCCACACGCGCCACGCTTGTAAACTTAGATCGCTGTGACGGGCAGACGCTCTCCACACGCGCCACGCTTGTAAACTTAGATCATTGTGACGTTCAGACGCTCTCCACACGCGCCACGCTTGTAAACTTAGATCGCTGTGACGCTCAGACGCTTCTCCACACGCGCCACGCTTTGTAAACTTAGATCGCTGTGACGCTTAAGACGCTCTCCACATACGCCACGCTTTGTAAACTTAGATCGCTTGTGACGCGCAGACGCTTCTCCACACGCGTCACGCTTGTAAACTTAGATCGCCGTGACGCAGACGTTCAGACGCGTTCTCCACAGGCGCCACGCTTGTAAACTTAGATCGCTGTGACGGGCAGACGCTCTCCACACGCGTCCACGCTTGTAAACTTAGATCGTCGTGACGATGTTCAGACGTTCTCCACAGGCGTCACGTTTGTAAACTTAGATTGTTGTGACGGGCAGACGTTCTCCACACGCGTCACGTTTGTAAACTTAGATCGCTGTGACGGGCAGAGACGCTCTCCACACGCGCCACGCTTGTAAACTTAGATCGCTGTGACGCTCAGACGCTTCTCCACACGCACGCCACGCTTTGTAAACTTAGATCGCTGTGACGCTCAGACGCTTCTCCACACGCGCCACGCTTTGTAAACTTAGATCGCTGTGACGCTCAGACGCTCTCCACACGCGCCACGCTTGTAAACTTAGATCGCAGACGGGCAGACGCTTCCACACGCGCCACGCTTGTAAACTTAGATCGCTGTGACGGGCAGACGCTCTCCACACACGCGCACGCTTGTAAACTTAGATCGCTGTGACGCTCAGACGCTCCACACGCGCCACGCTTGTAAACTTAGATCGCTGTGACGGCAGACGCTTCCACACACGCGCCACGCTTGTAAACTTAGATCGCGACGCTCAGACGCTTCTCCACACGCGCCACGCTTGTAAACTTAGATCGCTGTGACGCTCAGACGCGCTCTCCACACACGCCACGCTTGTAAACTTAGATCGCTGTGACGCAGACGCTTCTCCACACGCGCCACACGCTTGTAAACTTAGATCGCTGTGACGCAGACGCTCTCCACACGCGCCACGCTTGTAAACTTAGATCGCTGTGACGCAGCAGACGCTTCTCCACACGCGCCACGCTTGTAAACTTAGATCGCTGTGACGCTCAGACGCTCCACCACACGCCACGCTTGTAAACTTAGATCGCTGTGACGGGCAGACGCTTCTCCACACGCGCCACGCTTGTAAACTTAGATCGCTGTGACGGGCAGACGCTCCACACGCGCAGACGCTCTCCACACGCCACGCTTTGTAAACTTAGATCGCTGTGACGGGCAGACGCTCTCACACGCGCCACGCTTTGTAAACTTAGATCGCTGTCGACGGGCAGACGCTCTCCACACGCGCCACGCTTGTAAACTTAGATCGCTGTGACGCTCAGACGCTTCCACACACGCCACGCTTTGTAAACTTAGATCGCTGTGACGCAGGCAGACGCTCTCCACACGCGCCACGCTTGTAAACTTAGATCGCTGTGACGCAGACGCAGACGCTCTCCACACGCCACGCTTGTAAACTTAGATCGCTGTGACGCTCAGACGCTCCACACGCGCCACGCTTGTAAACTTAGATCGCTGTGACGGGCAGACGCTTCTCCACACGCGCCACGCTTGTAAACTTAGATCGCTGTGACGGGCAGACGCTCTCCACACGCGTCACGCTTGTAAACTTAGATCGCTGCGGGCAGACGTTCAGACGCTTCTCCACACGCGCCACGCTTGTAAACTTAGATCGCTGTGACGCTCAGACGCTCAGACCACACACGCACGCTTGTAAACTTAGATCGCTGTGACGGGCAGACGCTTCTCCACACGCGCCACGCTTGTAAACTTAGATCGCTGTGACGGACGCAGACGCTCTCCACACGCGCCACGCTTGTAAACTTAGATCGCTGTGACGGGCAGACGCTTCTCCACACGCGCCACGCTTGTAAACTTAGATCGCTGTGACGGGCAGACGCTTCTCCACACGCGCCACGCTTGTAAACTTAGATCGCTGTGACGCTCAGAGACGCTTCTCCACACGCGCCACGCTTGTAAACTTAGATCGCTGTGACGGGCAGACGCTCTCCACACGCCACGCTTGTAAACTTAGATCGCTGTGACGGGCAGACGCTCTCCACACACGCGCCACGCTTGTAAACTTAGATCGCTGTGACGGGCAGACGCTCTCCACACGCACGCCACGCTTGTAAACTTAGATCGCTGTGACGCTCAGACGCTTCTCCACGCGCCACGCTTGTAAACTTAGATCGCTGTGACGGGCAGACGCTTCTCCACACGCGCCACGCTTGTAAACTTAGATCGCTGTGACGGGCAGACGTTCAGACGCTTCTCCACACGCGCCACGCTTGTAAACTTAGATCGCTGTGACGGGCAGACGCTCTCCACACGCGCCACGCTTGTAAACTTAGATCGCTGTGACGCGACGCTCAGACGCTCTCCACACGCCACACGCTTGTAAACTTAGATCGCTGTGACGGGCAGACGCTCTCCACACACGCCACGCTTGTAAACTTAGATCGCTGTGACGGGCAGACGCTTCTCCACACGCCGCCACGCTTGTAAACTTAGATCGCTGTGACGGGCAGACGCTTCCACACGCGCCACGCTTGTAAACTTAGATCGCTGTGACGCTCAGACGCTCTCTCACACGCGCCACGCTTGTAAACTTAGATCGCTGTGACGCAGACGCTCTCCACACGCCACGCGCCACGCTTGTAAACTTAGATCGCTGTGACGCTCAGACGCTCTCCACACGCCACGCTTGTAAACTTAGATCGCTGTGACGCTCAGACGCTCTCCACACGCGCCACGCTTGTAAACTTAGATCGCTGTGACGCTCAGACGCTTCTCCACACGCGCCACGCTTGTAAACTTAGATCGCTGTGACGGGCAGACGCTCTCCACACGCGCCACGCTTGTAAACTTAGATCGCTGTGACGCTCAGACGCTCTCCACACGCGCGCCGCGCTTGTAAACTTAGATCGCTGTGACGCTCAGACGCTTCTCCACACGCGCCACGCTTGTAAACTTAGATCGCTGTGACGCTCAGACGCTCTCCACACGCCACGCTTGTAAACTTAGATCGCTGTGACGCTCAGACGCTTCTCCACACGCGCCACGCTTGTAAACTTAGATCGCTGTGACGGGCAGACGCTTCTCCACACGCGCCACGCTTGTAAACTTAGATCGCTGTGACGCTCAGACGCTCTCCACACGCGCCACGCTTGTAAACTTAGATCGCTGTGACGCTCAGACGCTTCTCCACACGCCACGCTTGTAAACTTAGATCGCTGTGACGCTCAGACGCTCTCCACACGCGCCACGCTTGTAAACTTAGATCGCTGTGACGCTCAGACGCTCTCCACACGCCACGCTTGTAAACTTAGATCGCTGTGACGGGCAGACGCTTCCACACGCGCCACGCTTGTAAACTTAGATCGCTGTGACGGCAGACAGACGCTTCCACACGCGCCACGCTTGTAAACTTAGATCGCTGTGACGCTCAGACGCTTCTCCACACGCGCCACACGCTTGTAAACTTAGATCGCTGTGACGCTCAGACGCTTCTCCACACGCGCCACGCTTGTAAACTTAGATCGCTGTGACGCTTCAGACGCTTCTCACACGCCACGCTTGTAAACTTAGATCGCTGTGACGCTCAGACGCTTCCACACACGCCACGCTTGTAAACTTAGATCGCTGTGACGGGCAGACGCTCTCCACACGCCACGCTTGTAAACTTAGATCGCTGTGACGCTCAGACGCTTCCACACACGCCACGCTTGTAAACTTAGATCGCTGTGACGGGCAGACGCTTCTCCACACGCGCCACGCTTGTAAACTTAGATCGCTGTGACGCTCAGACGCTCTCCACACGCCCACGCTTGTAAACTTAGATCGCTGTGACGCTCAGACGCTTCTCCACACGCCACGCTTGTAAACTTAGATCGCTGTGACGCTCAGACGCTCTCCACACGCGCCACGCTTGTAAACTTAGATCGCTGTGACGCTCAGACGCTCTCCACACGCCACGCTTGTAAACTTAGATCGCTGTGACGCTCAGACGCTCTCCACACGCGCCACGCTTGTAAACTTAGATCGCTGTGACGCTCAGACGCTCTCCACACGCGCCACGCTTGTAAACTTAGATCATTGTGACGCTCAGACGCTCTCCACGCGCGCCACGCTTGTAAACTTAGATCGCTGTGACGCGGCAGACGCTTCTCCACACGCGCCACGCTTGTAAACTTAGATCGCTGTGACGGGCAGACGCTCTCCACACGCCACGCTTGTAAACTTAGATCGCTGTGACGCTCAGACGCTTCTCACACGCCACGCTTGTAAACTTAGATCGCTGTGACGCGGCAGACGCTCTCCACACGCGCCACGCTTGTAAACTTAGATCGCTGTGACGGGCAGACGCTCTCCACACGCGCCACGCTTGTAAACTTAGATCGCTGTGACGGGCAGACGCTCTCCACACACACGCCACGCTTGTAAACTTAGATCGCTGTGACGGGCAGATGCAGACGCTCTCCACACGCGCCACGCTTGTAAACTTAGATCGCTGTGACGCTCAGACGCTCTCCACACGCGCCACGCTTGTAAACTTAGATCGCTGTGACGCTCAGACGCTTCTCACACGCGCCACGCTTGTAAACTTAGATCGCTGTGACGCAGACGCTCAGACGCTCTCCACACGCCACCACGCTTGTAAACTTAGATCGCTGTGACGGGCAGACGCTCTCCACACGCGCCACGCTTGTAAACTTAGATCGCTGTGACGGGCAGACGCTCTCCACACGCACACGCTTGTAAACTTAGATCGCTGTGACGGGCAGACGCTCTCCACACGCCACGCTTGTAAACTTAGATCGCTGTGACGCTCAGACGCTTCTCCACACGCGCCACGCTTGTAAACTTAGATCGCTGTGACGCAGACGCTCAGACGCTCTCCACACGCGCCACGCTTGTAAACTTAGATCGCTGTGACGCTCAGACGCTCTCCACACGCGCCACGCTTGTAAACTTAGATCGCTGTGACGCTCAGACGCTCTCCACACGCGCCACGCTTGTAAACTTAGATCGCTGTGACGCTCAGACGCTCTCCACACGCGCCACGCTTGTAAACTTAGATCGCTGTGACGCAGACGCTTCCACACACGCCACGCTTGTAAACTTAGATCGCTGTGACGCTCAGACGCTCTCCACACGCTCGCCACGCTTGTAAACTTAGATCGCTGTGACGGGCAGACGCTTCTCCACACGCGCGCCACGCTTGTAAACTTAGATCGCTGTGACGCTCAGACGCTCTCCACACGCCACACGCTTGTAAACTTAGATCGCTTGTGACGGGCAGACGCTCTCTCCACACGCCACGCTTGTAAACTTAGATCGCTGTGACGGGCAGACGCTCTCCACACGCGCCACGCTTGTAAACTTAGATCGCTGTGACGGGCAGACGCTCTCCACACACGCCACGCTTGTAAACTTAGATCGCTGTGACGCTCAGACGCTCTCCACACGCCACGCTTGTAAACTTAGATCGCTGTGACGCTCAGACGCTCTCCACACGCGCCACGCTTGTAAACTTAGATCGCTGTGACGCTCAGACGCTCTCCACACGCGCCACGCTTGTAAACTTAGATCGCTGTGACGCTCAGACGCTTCTCCACACGCCACGCTTGTAAACTTAGATCGCTGTGACGCAGACGTTCAGACGCTCTCCACACGCGCCACGCTTGTAAACTTAGATCGCTGTGACGCTCAGACGCTCTCCACAGCCACGCTTGTAAACTTAGATCGCTGTGACGGGCAGACGCTTCCACACGCGCCACGCTTGTAAACTTAGATCGCTGTGACGGGCAGACGCTTCCACACGCGCCACGCTTGTAAACTTAGATCGCTGTGACGCTCAGACGCTCTCCACACGCCACCACGCTTGTAAACTTAGATCGCTGTGACGCTCAGACGCTCTCCACACGCGCCACGCTTGTAAACTTAGATCGCTGTGACGCTCAGACGCTTCCACACGCGCCACGCTTGTAAACTTAGATCGCTGTGACGGGCAGACGCTTCCACACGCGCCACGCTTGTAAACTTAGATCGCTGTGACGGGCAGACGCTCTCCACACACGCCACGCTTGTAAACTTAGATCGCTGTGACGCTCAGACGCTCTCCACACGCCACGCTTGTAAACTTAGATCGCTGTGACGCTCAGACGCTTCCACACACGCCGCCACGCTTGTAAACTTAGATCGCTGTGACGGGCAGACGCTTCCACACGCGCCACGCTTGTAAACTTAGATCGCTGTGACGCTCAGACGCTCTCCACACGCGCCACGCTTGTAAACTTAGATCGCTGTGACGGGCAGACGCTCTCCACACGCGCCACGCTTGTAAACTTAGATCGCTGTGACGCTCAGACGCTTCTCCACACGCGCCACACACGCTTGTAAACTTAGATCGCTGTGACGGGCAGACGCTTCTCCACACGCCACGCTTGTAAACTTAGATCGCTGTGACGCTCAGACGCTTCTCCACACGCGCCACGCTTGTAAACTTAGATCGCTGTGACGGGCAGACGCTCTCCACACGCCGCCACGCTTGTAAACTTAGATCGCTGTGACGCTCAGACGCTTCCACACGCCACGCTTGTAAACTTAGATCGCTGTGACGGGCAGACGCTCTCCACACGCGCCACGCTTGTAAACTTAGATCGCTGTGACGCTCAGACGCTTCCACACGCCACGCTTGTAAACTTAGATCGCTGTGACGGGCAGACGTTCAGACGCTCTCACACGCGCCACGCTTGTAAACTTAGATCGCTGTGACGCTCAGACGCTCTCCACACGCGCCACGCTTGTAAACTTAGATCGCTGTGACGCTCAGACGCTCTCCACACGCCACGCTTGTAAACTTAGATCGCCAGACGACGCAGACGCTCAGACGCTCTCCACACGCGCGCCACGCTTGTAAACTTAGATCGCTGTGACGGGCAGACGCTCTCCACACGCGCCACGCTTGTAAACTTAGATCGCTGTGACGGGCAGACGCTTCCACACGCGCCACGCTTGTAAACTTAGATCGCTGTGACGGGCAGACGCTCTCCACACGCGCCACGCTTGTAAACTTAGATCGCTGTGACGCTCAGACGCTCTCCACACGCGCCACGCTTGTAAACTTAGATCGCTGTGACGGGCAGACGCTCTCCACACGCGCCACGCTTGTAAACTTAGATCGCTGTGACGCTCAGACGCTCTCCACACGCCACCACGCTTGTAAACTTAGATCGCTGTGACGCTCAGACGCTCTCCACACGCGCCACGCTTGTAAACTTAGATCGCTGTGACGCAGACGCTCTCCACACACGCCACGCTTGTAAACTTAGATCGCTGTGACGGGCAGACGCTTCCACACACGCCACGCTTGTAAACTTAGATCGCTGTGACGCGGCAGACGCTCTCACGCTCTCACACGCGCCACGCTTGTAAACTTAGATCGCTGTGACGCTCAGACGCTCTCCACACGCGCCACGCTTGTAAACTTAGATCGCTGTGACGCAGACGCGCTCTCACACGCCACGCTTGTAAACTTAGATCGCTGTGACGCTCAGACGCTTCTCCACACGCGCCACGCTTGTAAACTTAGATCGCTGTGACGCTCAGACGCTCTCCACACGCGCCACGCTTGTAAACTTAGATCGCTGTGACGGGCAGACGCTCTCCACACGCCGCCACGCTTGTAAACTTAGATCGCTGTGACGCTCAGACGCTTCTCCACACGCCACGCCACGCTTGTAAACTTAGATCGCTGTGACGGGCAGACGCTCAGACGCACACGCCACGCGCCACGCTTGTAAACTTAGATCGCTGTGACGGGCAGACGCTCTCCACACGCGCACGCTTGTAAACTTAGATCGCTGTGACGCTCAGACGCTTCTCCACACGCCACCACGCTTGTAAACTTAGATCGCTGTGACGCTCAGACGCTCTCCACACGCGCCACGCTTGTAAACTTAGATCGCTGTGACGGGCAGACGCTCTCCACACGCGCCACGCTTGTAAACTTAGATCGCTGTGACGGGCAGACGCTCTCCACACGCCCACGCTTGTAAACTTAGATCGCTGTGACGCGGGCAGACGCTTCTCCACACGCCACGCTTGTAAACTTAGATCGCTGTGACGCTCAGACGCTTCTCCACACGCGCCACGCTTGTAAACTTAGATCGCTGTGACGCTCAGACGCTTCTCCACACGCGCCACGCTTGTAAACTTAGATCGCTGTGACGGGCAGACGCTCAGACGCTTCTCACACGCCACGCACGCTTGTAAACTTAGATCGCTGTGACGGGCAGACGCTTCTCCACACGCCACCACGCTTGTAAACTTAGATCGCTGTGACGCTCACGCTTCTCCACACGCCACCACGCTTGTAAACTTAGATCGCCAGTGACGGGCAGACGCTTCTCCACACGCGCCACGCTTGTAAACTTAGATCGCTGTGACGCGCAGACGCTCTCCACACGCGCCACGCTTGTAAACTTAGATCGCTGTGACGCTCAGACGCTCTCCACACGCCGCCACGCTTGTAAACTTAGATCGCTGTGACGCTCAGACGCTCTCCACACGCCACGCTTGTAAACTTAGATCGCTGTGACGCAGACGCTCAGACGCTCTCCACACGCCACGCTTGTAAACTTAGATCGCTGTGACGCTCAGACGCTCTCCACACGCGCCACGCTTGTAAACTTAGATCGCTGTGACGCTCAGACGCTTCCACACGCGCCACGCTTGTAAACTTAGATCGCTGTGACGGGCAGACGCTCTCCACACGCGCCACGCTTGTAAACTTAGATCGCTGTGACGGCAGACGCTTCTCCACACGCGCCACGCTTGTAAACTTAGATCGCTGTGACGCTCAGACGCTTCTCCACACGCGCCACGCTTGTAAACTTAGATCGCTGTGACGCTCAGACGCTCTCCACACGCGCCACGCTTGTAAACTTAGATCGCTGTGACGCTCAGACGCTCTCCACACGCGCCACGCTTGTAAACTTAGATCGCTGTGACGGGCAGACGCTTTCTCCACACACGCCACGCTTGTAAACTTAGATCGCTGTGACGCTCAGACGCTTCTCCACGCGCCACGCTTGTAAACTTAGATCGCTGTGACGGGCAGACGCTTCCACACGCCACACGCACCACGCTTGTAAACTTAGATCGCTGTGACGCTCAGACGCTTCTCCACGCGCCACGCTTGTAAACTTAGATCGCTGTGACGGGCAGACGCTTCTCCACACGCGCGCCACGCTTGTAAACTTAGATCGCTGTGACGCTCAGACGCTCTCCACACGCGCGCACGCTTGTAAACTTAGATCGCTGTGACGCTCAGACGCTCTCCACATGCGCCACGCTTGTAAACTTAGATCGCTGTGACGGGCAGACGCTCTCCACACGCCACCACGCTTGTAAACTTAGATCGCTGTGACGGGCAGACGCTTCTCCACACGCGCCACGCTTGTAAACTTAGATCGCTGTGACGGGCAGACGCTCTCCACACGCGCCACGCTTGTAAACTTAGATCGCTGTGACGCTCAGACGCTCTCCACACGCGCCACGCTTTGTAAACTTAGATCGCTGTGACGCTCAGACGCTCTCCACACGCCGCCACGCTTGTAAACTTAGATCGCTGTGACGCGCAGACGCTCTCCACACGCGCCACGCTTGTAAACTTAGATCGCTGTGACGCTCAGACGCTCTCCACACGCGCCACGCTTGTAAACTTAGATCGCTGTGACGCGGCAGACGCTTCTCCACACGCCACGCTTGTAAACTTAGATCGCTGTGACGGGCAGACGCTTCCACACACGCCACACGCTTGTAAACTTAGATCGCTGTGACGCAGACGCTTCTCCACACGCGCCACGCTTGTAAACTTAGATCGCTGTGACGGGCAGACGCTCTCCACACGCGCCACGCTTGTAAACTTAGATCGCTGTGACGCTCAGACGCTCTCCACACGCCACGCTTGTAAACTTAGATCGCTGTGACGCTCAGACGCTCTCCACACGCGCCACGCTTTGTAAACTTAGATCGCTGTGACGCGCAGACGCTTCTCCACACGCCACCACGCTTGTAAACTTAGATCGCTGTGACGCTCAGACGCTTCTCCACACGCGCCACGCTTGTAAACTTAGATCGCCAGACGCTCAGACGCTCTCCACACGCGCCACGCTTGTAAACTTAGATCGCTGTGACGCTCAGACGCTTCTCCACACGCGCCACGCTTGTAAACTTAGATCGCTGTGACGCTCAGACGCTCTCCACACGCCACGCTTGTAAACTTAGATCGCTGTGACGCTCAGACGCTTCTCCACACGCGCACGCTTGTAAACTTAGATCGCTGTGACGCTCAGACGCTTCCACACGCGCCACGCTTGTAAACTTAGATCGCTGTGACGCAGCAGACGCTCTCCACACGCGCCACGCTTGTAAACTTAGATCGCTGTGACGCTCAGACGCTCTCCACACGCGCCACGCTTGTAAACTTAGATCGCTGTGACGCTCAGACGCTTCTCCACACGCGCCACGCTTGTAAACTTAGATCGCTGTGACGCTCAGACGCTCCACACACGCCACGCTTGTAAACTTAGATCGCTGTGACGCTCAGACGCTTCTCCACACGCCACGCTTGTAAACTTAGATCGCTGTGACGGGCAGACGCTCTCCACACGCCACGCTTGTAAACTTAGATCGCTGTGACGCAGACGCTCGCTCTCCACACGCCACGCTTGTAAACTTAGATCGCTGTGACGCTCAGACGCTCTCCACACGCGCCACGCTTGTAAACTTAGATCGCTGTGACGGGCAGACGCTTCTCCACACGCGCCACGCTTGTAAACTTAGATCGCTGTGACGGGCAGACGCTCTCCGCACACGCACGCGCCACGCTTGTAAACTTAGATCGCTGTGACGCTCAGACGCTTCTCCACACGCGCCACGCTTGTAAACTTAGATCGCTGTGACGCTCAGACGCTCTCCACACGCGCCACGCTTGTAAACTTAGATCGCTGTGACGGGCAGACGCTCTCCACACGCGCCACGCTTGTAAACTTAGATCGCTGTGACGGGCAGACGCTCTCCACACGCGCCACGCTTGTAAACTTAGATCGCTGTGACGCAGACGCTTCCACACGACGCTTGTAAACTTAGATCGCTGTGACGCGCAGACGCTCTCCACACGCCACGCTTGTAAACTTAGATCGCTGTGACGGGCAGACGCTCTCCACACGCGCCACGCTTGTAAACTTAGATCGTTGTGACGCTCAGACGCTTCCACACGCGCCACGCTTGTAAACTTAGATCGCTGTGACGCTCAGACGCTCTCCTCTCACACGCCACGCTTGTAAACTTAGATCGCTGTGACGCTCAGACGCTTCTCCACACGCGCCACGCTTGTAAACTTAGATCGCTGTGACGGGCAGACGCTTCTCCACACGCCACGCTTGTAAACTTAGATCGCTGTGACGCTCAGACGCTTCTCCACACACGCCACGCTTGTAAACTTAGATCGCTGTGACGCTCAGACGCTTCTCCACACGCGCCACGCTTGTAAACTTAGATCGCTGTGACGCGGCAGACGCTTCTCCACACGCCACGCTTGTAAACTTAGATCGCTGTGACGGGCAGACGCTCTCCACACGCGCCACGCTTGTAAACTTAGATCGCTGTGACGGGCAGACGCTCTCCACACGCGCCACGCTTGTAAACTTAGATCGCTGTGACGGGCAGACGCTTCCACACACGCCACGCTTGTAAACTTAGATCGCTGTGACGCTGTTCAGACGCTCTCCACATCGCACGCTTGTAAACTTAGATCGCTGTGACGCTCAGACGCTCTCCACACGCGCCACGCTTGTAAACTTAGATCGCTGTGACGCGCGCAGACGCTCTCCACACACGCCACGCTTGTAAACTTAGATCGCTGTGACGGGCAGACGCTTCTCCACACGCCACGCTTTGTAAACTTAGATCGCTGTGACGCTCAGACGCTCTCTCACACGCGCCACGCTTGTAAACTTAGATCGCTGTGACGCTCAGACGCTTCTCCACACGCGCCACGCTTGTAAACTTAGATCGCTGTGACGCTCAGACGCTCTCCACACACGCCACGCTTGTAAACTTAGATCGCTGTGACGCTCAGACGCTCTCCACACGCGCCACGCTTGTAAACTTAGATCGCTGTGACGGGCAGACGCTCTCCACACGCGCCACGCTTGTAAACTTAGATCGCTGTGACGCAGCAGACGCTCTCCACACGCTCACGCTTGTAAACTTAGATCGCTGTGACGCTTCAGACGCTTCTCACACACGCCACGCGCTTGTAAACTTAGATCGCCAGACGCTCAGACGCTCTCCACACGCGCCACGCTTGTAAACTTAGATCGCTGTGACGGGCAGACGCTTCTCCACGCGCCACGCTTGTAAACTTAGATCGCTGTGACGGGCAGACGCTCTCCACACGCGCCACGCTTGTAAACTTAGATCGCTGTGACGCTCAGACGCTCTCCACACGCGCCACGCTTGTAAACTTAGATCGCTGTGACGGGCAGACGCTCTCCACACGCCACCACGCTTGTAAACTTAGATCGCTGTGACGCTCAGACGCTCTCCACACGCGCCACGCTTGTAAACTTAGATCGCTGTGACGCTCAGACGCTTCTCCACACGCCACCACGCTTGTAAACTTAGATCGCTGTGACGGACGCAGACGCTCTCCACACGCGCCACGCTTGTAAACTTAGATCGCTGTGACGCGCAGACGCTTCTCCACACGCCACCACGCTTGTAAACTTAGATCGCTGTGACGCTCAGACGCTCTCCACACGCGCCACGCTTGTAAACTTAGATCGCTGTGACGCTCAGACGCTCTCCACACGCGCCACGCTTGTAAACTTAGATCGCTGTGACGCTCAGACGCTCTCCACACGCCACGCTTGTAAACTTAGATCGCTGTGACGCTCAGACGCTTCTCCACACACGCCACGCTTGTAAACTTAGATCGCTTGTGACGCGCAGACGCTCAGACGCTTCACACACGCCACGCTTGTAAACTTAGATCGCTGTGACGCTCAGACGCTCTCCACACGCGCCACGCTTGTAAACTTAGATCGCTGTGACGCTCAGACGCTCTCCACACGCGCCACGCTTGTAAACTTAGATCGCTTGTGACGCTCAGACGCTTCTCCACACGCGCACACGCTTGTAAACTTAGATCGCTGTGACGCAGACGCAGACGCTTCTCCACACGCCACGCTTGTAAACTTAGATCGCTGTGACGCTCAGACGCTCTCCACACGCCACGCTTGTAAACTTAGATCGCTGTGACGCTCAGACGCTCTCCACACGCCACACGCTTGTAAACTTAGATCGCTGTGACGGGCAGACGCTTCTCCACACGCGCCACGCTTGTAAACTTAGATCGCTGTGACGCTCAGACGCTCTCCACACGCCACGCTTGTAAACTTAGATCGCCAGTGACGCTTAGACGCTCTCCACACGCGCCACGCTTGTAAACTTAGATCGCTGTGACGGGCAGACGCTTCTCCACACGCGCCACGCTTGTAAACTTAGATCGCTGTGACGCTCAGACGCTCTCCACACGCGCCACGCTTGTAAACTTAGATCGCTGTGACGCTCAGACGCTCTCCACACGCGCCACGCTTGTAAACTTAGATCGCTGTGACGCTCAGACGCTCTCCACACGCGCCACGCTTGTAAACTTAGATCGCTGTGACGGGCAGACGCTCTCCACACGCGCCACGCTTGTAAACTTTAGATCGCTGTGACGCGCTCAGACGCTCTCCACACGCGCCACGCTTGTAAACTTAGATCGCTGTGACGCTCAGACGCTTCTCCACACGCCACGCTTGTAAACTTAGATCGCTTGTGACGCTCAGACGCTTCTCCACACGCGCCACGCTTGTAAACTTAGATCGCTGTGACGCAGACGCTCAGACGCTCTCCACACGCGCCACGCTTGTAAACTTAGATCGCTGTGACGCTCAGACGCTCTCACACACGCCACGCTTGTAAACTTAGATCGCTGTGACGCTCAGACGCTTCTCCACACGCCACACGCTTGTAAACTTAGATCGCTGTGACGGGCAGACGCTCTCCACACGCGCCACGCTTGTAAACTTAGATCGCTGTGACGCAGACGCAGACGCTTCTCCACACGCGCCACGCTTGTAAACTTAGATCGCTGTGACGGGCAGACGCTCTCCACACGCGCCACGCTTGTAAACTTAGATCGCTGTGACGCAGACGCAGACGCTCTCCACACACGGCCACGCTTGTAAACTTAGATCGCTGTGACGCTCAGACGCTTCCACACACACCACGCCACGCTTGTAAACTTAGATCGCTGTGACGCTCAGACGCTCTCCACACACCACGCCACGCTTGTAAACTTAGATCGCTGTGACGGGCAGACGCTCTCCACACGCCGCCACGCTTGTAAACTTAGATCGCTGTGACGCTCAGACGCTCTCCACACGCCCACGCTTGTAAACTTAGATCGCTGTGACGGGCAGACGCTCTCCACACGCCACGCTTGTAAACTTAGATCGCTGTGACGCTCAGACGCTTCTCCACACGCGCGCACGCTTGTAAACTTAGATCGCTGTGACGGGCAGACGCTTCTCCACACGCGCCACGCTTGTAAACTTAGATCGCTGTGACGCAGACAGACGCTCTCCACACGCCACGCTTGTAAACTTAGATCGCTTGTGACGCGCAGACGCTTCCACACGCCGCCACGCTTGTAAACTTAGATCGCTGTGACGGGCAGACGCCTCTCCACACGCCACTTTGTAAACTTAGATCGCTGTGACGGGCAGACGCTCTCCACACGCGCCACGCTTGTAAACTTAGATCGCTGTGACGCTCAGACGCTCTCTCACACGCGCCACGCTTGTAAACTTAGATCGCTGTGACGCTCAGACGCTTCTCCACACGCCACGCTTGTAAACTTAGATCGCTGTGACGCGCAGACGCTTCTCCACACACGCCACGCTTGTAAACTTAGATCGCTGTGACGCTCAGACGCTCTCCACACGCCACGCTTGTAAACTTAGATCGCTGTGACGCTCAGACGCTCTCCACACGCCACGCTTGTAAACTTAGATCGCTGTGACGCTCAGACGCTTCTCCACACGCGCCACGCTTGTAAACTTAGATCGCTGTGACGGGCAGACGCTCTCCACACGCCACCACGCTTGTAAACTTAGATCGCCAGACGCTCAGACGCTCTCCACACGCGCCACGCTTGTAAACTTAGATCGCCAGTGAGCGCTCAGACGCTCTCCACACGCGCCACGCTTGTAAACTTAGATCGCTGTGACGCGGCAGACGCTTCTCCACACGCCACGCCACGCTTGTAAACTTAGATCGCTGTGACGCTCAGACGCTCTCCACACGCCACGCTTGTAAACTTAGATCGCTGTGACGGGCAGACGCTCTCCACACGCCACGCTTGTAAACTTAGATCGCCAGTGACGCTCAGACGCTCTCCACACGCCACGCTTTGTAAACTTAGATCGCTGTGACGCAGACGCTTCCACACGCGCCACGCTTGTAAACTTAGATCGCTGTGACGGGACGCAGACGCTCTCCACACGCGCCACGCTTGTAAACTTAGATCGCTGTGACGGGCAGACGCTCTCCACACGCCACACGCTTGTAAACTTAGATCGCTGTGACGGGCAGACGCTCTCCACACGCGCCACGCTTGTAAACTTAGATCGCTGTGACGCTCAGACGCTCTCCACACACGCGCCACGCTTGTAAACTTAGATCGCTGTGACGCTCAGACGCTTCTCCACACGCGCCACGCTTGTAAACTTAGATCGCTGTGACGCTCAGACGCTCCACACGCCACGCTGTAAACTTAGATCGCTGTGACGCAGACGCTCAGACGCCTCACACGCGCCACGCTTGTAAACTTAGATCGCTGTGACGCTCAGACGCTCTCACACGCGCCACGCTTGTAAACTTAGATCGCTGTGAGACGCGCGCTCAGACGCTCTCCACACGCGCCACGCTTGTAAACTTAGATCGCTGTGACGCTCAGACGCTTCTCCACACGCGCCACGCTTGTAAACTTAGATCGCTGTGACGGGCAGACGCTCTCCACACGCGCCACGCTTGTAAACTTAGATCGCTGTGACGCAGACGCTCAGACGCTTCTCCACACGCGCCACGCTTGTAAACTTAGATCGCTTGTGACGCTCAGACGCTCTCCACACGCACACGCTTGTAAAACTTAGATCGCTGTGACGCTCAGACGCTCTCCACACGCGCACACGCTTGTAAACTTAGATCGCTGTGACGCTCAGACGCTTCTCCACACGCCACGCTTGTAAACACGCTTGTACGCTTGTAAACTTAGATCGCTTGTGACGCTCAGACGCTCTCCACACGCGCCACGCTTGTAAACTTAGATCGCTGTGACGGGCAGACGCTTCCACACGCCGCCACGCTTGTAAACTTAGATCGCTGTGACGCTCAGACGCTTCTCCACACGCGCGCCACGCTTGTAAACTTAGATCGCTGTGACGCTCAGACGCTTCTCCACACGCCACGCGCTGTAAACTTAGATCGCTGTGACGCTCAGACGCTCTCCACACGCCACGCTTGTAAACTTAGATCGCTGTGACGCTCAGACGCTTCCACACGCCGCCACGCTTGTAAACTTAGATCGCTGTGACGGGCAGACGCTCTCCACACGCGCCACGCTTGTAAACTTAGATCGCTGTGACGCTCAGACGCTTCTCCACACGCCACGCTTGTAAACTTAGATCGCTGTGACGGGCAGACGCTTCCACACGCGCCACGCTTGTAAACTTAGATCGCCAGACGCTCAGACGCTCTCCACACGCGCCACGCTTGTAAACTTAGATCGCTGTGACGCTCAGACGCTCTCCACACGCGCCACGCTTGTAAACTTAGATCGCTGTGACGGGCAGACGCTTCGCTCCACACGCGCCACGCTTGTAAACTTAGATCGCTGTGACGCGACGCAGACGCTCTCCACACGCGCCACGCTTGTAAACTTAGATCGCTGTGACGCTCAGACGCTCTCCACACGCCACACGCTTGTAAACTTAGATCGCTGTGACGCGCAGACGCTTCTCCACACGCGCCACGCTTGTAAACTTAGATCGCTGTGACGCTCAGACGCTCTCCACACGCGCCACGCTTGTAAACTTAGATCGCCAGACGGGCAGACGCTCTCCACACGCACGCCACGCTTGTAAACTTAGATCGCTGTGACGGGCAGACGCTTCTCCACACGCGCCACGCTTGTAAACTTAGATCGCTGTGACGGGCAGACGCTCTCCACACGCACGTAAACTTAGATCGCTGTGACGCTCAGACGCTCTCCACACGCGCCACGCTTGTAAACTTAGATCGCTGTGACGCTCAGACGCTCTCCACACGCCACCACGCTTGTAAACTTAGATCGCTGTGACGCTCAGACGCTTCCACACGCGCCACGCTTGTAAACTTAGATCGCTGTGACGCTCAGACGCTTCTCACACGCCACGCTTGTAAACTTAGATCGCTGTGACGGGCAGACGCAGACGCTCCACCACGCCACACGCTTGTAAACTTAGATCGCTGTGACGCTCAGACGCTCTCCACACGCCACGCTTGTAAACTTAGATCGCTGTGACGCTCAGACGCTCTCCACACGCCACGCTTGTAAACTTAGATCGCTGTGACGCTCAGACGCTCTCCACACGCGCCACGCTTGTAAACTTAGATCGCCAGTGACGCTCAGACGCTCTCCACACGCGCCACGCTTGTAAACTTAGATCGCTGTGACGCAGACGCTCTCCACACGCCACGCTTGTAAACTTAGATCGCTGTGACGCTCAGACGCTCTCCACACGCGCCACGCTTGTAAACTTAGATCGCTGTGACGGGCAGACGCTCTCCACACGCGCCACGCTTGTAAACTTAGATCGCTGTGACGCTCAGACGCTCTCCACACGCGCCACGCTTGTAAACTTAGATCGCTGTGACGCTCAGACGCTTCCACACACGCGCCACGCTTGTAAACTTAGATCGCCAGTGACGCGGCAGACGCTTCTCCACACGCGCCACGCTTGTAAACTTAGATCGCTGTGACGCTCAGACGCTCTCCACACGCGCCACGCTTGTAAACTTAGATCGCTGTGACGCTCAGACGCGCTTCACACACGCCACGCTTGTAAACTTAGATCGCTTGTGACGCAGACGCTCTCCACACGCGCCACGCTTGTAAACTTAGATCGCTGTGACGCTCAGACGCTTCTCCACACGCCACGCTTGTAAACTTAGATCGCTGTGACGGGCAGACGCTTCTCCACACGCGCCACGCTTGTAAACTTAGATCGCTGTGACGCAGACGCAGACGCTCTCCACACGCGCCACGCTTGTAAACTTAGATCGCTGTGACGCTCAGACGCTCTCCACACGCGCCACGCTTGTAAACTTAGATCGCTGTGACGCGCAGACGCTTCTCCACACGCCACGCTTGTAAACTTAGATCGCCAGACGGGCAGACGCTTCTCCACACGCGCCACGCTTGTAAACTTAGATCGCTGTGACGCTCAGACGCTTCCACCACACGCGCCACGCTTGTAAACTTAGATCGCTGTGACGCTCAGACGCTCTCCACACGCCGCCCACGCTTGTAAACTTAGATCGCTGTGACGCAGACGCTTCTCCACACGCCACACGCTTGTAAACTTAGATCGCTGTGACGCAGAGACGCTCCACACGCGCCACGCTTGTAAACTTAGATCGCTGTGACGCTCAGACGCTTCCACACACGCCACGCTTGTAAACTTAGATCGCTGTGACGCTCAGACGCTCTCCACACGCGCCACGCTTGTAAACTTAGATCGCTGTGACGCAGACGCTCTCCACACGCCGCCACGCTTGTAAACTTAGATCGCTGACGCGCAGACGCTTCTCCACACGCCACGCTTGTAAACTTAGATCGCTGTGACGCGCAGACGCTTCTCCACACGCCACCACGCTTGTAAACTTAGATCGCTGTGACGGGCAGACGCTTCCACACGCCACGCTTGTAAACTTAGATCGCTGTGACGCGCTCAGACGCTCTCCACACACGCCACGCTTGTAAACTTAGATCGCTGTGACGCTCTCTCACACGCGCCACGCTTGTAAACTTAGATCGCAGACGCAGACGCTCTCCACACGCCGCCACGCTTGTAAACTTAGATCGCTGTGACGCTCAGACGCTCTCCACACGCGCCACGCTTGTAAACTTAGATCGCTGTGACGACGCAGACGCTCCACACGCGCCACGCTTGTAAACTTAGATCGCTGTGACGGGCAGACGCTCTCCACACGCGCCACGCTTGTAAACTTAGATCGCTGTGACGCTCAGACGCTCTCCACACGCCACGCTTGTTGTAAACTAGATCGCTGTGACGACGCTCAGACGCTCTCCACACGCCGCCACGCTTGTAAACTTAGATCGCTGTGACGCTCAGACGCTTCTCCACACGCGCCACGCTTGTAAACTTAGATCGCTAGTGACGCAGACGCTCTCCACACGCGCCACGCTTGTAAACTTAGATCGCTGTGACGGGCAGACGCTCTCCACACGCCACGCTTGTAAACTTAGATCGCTGTGACGGGCAGACGCTTCTCCACACGCGCCACGCTTGTAAACTTAGATCGCTGTGACGGGCAGACGCTTCTCCACACGCCGCCACGCTTGTAAACTTAGATCGCTGTGACGCAGACGTTCAGACGCTCTCCACACGCGCCACGCTTGTAAACTTAGATCGCTGTGACGCTCAGACGCTTCCACACGCCCACGCTTGTAAACTTAGATCGCTGTGACGGGCAGACGCTCTCCACACGCCACGCTTGTAAACTTAGATCGCCAGACGGGCAGACGCTTCTCCACACGCGCCACGCTTGTAAACTTAGATCGCTGTGACGCAGACGCTTCTCCACACGCCACGCTTGTAAACTTAGATCGCTGTGACGGGCAGACGCTCTCCACACGCCACCACGCTTGTAAACTTAGATCGCTGTGACGGCAGACGCTTCTCCACACGCGCCACGCTTGTAAACTTAGATCGCTGACGCTCAGACGCTTCTCCACACGCCACGCTTGTAAACTTAGATCGCTGTGACGGGCAGACGCTTCTCCACACGCCACGCTTGTAAACTTAGATCGCTGTGACGCTCAGACGCTTCCACACGCGCCACGCTTGTAAACTTAGATCGCTGTGACGCTCAGACGCTCTCCACACGCGCCACGCTTGTAAACTTAGATCGCTGTGACGCGCAGACGCTTCCACACGCGCCACGCTTGTAAACTTAGATCGCTGTGACGCTCAGACGCTCTCCACACGCGCCACGCTTGTAAACTTAGATCGCTGTGACGCTCAGACGCTTCCACACACGCCACGCTTGTAAACTTAGATCGCTGTGACGCAGACAGACGCTCTCCACACGCCGCCACGCTTGTAAACTTAGATCGCTGTGACGGGCAGACGCTCTCCACACGCAGTCACGCTTGTAAACTTAGATCGCTGTGACGGGCAGACGCTCTCCACCACACGCCACGCTTGTAAACTTAGATCGCTGTGACGCAGACGCTCCACCTACACGCCACGCTTTGTAAACTTAGATCGCTGTGACGCGCAGACGCTCTCCACACGCCACACGCTTGTAAACTTAGATCGCTGTGACGCAGACGCTCAGACGCTTCTCGCCACACGCCACGCTTGTAAACTTAGATCGCTGTGACGGGCAGACGCTCTCCACACGCGCCACGCTTGTAAACTTAGATCGCTGTGACGGGCAGACGCTCTCCACACGCGCCACGCTTGTAAACTTAGATCGCTGTGACGGGCAGACGCTTCTCCACACGCGCGCCACGCTTGTAAACTTAGATCGCTGTGACGGGCAGACGCTTCCACACGCGCCACGCTTGTAAACTTAGATCGCACGCAGACGCTTGTAAACGCGCCAGATCTTGTGACCTTAGATCGCTGTGACGGGCACGTTTCCTCCACACGCCGCCACGCTTGTAAACTTAGATCGCTGTGACGCTCAGACGCTCTCCACACGCCGCCACGCTTGTAAACTTAGATCGCTGTGACGGGCAGACGCTCTCCACACGCGCGCACGCTTGTAAACTTAGATCGCTGTGACGCTCAGACGCTTCCACACGCGCCACGCTTGTAAACTTAGATCGCTGTGACGCGCAGACGCTTCTCCACACGCGCCACGCTTGTAAACTTAGATCGCTGTGACGCTCAGACGCTCTCCACACGCGCACGCTTGTAAACTTAGATCGCTGTGACGCTCAGACGCTCTCCACACGCGCCACGCTTGTAAACTTAGATCGCTGCGCAGACGCTCAGACGCTCTCTCACACGCCACGCTTGTAAACTTAGATCGCTGTGACGCTCAGACGCTCTCCACACGCCGCCACGCTTGTAAACTTAGATCGCTGTGACGGCAGACGCTTCCACACGCGCCACGCTTGTAAACTTAGATCATTGCAGACGCTCAGACGCTCTCCACACACGCCACGCTTGTAAACTTAGATCGCTGTGACGGGCAGACGCTCTCCACACGCCACGCTTGTAAACTTAGATCGTTGTGACGCGGCAGACGCTCTCACACGCCACGCTTGTAAACTTAGATCGCTGTGACGGGCAGACGCTTCAGACGCTTCGCTGCGCACTTTTCGCCACGCTTGTAAACTTAGATCGCCGACGCGGCAGACGCTTCTCCACACGCCACGCTTGTAAACTTAGATCATTGTGACGCTCAGACGCTCTCCATGCGCCACGCTTGTAAACTTAGATCGCTGTGACGGGCAGACGCCTCCACATCGCCGCCACGCTTGTAAACTTAGATCGCCAGACGCCTGGCAGACGCTTCTCCACATGCGCCACGCTTTGTAAACTTAGATCGCTGTGACGCTCAGACGCTCTCCACACGCCACGCTGTAAACT
>JAGHMJ010005182.1:0-20000 GCA_018749465.1 Paracanthobrama guichenoti
GTTTATTTCTCGGGAGGATTTTCCTCCGGGGTGTCTCTCGCTCTTAGTAGTGACCGACCAGGGTGCTCTCTTGTCGGATTGGGTGACAGCCACAGACACCCCGGTTCCCTGTCCTCCAGAGGGGACCCCCCTCATCCACCTCGTCTGACCGACAAGAGTGCCCTTTGGTCGGATTGGTTCGCTGCCTCGAACGCCCTGGAGCTGTTCTTCCAGGCTTCCACCCGCCCGCAGAGGTTGGACCCCTCATCCACCTCGTCTGACCGACATGAGTGCCCTTTGGTCGGATTGGTTCGCTGCCCTCGCCCCGAGCCTCTCTTCCAGACTTCCATCTGTTCAGAGGATGGACCCCCTCATCCACCTCATCTGACCGACAAGAGTGCCCTATGGTCGGATTGGTTCGCTGCCTCGAACGCCCCCGGAGCCTCTCTTCCAGACTTCCATCTGTTCAGAGGATGGACCCCCTCATCCACCTCATCTGACCGACAAGAGTGCCCTTTATGGTCGGATTGGTTCGCTGCCTCGAACGCCCCGGAGCCTCTCTTCCAGACTTCCATCTGTTCAGAGGATGGACCCCTCATCCACCTCATCTGACCGACATGAGTGCCCTTTGGTCGGATTGGTTCGCTGCCTCGAACGCCCTGGAGCTTTTCTTCCAGGCTTCCATCTGTTCAGAGGATGGACCCCCTCATCCACCTCATCTGACCGACAAGAGTGCCCTATGGTCGGATTGGTCTGCCTCGAACGCCCCGAGCCTCTCTTCCAGACTTCCATCTGTTCAGAGGATGGACCCCCCTCATCCACCTCATCTGACCGACATGAGTGCCCTTTGGTCGGATTGGTTCACTGCCTTGAACGCCCTGGAGCTTTTCTTCCAGGCTTCCACCCGTTCAGAGGTTGGACCCCCTTCATCCACCTCATCTGACCGACATGAGTGCCCTTTGGTCGGATTGGTTCGCTGCCTCGAACGCCCCGGAGCCTCTCTTCCAGACTTCCACCGCGAGCGGTGGAAACCGGATTATACACCCACTCGGAGTGCCTCCGAGTGGGCCTCACGACGGTCTGCCTAGAGGGGGGGGTCACCGCTCACCTCTACTCCCCCTCTAACGTATCCCGGACAGCCAGTTTTGAGTCCGACCGTGCTCGCCACCGCCTCCAGAGAGGGGCCCCACCGAACCGACAGTGACCAGGACTAGGCACCCTCCCTGGGCTGGCCAGGGAGGTACGAGAGCACGGAGCTCTTTGGTGTGTTCAGATTTCGGACATAGTTTATTTCTCGGGAGGATTTTCCTCCGGGGTGTCTCTCGCTCTTAGTAGTGACCGACCAGGGTGCTCTCTTGTCGGATTGGGTGACAGCCACAGACACCCCGGTTCCCTGTCCTCCAGAGGGGGACCCCCCTCATCCACCTCGTCTGACCGACAAGGGTGCCCTTTGGTCGGATTGGTTCGCTGCCTCGAACGCCCTGGAGCTGTTCTTCCAGGCTTCCACCCGTTCAGAGGTTGGACCCCCTCATCCACCTCGTCTGACCGACAAGAGTGCCCTTTGGTCGGATTGGTTCGCTGCCTCGAACGCCCCCGGAGCCTCTCTTCCAGACTTCCATCTGTTCAGAGGATGGACCCCCTCATCCACCTCATCTGACCGACAAGAGTGCCCTATGGTCGGATTGGTTGGCTGCTGCCTCGAACGCCCCGAGCCTCTCTTCCAGACTTCCATCTGTTCAGAGGATGGACCCCCCTCATCCACCTCATCTGACCGACAAGAGTGCCCTATGGTCGGATTGGTTCGCTGCCTCGAACGCCCCCCGGAGCCTCTCTTCCAGGCTTCCATCTGTTCAGAGGATGGACCCCCTCATCCACCTCATCTGACCGACATGAGTGCCCTTTGGTCGGATTGGTTCGCTGCCTTGCACGCCCTGGAGCGGTTCTTCCAGGCTTCCACCCGTTCAGAGGTTGGACCCCCTTCATCCACCTCATCTGACCGACAAGAGTGCCCTATGGTCGGATTGGTTCGCTGCCTCGAACGCCCCCGGAGCCTCTCTTCCAGACTTCCATCTGTTCAGAGGATGGACCCCCCTCATCCACCTCATCTGACCGACATGAGTGCCCTTTGGTCGGATTGGTTCACTGCCTTGCACGCCCTGGAGCTGTTCTTCCAGGCTTCCACCCTTTCAGAGGTTGGACCCCCTTCATCCACCTCATCTGACCGACATGAGTGCCCTTTGGTCGTATTGGTTCGCTGCCTCGAACGCCCCGGAGCCTCTCTTCCAGACTTCCACCGCGAGCGGTGGAAACCGGATTATACACCCACTCGGAGTGCCTCCGAGTGGGCCTCACGACGGTCTGCCTAGAGGGGGGGTCACCGCTCACCTCTACACCCCCTCTAACGTATCCCGGACAGCCAGTTTTGAGTCCGACCGTGCTCGCCACCGCCTCCAGAGAGGGGCCCCACCGAACCGACAGTGACCAGGACTAGGCACCCTCCTGGGCTGGCCAGGGAGGTACGAGCACGGAGCTCTTTGGTGTGTTCAGATTTCGACATAGTTTATTTCTCGGGAGGATTTTCCTCCGGGTGTCTCTCGCTCTTAGTAGTGACCGACCAGGGTGCTCTCTTGTCGGATTGGGTGACAGCCACAGACACCCCGGTTCCTGTCCTCCAGAGGGGACCCCCTCATCCACCTCGTCCTGACCGACAAGGGTGCCCTTTGGTCGGATTGGTTCGCTGCCTCGAACGCCCTGGAGCTGTTCTTCCAGGCTTCCACCCGTTCAGAGGTTGGACCCCCTCATCCACCTCGTCTGACCGACATGAGTGCCCTTTGGTCGGATTGGTTCGCTGCCTCGAACGCCCCCGGAGCCTCTCTTCCAGACTTCCATCTGTTCAGAGGATGGACCCCCTCATCCACCTCATCTGACCGACAAGAGTGCCCTATGGTCGGATTGGTTCGCTGCCTCCTCGAACGCCCCGAGCCTCTCTTCCAGACTTCCATCTGTTCAGAGGATGGACCCCCTCATCCACCTCATCTGACCGACATGAGTGCCCTTTGGTCGGATTGGTTCGCTGCCTCGAACGCCCTGGAGCTTTTCTTCCAGGCTTCCATCTGTTCAGAGGTTGGACCCCCTCATCCACCTCGTCTGACCGACAAGAGTGCCCTATGGTCGGATTGGTTCGCTGCCTCGAACGCCCCCGGAGCCTCTCTTCCAGACTTCCATCTGTTCAGAGGATGGACCCCCTCATCCACCTCATCTGACCGACAAGAGTGCCCTATGGTCGGATTGGTTCGCTGCCTCGAACGCCCCCCGGAGCCTCTCTTCCAGGCTTCCATCTGTTCAGAGGATGGACCCCCTCATCCACCTCATCTGACCGACAAGAGCGCCCTTTGGTCGGATTGGTTCGCTGCCTCGAACGCCCCGGAGCCTCTCTTCCAGACTTCCACCGCGAGCGGTGGAAACCGGATTCTACACCCACTCGGAGTGCCTCCGAGTGGGCCTCACGACGGTCTGCCTAGGGGGGGTCACCGCTCACCTCTACTCCCCCTCTAACGTATCCCGGACAGCCAGTTTTGAGTCCGACCGTGCTCGCCACCGCCTCCAGAGAGAGGCCCCACCAAACCGACAGTGCCCAGGACTAGGCACCCTCCCTGGGCTGGCTAGGAGGGCGAGAGCACGGAGCTCTTTGGTGTGTTCAGATTTCGACATAGTTTATTTCTCGGGAGGATTTTCCTCCGGGGTGTCTCGCTCTTAGTAGTGACCGACCAGGGTGCTCTCTTGTCGGATTGGGTGACAGCCACAGACACCCCGGTTCCCTGTCCTCCAGAGGGGACCCCCTCATCCACCTCGTCTGACCGACATGAGTGCCCTTTGGTCGGATTGGTTCACTGCCTTGCACGCCCTGGAGCTGTTCTTCCAGGCTTCCACCCTTTCAGAGGTTGGACCCCCTTCATCCACCTCATCTGACCGACATGAGTGCCCTTTGGTCGGATTGGTTCGCTGCCTCGAACGCCCCGGAGCCTCTCTTCCAGACTTCCACCGCGAGCGGTGGAAACCGGATTCTACACCCACTCGGAGTGCCTCCGAGTGGGCCTCACGACGGTCTGCCTAGGGGGGGTCACCGCTCACCTCTACTCCCCCTCTAACGTAACCCGGACTGCACGTTTTGAGTCCGACCGTGCTCGCCACCACCTCCAGAGAGGGGCCCCACCGAACCGACAGTGCCCAGGACAAGGCACCCTCCCTGGGCTGGCCAGGGAGGTACGAGAGCACGGAGCTCTTCGGTGTGTGGAGATTTCGGACATAGTTTATTTTTCAGGGAGGATTTTCCTCCAGGGCGCCTCTCGCTCTCAGCAGTGACCGACCGGGGTGCTCTGTCGTCGGCCTCGGTTCGCTGCCTCGAACGCCCCGGAGCCTCCCTTCCAGACTTCCACCGCGCGCGGTGGAAACCGGATTCTACACCCACTCGGAGTGCCTCCGAGTGGGCCTCACGACGGTCTGCCTAGAGGGGGGGGTCACCGCTCACCTCTACTCCCCCCTCTTACGTAACCCGGACTGCCAGTTTTGAGTCCGACCGTGCTCGCCGCCACCCTCCAGAGAGGGACCCTCCGACCCGAACGTGCCCGGGAAGGGGCACCCTCCCCGGGGTTTGGCCGGGGAGGCCCGGGAGCGTGGAGCTCCCGAGCGCGTTCGGGTTCCGAGGGCCCTCTCCGCTGGGCTCGGAGAGGCCGCCGAGGAGGGGGGGGTGGAGGCGCCCTGGAGCTTCCCACCTCCAGAGCGCTCCGCCGCGGCGGAAACCCAGCTCGGGGGACACGAGCTGGGCAAACGCCGCAGGCGGGAGAGAGGGTCGGCCCACGGTAGCCCGTGCGCCTCCCCTCCCCATCACCGACATGGTGGATCTTGGGGTTTTAACTTCCCTTACCGGACCTCCGGGAGAGGCACCCGCCGGCCGCCTCGGCCGACCAGGGCGAACCCTGGCCGGCTCGGGGAGGCGGTGACGGGGCCCCTGCCCAGAGGGTGGAGGACTTGTGCGTGTTTGGCCGTCTCCGGGGACTACCAAGAGCGCGGCCGACCGGGAGGCTCCCCGGGCCGGCCTGGCCTCGCACACCCACACCCCCGCGCCCCGACTTCCAGACGGAGGTCCGAGGTCGGAGGGGGGGTTCGATGGCCCGCCGCGGTGGAATCTGAATCCCGCCCGTGAAAGGCTGCCTCCGGCGGGGTCGGGGGACGACGAGCGCCCCCCTCCACCACCACCCCGGAGGAGGGATCCAGCACCGCGGGAGAATTCGCTTTTGGCCGGGAATGGCGAGCCCTTCCCGGCTCGGGCGTGACGGGGGCGAGCGCCTGCATGTTTCAGTGATGGTGAGAAGAGTCGCGGGAAAAAAATCTCCACGGATCCGGCCGCGGGTGGTCTCGTTCGAACCGTCTCGGTGAGAAGTATGCACGGTATGAATTTCGCGCGTTTTCGTCGCGTCTCGGCCGAGTTACGAGCGATTTTCCCACGGCCGCGATTCAAAATGGCCGCCGCCTTTCCGCCATTGGCCCGGTCGGAAAAACGCTCGTATCTCGCGAACGGAAAGGCCCAGCGCGCTCAAACTCGGGGTGGAAGGACCCCTCCCGGGCCTCGCCCGAAACCTAGCCTCGCGGGGCTCCGGGGCGCCCCCTCGCGGATCGCTACTCGGCGGGACCCCCGAATTTGGAGGGCCGTAGCTCCCGTTGTCCCGCGAGGATCGGGGCGTGGATGGGCTCGTTCGAAAGGCCCCTTCCGGCACTACGATCGACCGGAATTACGGACGGTTTCGCCGGCCCGTTTCCGAGATACGGCCGGTTAAAGTTTCAACTTTAAGCGGCCGTAACTCGGTGACCCCGCGGAATTCCGGGGCGTGGTCGGTCTCGTTCGATCCGTCCCGCCGTGCTCTATAAGCGGCCCGGGTTTCAGAATTTTTCGCCTTTCCTTCGCGGAGATATGAGCGAAAACGTGAAAAGACCCGGGTCGACCTCCGGGGTAGCGGGCGAATCCGACCGCGGCCGGGGAGGGGGAGCCTTCCCCGGCTGCGCCGAGAGCGGCGGAGGGGGTGGAGGTCGGGACTGCGTTTGGATTTTGGACTTTGGGGAATTTTCACATCCTCCATGAGCTCCGAACTTCAAACGGCTGCGGCTCCGCCGCCGAGCCGCCCAGAGGCACCAAACTCGGATCGATGGAGGGTGTGTACGAGCCCTATCCAACGCCCCCCGTCCCGAGCTTCTAGCGCCCCCGTGGGCCGAGATACGGGGCCAAACAGGAACGCTTTACCACAAGTGATGATGTTTCCTAATAATCAGAGGAAAGTTTCAGAGAACTAACTCAAGTCCAAAACAGGATCCCGCCCTATTGACTTATTTGACAGGGCCACATTATGTTTACCACATAAAACCACTTTAATTATGAAATATGTCCCAATTATGCATTGTACATGGAAACCACCCCCTCCCTACCCGACTCGGAGAACCACAGCCTCGGGCAGGGACCCCCACCACACCACACCACACCACACCACACCACACCACACCACACCACACCACACCACCCACCTCTCGCACCCACACCCCACCCACCCCAGCCTAACCGACTCAGAGAACCACAGCCTCGGGCAGGGACCCCCACCACACCACCCCAGCCTAACCGACTCGGAGAACCACAGCCTCGGGCAGGGACCCCCACCACACCACCCCTCCCTAACCGACTCGGAGAACCACACCTCCGGCCACGAACCCCCAACACACCACCCCTCCCTACCCGACTCGGAGAACCACAGCCTCGGGCAGGGACCCCCACCACACCACACCACACCACACCACACCACACCACACCACACCACACCACCCTAACCCTGACTCAGAGAACCACAGCCTCGGGCAGGGGACCCCCACCACACCACCCCAGCCTAACCGACTCAGAGAACCACAGCCTCGGGCAGGGACCCCCACCACACCACACCACCCCACCCTAGTTATAGTTACTCCCATCATAAGAGTTATATTTACTCCCACCATAAGAGAGTCATGGTTACTCCCACCATAAGAGAGTCATAGTTACTCCCACCTTAAGAGAGTCATGGTTACTCGCACCTTAAGAGAGTCAAGGTTACTCGCACCATAAGAGAGTCGTGGTTACTCGCAACTTAAAAGAGTCATGGTTACTCCCACCATATGAGAGTTATATTTACTCCCACCATAAGAGAGTCATGGTTACTTGCACCTTAAGAGAGTCACAGTTACTCCCACAATAAGAGTTATATTTACTCCCACCATAAGAGAGTCATGGTTACTCCCACAATAAGAGTTATATTTACTCTCACCATAAGAGAGTCATGGTTACTCCCACCATAAGAGAGTCATGCTTGTTCCCACCTTAAGAGAGTCATGGTTACTCCCACCTTAAGAGAGTGAGCTCCGAACTTCAAACGGCTGCTGCTCCGCCGCGCCGCCGCCCCAGAGGCACCAAACTCGGGTCGATGGAGGGTGTGTACGGGCCCTATCCAACGCCCCCGGTCCCGAGCTTCTAGCGCCCCGGCCGGCCGAGATACGGGGCCCAACAGGAACGGGTGCGCTTCGGAAGGAAGGGTCCCAGGGGCTCGGGACTCCGGGGTCCTAGAGGTCCCCGGGACCCCTCTAAGCCCGAAGGACGAGCCGCCGTGACCCGTCCTTTCCGAGATATGGACGGTTTCGTCCAAAAGTCCCTTTACGCGCGTAACCGGGCGTATCTCGGGATCGAGGCGAGTCGGAGCCCGTGCTTCCGGGCACGGAGTGGTCCCGAGGGACCCTGCGGCCCCCCCCGTCCCGGGCTCCCGGGACCTCCCGGTCCGATACGGCCACTTCGGTGCGGCTTTAAGCGGCCGTATCTCGGAAACCGAGCCGAATCTGGGCTCCAAACTCCGGGCGTGGGGAGGTACCGTGGGTGCCCCCGCGGCCCTGGAGTTTGGAGCCCCGGCTCGGTTCGGCTTGGGAGTTGCGCCCGGTTCAAATTTCCGACTTTGAGCGGCCGCAGCTCGGGAACCCCGCGGAGTTCCGGGGCGTGGCCGGTCTCTTTAGATCCGTCCCGTCGCCCTCTACGCGGGGCCCGAGTTTCAGAATCGTCCGCCTTTCCCTCGCGGAGATATAAGCGAAAAAGTGGGAAAAGGGCCTTCTTTTTCCACTCCGTCTTTGGCCCGGGTCGACCTCCAGGGTCGCGGGCGAATCCGACCGCGGCCGGGGAGAGAGAGCCTTCCCCGGCTGCGCCGAGAGCGGCGGAGGGGGTGGAAGTCGGGACTGCGTTTGGTTTTTGGACTTTGGGGAATTTTCACATCCTCCATGAGCTCCGAACTTCAAACGGCTGCTGCGGCTCCGCCGCCGAGCCGCCCAGAGGCACCAAACTCGGATCGATGGAGGGTGTGTACGAGCCCTATCCAACGCCCCCCGGTCCCGAGCTTCTAGCGCCCCCGCCGGCCGAGATACGGGGCCCAACAGGAACGGGTGCGCTTCGGAAGGAAGGGTCCCAGGGGCTCGGGACTCCGGGTCCTAGAGGTCCCCCCCGACCCCTCTAAGCCCCGGAAGGACGAGCCGCCGCCGTGACCGTCCTTTCCGATATGGGACGGTTTCGTCCAAAAAGTCCCTTACGCGTAACGGGCGTATCTCGGGGATCGAGGCGAGTAGGAGCCCGTGCTTCCGGGCACGGAGTGGTCCCGGAGGGACCCTGCGGCCCCCGCCGTCCCGGGCTCCCGGGACCTCCCGGTCCCGAGATACGGCCACTTCCGGTACGGCTTTAAGCGGCCGTATCTCGGAAACCGAGCCGACTCTGGGCTCCAAACTCCGGGCGTGGGGAGGTACCGTGGGGACCTCCGCGGCCCTGGAGTTTGGAGCCCCGGCTCGGTTCGGCTTGGGAGTTGCGCCCGGTTCAAATTTCCGACTTTGAGCGGCCGCAGCTCGGGAACCCCGCGGAGTTCCGGGGCGTGGCCGGTCTCTTTAGATCCGTCCCGTCGCGCTCTACGCGGGGCCCGAGTTTCAGAATCGTCCGCCTTTCCCTCGCGGAGATATAAGCGAAAAAGTGGGAAAAGGGCCTTCTTTTTCCACTCCGTCTTTGGCCCGGGTCGACCTCCAGGGTCGCGGGCGAATCCGACCGCGGCCGGGGAGAGAGCCTTCCCCGGCTGCGCCGCGAGCGCGGGGGGGGGGGAAGTCGGGACTGCGTTTGGATTTTGGACTTTGGGGAATTTTCACATCCTCCATGAGCTCCGAACTTCAAACGGCTGCTGCGGCTCCGCCGCCGAGCCGCCCAGAGGCACCAAACTCGGATCGATGGAGGGTGTGTACGGGCCCTATCCAACGCCCCCCCCATCCCGAGCTTCTAGCTCCCCCGTGGGCCGAGACACGGGGCCAAACAGGAACGGGTGCGCTTTACCACAAGTGATGATGTTTCCTAATAATCAGAGGAAAGTTTCAGAGAACTAACTCAAGTCCAAAACAGGATCCCGCCCTATTGACTTATTTGACAGGGCCACATTATGTTTACCACATAAAACCACTTTAATTATGAAATATGTCCCAATTATGCATTGTACATGGAAACCACCACCCCTTCCCTACCCGACTGGAGAACCACAGCCTCGGGCAGGGACCCCACCCCACCCCACACCCCACCCCACCCCACCCCCCCTACCCTGACTCAGAGAACCACAGCCTCGGGCAGGGACCCCACCACACCACACCACCCCACCCTAGTTATAGTTACTCCCCCATCATAAGAGTTATATTTACTCCCACCATAAGAGAGTCATGGTTACTCCCACCTTAAGAGAGTCAAGGTTACTCGCACCATAAGAGAGTCGTGGTTACTCGCAACTTAAAAGAGTCATGGTTACTCCCACCATATGAGAGTTATATTTACTCCCACCATAAGAGAGTCATGGTTACTTGCACCTTAAGAGAGTCATAGTTACTCCCACAATAAGAGTTATATTTACTCCCACCATAAGAGAGTCATGGTTACTTGCACCTTAAGAGAGTCATAGTTACTCCCACAATAAGAGTTATATTTACTCCCACCATAAGAGAGTCATGGTTACTCACCGAACCTTAAGAGAGTCATAGTTACTCGCACCATAAGAGAGTCATGGTTACTCCCACCTTAAGAGAGTCATGGTTACTCCCACAATAAGAGTTATATTTACTCCCACCATAAGAGAGTCATGGTTACTCCCACCATAAGAGAGTTATGCTTGTTCCCACCTTAAGAGAGTCATGGTTACTCCCACCTTAAGAGAGTGAGCTCCGAACTTCAAACGGCTGCGGCTCCGCCGCCGCCCCCAGAGGCACCAACCAAACTCGAGTCGATGGAGGGTGTGTGTGTACGGCCCTATCCAACGCCCCCGGTCCCGAGCTTCTAGCGCCCCGGCCGGCCGAGATACGGGGCCCAACAGGAACGGGTGCGCTTCGGAAGGAAGGGTCCCAGGGGCTCGGGACTCCGGGGTCCTAGAGGTCCCCCCGGGACCCCTCTAAGCCCCGAAGGACGAGCCGCCGTGACCCGTCCTTTCCGAGATATGGACGGTTTCGTCCAAAAGTCCCTTACGCGTAACCGGGCGTATCTCGGGGATCGAGGCGAGTCGGAGCCCGTGCTTCCGGGCACGGAGTGGTCCCGGAGGGACCCTGCGGCCCCCGCCGTCCCGGGCTCCCGGGACCTCCCGGTCCCGAGATACGGCCACTTCCGGTACGGCTTTAAGCGGCCGTATCTCGAAACCGAGCCGAATCTGGGCTCCAAACTCCGGGCGTGGGGGTACCGTGGGGACCCCGCGGCCCTGGAGTTTGGAGCCGCGGCTCGGTTCGGCTTGGGAGTTGCGCCGGTTCAAATTTCCGACTTTGAGCGGCGCGCTCGGGAACCCCCCGCGAGTTCCGGGGCGTGGCCGGTCTCTTTAGATCCGTCCCGTCGCCCTCTACGCGGGGCCCGAGTTTCAGAATCGTCCGCCTTTCCCTCGCGGAGATATAAGCGAAAAAGTGGGAAAAGGGCCTTCTTTTTCCACTCCGTCTTTGGCCCGGTCGACCTCCAGGGTCGCGGGCGAATCCGACCGCGGCCGGGAGAGAGAGAGCCTTCCCCTGCGCCGCGCCGAGCGGCGGCGGAGGGTGGAAGTCGGGACTGCGTTTGGTTTTTGGACTTTGGGGAATTTTCACATCCTCCATGAGCTTCCGAACTTCAAGCGGCTGCTGCGCCTCGCCGCCGAGCCGCCCAGAGGCACCAAACTCGATCGATGGAGGGTGTGGCCTATCCAACGCAGGAGCTTCTAGCGCTTTACCACAAGTGATGATGTTTCCTACCACAAGTGATGAGGAATCAGAGGAAAGTTTCAGAGAACTAACTCAAGTCCAAAACAGAATCCCGCCCTATTGACTTATTTGACAGGGCCACATTATGTTTACCACATAAAACCACTTTAATTATGAAATATGTCCCAATTATGCATTGTACATGGAAACCACCACCCCCTCCCTACCCGACTTGGAGAACCACAGCCTCGGGCAGGGACCCCCACCACCCCACCCCACCCCACCCTAACCCTGACTCAGAGAACCACAGCCTCGGGCAGGGACCCCCACCACCACACCACACCACACCACACCACACCACAGAACCACACCTCGGGCCACACCCCCCACCACCACACACCTAACCACTCAGAGAACCACAGCCTCGGGCAGGGAACCCCCACCACACCACCCCAGCCTAACCGACTCAGAGAACCACAGCCTCGGGCAGGGACCCCCACCACACCACCCCAGCCTAACCGACTAGGAGAACCACAGCCTCGGGCAGGGACCCCCACCACACCACCCCCCCTACCCGACTCCCCACACCTCCGGCCACGGGACCCCCCCACCCCCCGACCCCACCCTCCACCACACCACACCACCCCTCCCTACTCAGAGAACCACACCTCCACCCCCCCCCACCCCCACACCTCCGAGACACCACACCACCGGCCCTACCACTCACCACCTCCGGCCGAACCCCACCACCACCACCCCCTACCCGACTCGGAGAACCACACCTCGGGCCACGAACCCCCACCACCACCACCCCACCCTACCCCCTACTCGACTCGAAACCACACCTCGGGCCACGAACCCCCACCACACCACCCCTCCCTACCCGACTCGGAGAACCACACCTCCGGCCACGAACCCCCACCACACCACCCCTCCCTACCCGACTCGGAGAACCACACCTCCGGCCACGAACCCCCACCACACCACCCCTCCCTACCCGACTCGGAGAACCACACCTCCGGCCACGAACCCCCACCACCACCACCCCCCTACCCACCCTCGGAGAACCACACCTCCCCCCACGAACCCCACCACACCACACCACCCCCCTACCCGACTCGGAGAACCACACCTCCGGCCACGAACCCCCACCACACCACCCCTCCCTACCCGACTCGAGACCACACCTCCCTCCACCACTCCAGACCACCCTCGGGCAGGAACACACCACCCACACCACCCCTCCCCCCCACTCGGCCACATCCCAACCACAGCCTCGGGCAGGGACCCCCCACCCCCCACCCCACCCCACCCCACCCCCCCTCCCTGACTCAGAGAACCACAGCCTCGGGCCTCGGGACCCCACCCCACCCCCCACCTACCCACACCACCCACACCACCCCCTGGGTTCCAGAACCACAGCCTCGGGCAGGGGACCCCCTGCACCACCCCAGCCTACCCGCCTCGGGACCCACAGCCTCGGGCAGGGACCCCACCACACCACCCCAGCCTAACCGACTCTCCGGAGAACCACAGCCTCGGGCAGGGACCCCCACCACACCACCCCTCCCTACCCGACTTGGAGAACCACAGCCTCGGGCAGGGACCCCCCACCACACACCACCCACCCCTAACCCTGACTCAGAGAACCACAGCCTCGGGCAGGGGACCCCACCACAGCCTCCCAGCCTAACCGACTCAGAGAACCACAGCCTCGGGCAGGGACCCCACACCACACCACACCAAGTCATGGTTACTCCCACCTTAAGAGAGTGAGCTCCGAACTTCAAACGGCTGCTGCGGCTCCCGCCGAGCCGCCCAGAGGCACCAAACTCGGGTCGATGGAGGGTGTGTACGGGCCCTATCCAACGCCCCCGGTCCCGAGCTTCTAGCGCCCCGGCCGGCCGAGATCGGGGGGCCAACAGGAACGGGTGCGCTTGGAAGGAAGGGTCCCAGGGGCTCGGGACTCCGGGGTCCTAGAGGTCCCCGGGACCCCTCTAAGCCCGAAGGGCGAGCCGCCGCCGTGACCCGTCCTTTCCGAGATATGGACGGTTTCGCCCAAAAGTCCTCTACGCGTAACCGGGCGTATCTCGGGATCGAGGCGAGTCGGAGCCCGTGCTTCCGGGCACGGAGTGGTCCCGGAGGGACCCTGCGGCCCCCGCCGTCCCGGGCTCCCGGGACCTCCCGGTCCCGAGATACGGCCACTTCCGGTACGGCTTTAAGCGGCCGTATCTCGGAAACCGAGCCGAATCTGGGCTCCAAACTCCGGGCGTGGGGAGGTACCGTGGGGACCCCCGCGGCCCTGGAGTTTGGAGCCGCGGCTCGGTTCGGCTTGGGAGTTGCGCCGGTTCAAATTTCCGACTTTGAGCGGCCGCAGCTCGGGAACCCCGCGGAGTTCCGGGGCGTGGCCGGTCTCTTTAGATCCGTCCCGTCGCCCTCTACGCGGGGCCCGAGTTTCAGAATCGTCCGCCTTTCCCTCGCGGAGATATAAGCGAAAAAGTGGGAAAAGGGCCTTCTTTTTCCACTCCGTCTTTGGCCCGGGTCGACCTCCAGGGTCGCGGGCGAATCCGACCGCGGCCGGGGAGAGAGAGCCTTCCCCGGCTGCGCCGAGAGCGGCGGAGGGGGTGGAAGTCGGGACTGCGTTTGGTTTTTGGACTTTGGGGAATTTTCACATCCTCCATGAGCTCCGAACTTCAAACGGCTGCTGCGGCTCCGCCGCCGAGCCGCCCAGAGGCACCAAACTCGGATCGATGGAGGGTGTGTACGGGCCCTATCCAACGCCCCCATCCCGAGCTTCTAGCTCCCCCGTGGGCCGAGACACGGGGCCAAACAGGAACGGGTGCGCTTTACCACAAGTGATGATGTTTCCTAATAATCAGAGGAAAGTTTCAGAGAACTAACTCAAGTCCAAAACAGGATCCCGCCCTATTGACTTATTTGACAGGGCCACATTATGTTTACCACATAAAACCACTTTAATTATGAAATATGTCCCAATTATGCATTGTACATGGAAACCACCACCCCTTCCCTACCCGACTCGGAGAACCACAGCCTCGGGCAGGGACCCCACCACAACACCACCCCACCCCACCCCACCCTAACCCTGACTCAGAGAACCACAGCCTCGGGCAGGGACCCCCACCACACCACACCACCCCACCCTAGTTATAGTTACTCCCATCATAAGAGTTATATTTACTCCCACCATAAGAGAGTCAAGGTTACTCGCACCATAAGAGAGTCGTGGTTACTCGCAACTTAAAAGAGTCATGGTTACTCCCACCATATGAGAGTTATATTTACTCCCACCATAAGAGAGTCATGGTTACTTGCACCTTAAGAGAGTCATAGTTACTCCCACAATAAGAGTTATATTTACTCCCACCATAAGAGAGTCATGGTTACTTGCACCTTAAGAGAGTCATAGTTACTCCCACAATAAGAGTTATATTTACTCCCACCATAAGAGAGTCATGGTTACTCACCGAACCTTAAGAGAGTCATAGTTACTCGCACCATAAGAGAGTCATGGTTACTCCCACCTTAAGAGAGTCATGGTTACTCCCACAATAAGAGTTATATTTACTCCCACCATAAGAGAGTCATGGTTACTCCCACCATAAGAGAGTTATGCTTGTTCCCACCTTAAGAGAGTCATGGTTACTCCCACCTTAAGAGAGTGAGCTCCGAACTTCAAACGGCTGCGGCTCCGCCGCCGAGCCGCCCAGAGGCACCAAACTCGGGTCGATGGAGGGTGTGTACGGGCCCTATCCAACGCCCCCGGTCCCGAGCTTCTAGCGCCCCGGCCGGCCGAGATACGGGGCCCAACAGGAACGGGTGCGCTTCGGAAGGAAGGGTCCCAGGGGCTCGGGACTCCGGGGTCCTAGAGGTCCCCCCGGGACCCCTCTAAGCCCCGAAGGACGAGCCGCCGTGACCCGTCCTTTCCGAGATATGGACGGTTTCGTCCAAAAGTCCCTTACGCGTAACCGGGCGTATCTCGGGGATCGAGGCGAGTCGGAGCCCGTGCTTCCGGGCACGGAGTGGTCCCGGAGGGACCCTGCGGCCCCCGCCGTCCCGGGCTCCCGGGACCTCCCGGTCCCGAGATACGGCCACTTCCGGTACGGCTTTAAGCGGCCGTATCTCGGAAACCGAGCCGAATCTGGGCTCCAAACTCCGGGCGTGGGGAGGTACCGTGGGGACCCCCGCGGCCCTGGAGTTTGGAGCCGCGGCTCGGTTCGGCTTGGGAGTTGCGCCATGTTTCCTAATAATCAGAGGAAAGTTTCAGAGAACTAACTCAAGTCCAAAACAGGATCCCGCCCTATTGACTTATTTGACAGGGCCACATTATGTTTACCACATAAAACCACTTTAATTATGAAATATGTCCCAATTATGCATTGTACATGGAAACCACCCCCTCCCTACCCGACTCGGAGAACCACAGCCTCGGGCAGGGACCCCCACCACACCACACCACACCACACCACACCACACCACACCACACCACCCCCCTCCACACCACAGCCTCAGAGAACCACAGCCTCGGGCAGGGGACCCACACCCCACACCACCCCCAGCCAGGGACCCACCACCCCACCCCACCTAACCCTGACTCAGAGAACCACAGCCTCGGGCAGGGACCCCCACCACACCACCCCAGCCTAACCGACTCGGAGAACCACAGCCTCGGGCAGGGACCCCCACCACACCACCCCTCCCTAACCGACTCGGAGAACCACACCTCCGGCCCCCACGAACCCCAACACACACACCCCTCCCTACCCGACTCGGAGAACCACAGCCTCGGGCAGGGACCCCCACCACACCACACCACACCACACCACACCACACCACACCACACCACCCTAACCCTGACTCAGAGAACCACAGCCTCGGGCAGGGGACCCCACCACACCACCCCCCAGCCTAACCGACTCAGAGAACCACAGCCTCGGGCAGGGACCCCCACCACACCACACCACCCCACCCTAGTTATAGTTACTCCCATCATAAGAGTTATATTTACTCCCACCATAAGAGAGTCATGGTTACTCCCACCATAAGAGAGTCATAGTTACTCCCACCTTAAGAGAGTCATGGTTACTCGCACCTTAAGAGAGTCAAGGTTACTCGCACCATAAGAGAGTCGTGGTTACTACTTAAAAAAGAGTCATGGTTACTCCCACCATATGAGAGTTATATTTACTCCCACCATAAGAGAGTCATGGTTACTTGCACCTTAAGAGAGTCACAGTTACTCCCACAATAAGAGTTATATTTACTCCCACCATAAGAGAGTCATGGTTACTCCCACAATAAGAGTTATATTTACTCTCACCATAAGAGAGTCATGGTTACTCCCCACCATAAGAGAGTCATGCTTGTTCCCACCTTAAGAGAGTCATGGTTACTCCCACCTTAAGAGAGTGAGCTCCGAACTTCAAACGGCTGCTGCTGCGCTCCGCCGCGCCGCCCAGAGGCACCAAACTCGGGTCGATGGAGGGTGTGTACGGCCCTATCCAACGCCCCGGTCCCGAGCTTCTAGCGCCCGGCCGGCCGAGATACGGGGCCCAACAGGAAGTGCGCGCTGGAAGGAAGGGGGTCCCAGGGGCTCGGGACTCCGGGGTCTAGAGGTCCCCGGGACCCCTCTAAGCCCCGAAGGACGAGCCCGCGTGACCCGACCTTTTTTCGAGATATGGACGGTTTCGTCAAAAGTCCCTTCTGCGCGTAACCGGGCGTATCTCGGGGATCGAGGCGAGTCGGAGCCCGTGCTTCCGGGCGGAGGTGGTCCCCCGGGACCCTGCGGCCCCCCCGTCCCCCGGGCTCCCGGGACCCCCGGCCCGAGATACGGCCACTTCGGTACACGGCTTTAAGCGGCCGTATCTCGAAACCGAAGAGCGAATCTGGGCTCCAAACTCCGTGGGGGGTACCGTGGGCCCCCCCGGCCCTGGAGTTTGGAGCCCGGCTCGGTTCGGCTGGGAGTTGCGCCGTTCAAATTTCCGACTTTGAGCGGCGCGCTCGGGGAACCCCGGAGTTCGTTCCGGCGTGGCCGGTCTCTTTAGATCCGTCCCGTCGCCCTCTACGCGGGCCCGAGTTTCAGAATCGTCCGCCTTTCGGCGGAGATATAAGCGAAAAAGTGGAAAAGGGCCTTCTTTTTTTCCTCCGTCTTTGGCCCGGTCGACCTCCAGGGTCGCGGGCGAATCCGACCGCGGCCGGGGAGAGAGAGTCCCGGCTGCGCCGCGAGCGCGCGGAGAGGGGGGAAAGTCGGGACTGCGTTTGGTTTTTGGACTTTGGGAATTTTCACATCCTCCATCTATGAGCTCCGAACTTCAACGGCTGCTGCGGCTCCGCCGCCGAGCCGCCAGAGGCACCAAACTCGGATCGATGGAGGGTGTGTACGAGAGCCCTATCCAACGCCCCGGTCCCGAGCTTCTAGCGCCCCGCCGCCGATACGGGCCCAACAGGAACGGGTGCGCTGCGGAAGGAAGGGTCCCAGGGGCTCGGGACTCCGGGGTCTAGAGGTCCCCGGGACCCCTAAGCCCCGAAGGACGAGCCGCGTGTGACCCGTCCTTTCCGAGATATGGGCGGTTTCGTCCAAAAGTCCCTTCTGCGTAACCGGGCGTATCTCGGGATCGAGGCGAGTAGGAGCCCGTGCTTCCGGGCGCGGAGTGGTCCCGGAGGGACCCTGCGGCCCCCGCCGTCCCGGGCTCCCGGGACCTCCCGGTCCCGAGATACGGCCACTTCCGGTACGGCTTTAAGCGGCCGTATCTCGGAAACCGAGCCGACTCTGGGCTCCAAACTCCGGGCGTGGGGAGGTACCGTGGGGACCTCCGCGGCCCTGGAGTTTGGAGCCCCGGCTCGGTTCGGCTTGGGAGTTGCGCCCGGTTCAAATTTCCGACTTTGAGCGGCCGCAGCTCGGGAACCCCGCGGAGTTCCGGGGCGTGGCCGGTCTCTTTAGATCCGTCCCGTCGCGCTCTCTACGCGGGGCCGAGTTTCAGAATCGTCCGCCTTTCCTCGCGGAGATATAAGCGAAAAAGTGGGAAAAGGGCTTCTTTTTTCACTCCGTCTTTGGCCCGGGTCGACCTCCAGGGTCGCGGGCGAATCCGACCGCGGCCGGGGAGAGAGAGCCTTCCCCGGCTGCGCCGAGAGCGGCGGAGGGGGTGGAAGTCGGGACTGCGTTTGGATTTTGGACTTTGGGGAATTTTCACATCCTCCATGAGCTCCGAACTTCAAACGGCTGCTGCGGCTCCGCCGCCGCCGCCCGCCCAGAGGCACCAAACTCGGATCGATGGAGGGTGTGTACGGGCCCTATCCAACGCCCCCCCCATCCCGAGCTTCTAGCTCCCCCGTGGGCCGAGACACGGGGCCAAACAGGAACGGGTGCGCTTTACCACAAGTGATGATGTTTCCTAATAATCAGAGGAAAGTTTCAGAGAACTAACTCAAGTCCAAAACAGGATCCCGCCCTATTGACTTATTTGACAGGGCCACATTATGTTTACCACATAAAACCACTTTAATTATGAAATATGTCCCAATTATGCATTGTACATGGAAACCACCACCCCTTCCCTACCCGACTCGGAGAACCACAGCCTCGGGCAGGGACCCCCACCACAACACCCCACCCCACCCCACCCCCCCCCACCCTAACCCTGACTCAGAGAACCACAGCCTCGGGCAGGGACCCCCACCACACCACACCCCACCCCACCCCACCCTAGTTATAGTTACTCCCATCATAAGAGTTATATTTACTCCCACCATAAGAGAGTCATGGTTACTCCCACCTTAAGAGAGTCAAGGTTACTCGCACCATAAGAGAGTCGTGGTTACTCGCAACTTAAAAGAGTCATGGTTACTCCCACCATATGAGAGTTATATTTACTCCCACCATAAGAGAGTCATGGTTACTTGCACCTTAAGAGAGTCATAGTTACTCCCACAATAAGAGTTATATTTACTCCCACCATAAGAGAGTCATGGTTACTTGCACCTTAAGAGAGTCATAGTTACTCCCACAATAAGAGTTATATTTACTCCCACCATAAGAGAGTCATGGTTACTCACCACCTTAAGAGAGTCATAGTTACTCGCACCATAAGAGAGTCATGGTTACTCCACCTTAAGAGAGTCATGGTTACTCCCACAATAAGAGTTATGGTTTACTCCCACCATAAAGAGTCATGGAGTTATATTTACTCCCCATAAGAGAGAGTCATGGTTACTCCCACCATAAGAGAGTTATGCTTGTTCCCACCTTAAGAGAGTCATGGTTACTCCCACCTTAAGAGAGTGAGCTCCGAACTTCAAACGGCTGCGGCTCCGCCGCCGAGCCGCCCAGAGGCACCAAACTCGGGTCGATGGAGGGTGTGTACGGGCCCTATCCAACGCCCCCGGTCCCGAGCTTCTAGCGCCCCGGCCGGCCGAGATACGGGGCCCAACAGGAACGGGTGCGCTTCGGAAGGAAGGGTCCCAGGGGCTCGGGACTCCGGGGTCCTAGAGGTCCCCCCGGGACCCCTCTAAGCCCCGAAGGACGAGCCGCCGTGACCCGTCCTTTCCGAGATATGGACGGTTTCGTCCAAAAGTCCCTTACGCGTAACCGGGCGTATCTCGGGGATCGAGGCGAGTCGGAGCCCGTGCTTCCGGGCACGGAGTGGTCCCGGAGGGACCCTGCGGCCCCCGCCGTCCCGGGCTCCCGGGACCTCCCGGTCCCGAGATACGGCCACTTCCGGTACGGCTTTAAG
>JAGHMJ010005182.1:32500-43186 GCA_018749465.1 Paracanthobrama guichenoti
CCGGAGGGCCGGGGCGGCGCCTTACGTTCGATGCGCTGAGCGGGGAGGTACACTTTGCCCACAGCGGCCCTCGAGGAGCCGGGCAATGGCCTGGCCCCTGGCGCATCACAAGTTCCGTTCCACCAGGTCGCACCCCGAGAAACGGGCCCGGCGGCGGGGGGGTGCGCATCCGCCGGGCCTCGACATGGTCCGTGTTTTTTCCGACTTCGGGTTTGTCGTGCCTTCTCGACAAAACCCGGGGGGCGTGACTCGCACGCCTTTTTTTTTTTTTTTTCTCTGGTCCGTGTTTGGCTCTTAGGAACATTGTCCGTGTTTATGGAGGATTTTCCTCCGGGGCGTCCAAGCTTACACACCTGCCCCGTACATCCTCCCCGTTGGGGAGGGTCAGTCAAGACCTGCTCTGAGATATGGGCAAAATTGTATTTAGCAGGTACTTCCTGGAAAGTCTCAGCCCGCACACAGTGCACCACCTTTGGGCTTTTTCCGTCCGCCATTCCCTCGGTCACTTTTTGTTTTGTTTTTCGACCTTTGTCCATGTTTATGGAGGATTTTCCTCCAGGGCGTCTGAGCTTTGATTCGTGCCCCGGACGGTACGTCCTCCCCCGTGGGGAGGGTCAGTCAAGACCTGCTCTGAGATATGGGCAAAATTGTATTTAGCAGGTACTTCCTGGAAAGTCTCAGCCCGCACACAGTGCACCACCTTTGGGCTTTTTCGTCCGTGCCATTCCCTCGGTCACTTTTTGTTTTGTTTTTCGACCTTTGTCCATGTTTATGGAGGATTTTCCTCCAGGGGCGTCTGAGCTTTGATTCGTGCCCCGGACGGTACGTCCTCCCCCGTGGGGAGGGTCAGTCAAGACCTGCTCTGAGATATGGGCAAAATTGTATTTAGCAGGTACTTCCTGGAAAGTCTCAGCCCGCACACAGTGCACCACCTTTGGGCTTTTTCGTCCGTGCCATTCCCTCGGTCACTTTTTGTTTTGTTTTTTTTTCTTTGTCCATGTTTATGGAGGATTTTCCTCCAGGGCGCGTCTGAGCTTTGATTCGTGCCCCGGACGGTACGTCCTCCCCCGTGGGAGGGTCAGTCAAGACCTGCTCTGAGATATGGGCAAAATTGTATTTAGCAGGTACTTCCTGGAAAGTCTCAGCCCGCACACAGTGCACCACCTTTGGGCTTTTTCGTCCGTGCCATTCCCTCAGTCACTTTTTTTATTTTTCCCCGACCTTGTCCGTGTTTATGGAGGGTTTTCCTCCAGGGGCATTGCGCTTTGATACTCGCCCCGATTTTGTGCATGACCTGCCCTGATATATACGTGGCAAATTGTATTTGGCAGGTCGTTACAGTAAGTCTCAGCCCGCACACAGTGCATCACCTCTGGGCTTCGTTCGCTCGATCGATCGTGCCATTCGTTTCGTCACCATCTCTCTGTGTGTCATTTGAGTGCCTTCCTTGGATGCAACAAAGCCATTCGATTTCGTCTTTGCGACAAGCATATGATACCGGATAGGATCGACCGGGCAGCCCCCCCCCCAGGACGGAGAACCGCGACGCGCTTCGCTTCCTACACACGGGTCTCGCTCCGCTCAGAGAGACGGCGCGGCCGCTCATAGGGCGCGTGCGGAACCCTCCTCTTTGCGTGGGGGGCAGAGAGGGTGGCCTCTGGATCGAGGCCGTAACCGGGAAAGGGTGCTTTTCTTTGCGGGGGCGCGGGCCGAGGTCGGCGATCCGCCGGGGGGGGGTGCGCTAGCAGAGCCCCCCGGCATCAGAGCCTCCCTCGGCGCGCACGCCGACGCAGCTCCGAACCTTCGTTTCCGACGGACCGTCTGAGTCTCCCCGCGGTCGACGCTCGCCCCGGACTCCCCGGAGGGCCGGGGCGGCGCCTTACGTTCGATGCGCTGAGCGGGGAGGTACACTTTGCCCACAGCGGCTCTCGCGGAGCCGGGCGATGGCCTGCCCCTGGCGCATCTCAATTTCCGTTCGACCAGGTCGCACCCCGAGAAAAGGGGCCCGGCGGCGGGGGCGCACATCCACCGGGCCTCAGGCTCGGTCCGTGTTTTCTTTTGTTTTTACGTCGGGTTGTCGTCCTGTCATCGACAAATCCCAGACGAGGCACTCACCCTGGGCTGGGCTGGCCCGGGAGCCCTGACAGCATGGTAGCTTTTTATTGTTGTTGTTGTTGTTGCCATGTTTGGCTTTTGTTTGGACATTGTCCTTGTTTGTGGAGGATTTTCCTCCAGGGGGCATCTGAGCTTTTGATTCGTGCCCCGGACGGTACATCCACCCCGCAGGGGAGGGTCAAGACCTGCTCTGATATGAGAAAATTGCATTTAGCAGGTACTTCCTGGAAAGTCTCAGCCCACACAGAGTGCACCATCTCTGGGCTTCGTTCGTGCCATTCCCTCGGCCTCTGGCCGTCTTTGTACACACGCCATCCCATCCATCCATCCATCCATCCATCCATCCATGGTCCATGTTTATGGAGGATTTTCCTCCAGGGGCATCAAAGCTTAGACACTTGCCCCATACAGCCTCCCCGTGGGGAGGGTCCTGACCTGCTCTGATATATGGGCAAAAATTGTATTGGCAGGTCGTTCCTGTAAGTCTCAGCCCGCACACAGTGCACCACCTTTGGGCTTTTTCGTTCGTGCCATTCCCTCGGTCACTTTTCGGACATCGTCCGTGTTTTATGGAGGATTTTTTCCTCCAGGGGCGTCGAAACTTAGACACACACCCCTGTACGGTATACATCCTCCCCGTGGGGAGGGTCGGTCAAGACCTGCTCTGATATGGGAAAACTGTATTTAGCAGGTACTTCCTGGAAAGTCTCAGCCCGTGCACGCGGTGCACCACCCCTGGGCTTCTTTTCGTGCCATTGCCTTTGGTTTCGTCACTATCTCTGTGTCATTTGCGTGCCTTCCTTGGATGCAACAACCATTCGTTTTTATCTGTGCGACAAGCATATATACAAACGCCATACCTGGCAGGACCGACACCTCCACACCCCCGGGACGGAGAACCGCGACGCGCTGGCTTCCTACACACGGGTCTCGCTCCGCTCAGAGAGACGGCTCGGCCGCTCATAGGGCACGTGCGGAACCCTCCCTGTGGTGGGGTGGGGGGTTGAGTGGGTTTGGCCGCTGGATCGAGGCCGTAACCGGGAAAGGGTGCTTTTCTTTGCGGGGGCGCGGGCCGAGGTCGGCGATCCGCCGGGGGGGGATGCGCTAGCAGAGCCCCCCGGCATCAGAGCCTCCCTCGGCGCGCACGCCGACGCAGCTCCGAACCTTCGTTTCTGACGGACCGTCTGAGTCTCCCCGAGGTCGACGCCGCCTCGGACTCCCGGAGGGCCGGGGCGGCGCCTTACGTTCGATGCGCTGAGTGGGGAGGTACACTTTGCCCAAAGCGGCTCTCGCGGAGCCGGGCAATGGCCTGCCCCTGGCGCATCTCAATTTCCGTTCGACCGGATGAAAATAAAAAAAACAAAACCAAAAAAAAAAAAAAAAAACAAGAGACTCGCTGGAAAGTCTCTGCCCAAGCGCAGCGCGCTCAACCTGGGCTTAGGCGTGTCATTAGCCCCTGTCTGACAGCCTTGTTCCTCCGGTCCGTGTTTGTATGTCGAGTGTCGCTCTCCTCCTCGACAGAACCCGGACAGCCAGTTTTGAGTCCGACCGTGCTCGCCACCGCCCTCGGAAGGGACCCACCGAACCGACAGTGCCCGGGACAAAGGCACCCTCCCCGGGCTGCGCCGGGGAGGTACGAGAGCACGGAGCTCTTTGGTGTGTGCAGATTTCGGACATAGTTTATTTCTCATGAGGATTTTTCCTCCGGGGTGTCTCACGCCCCTAGCATCGCCCGGGGGCGCATCTTCCCCCGGGATGCCCGCCCCCACCGAGTATGGATCTCTGGAAGCAGATCCAGGGGGTTACTGTAAGTCTCGAACCCGCACGCGCCCCTTCCCTGGGCTTGCCGCTACCAGGTGTGCCGGCCTGGTTCTCACTTTTTCCACCGGGGTGGATACCTGATTCTAAGCCCACACAGAGCGCATCTGAGTGGGCCCCACGACGGTCTGATGAGAGGGATCGCCGCCTTTCTTCCCTTCTCCACAAAACCAGGACGGCCCGCTTTGAGTCCGTCTCTGCCCAAGCGCAGTGCGCTTAACCTGGGCTTAGGCGTGTCGTTAGCCCCTGTCTGACAGCCTTGTTCCTCCGGTCCGTGTTTGGGTGTCGAGTGTCGCTCTCCTCCTCGACAGAACCCGGACAGCCAGTTTTGAGTCCGACTGTGCTCGCCACCGCCTCCAGAGAGGGGCCCCACCGAACCGACAGTGCCCAGGACTAGGCACCCTCCCTGGGCTGGCCAGGGAGGTACGAGAGCACGGAGCTCTTTGGTGTGTGCAGATTTCGGACATAGTTTATTTCTCATGAGGATTTTTCCTGCGGGGTGTCTCACGCCCCTAGCATCGCCCGGGGCGGCGCATCTTCCCCCGGGATGCCCGCCCCCACCGAGTATGGATCTCTGGAAGCAGATCCAGGGGGTTACTGTAAGTCTCGAACCCGCACGCGGCGCCCCTTCCCTGGGCTTGCCGCTACCAGGTGTGCCGGCCTGGTTCTCACTTTTTCCACCGGGGTGGATACCTGATTCTAAGCCCAAACAGAGCGCATCTGAGTGGGCCCCACGACGGTCTGATGAGAGGGATCGCCACCTTTCTTCCCTTCTCCACAAAACCAGGACGGCCCGCTTTGAGTCCGTCTCTGCCCAAGCGCAGCGCGCTCAACCTGGGCTTAGGCGTGTCATTAGCCCCTGTCTGACAGCCTTGTGTCCTCCGGTCCGTGTTTGTGTGTCGAGTGTCGCTCTCCTCCTCGACAGAACCCGGACAGCCAGTTTTGAGTCCGACCGTGCTCGCCACCGCCCTCGGAAGGGCCCCACCGAACCGACAGTGCCCGGGACAAAGGCACCCTCCCCGGGCTGCGCCGGGGAGGTACGAGAGCACGGAGCTCTTTGGTGTGTGCAGATTTCGGACATAGTTTATTTCTCATGAGGATTTATCCTCCGGGGTGTCTCACGCCCCTAGCATCGCCCGTGGCGGCGCATCTTCCCCCGGGATGCCCGCCCCCACCGAGTATGGATCTCTGGAAGCAGATCCAGGGGGTTACTGTAAGTCTCGAACCCGCACGCGGCGCCCCTTCCATGGGCTTGCCGCTACCAGGTGTGCCGGCCTGGTTCTCACTTTTTCCACCGGGGTGGATACCTGATTCTAAGCCCAAACAGAGCGCATCTGAGTGGGCCCCACGACGGTCTGATGAGAGGGATCGCCACCTTTCTTCCCTTCTCCACAAAACCAGGACGGCCCGCTTTGAGTCCGTCTCTGCCCAAGCGCAGCGCACTCAACCTGGGCTTAGGCGTGTCGTTAGCCCCTGTCTGACAGCCTTGTTCCTCCGGTCCGTGTTTGGATGTCGAGTGTCGCTCTCCTCCTCGACAGAACCCGGACAGCCAGTTTTGAGTCCGACTGTGCTCGCCACCGCCTCCAGAGAGGGGCCCCACCGAACCGACAGTGCCCAGGACTAGGCACCCTCCCTGGGCTGGCCAGGGAGGTACGAGAGCACGGAGCTCTTTGGTGTGTTCAGATTTCGGACATAGTTTATTTCTCATGAGGATTTTCCTCCGGGGTGTCTCACGCCCCTAGCATGGCCCGGGCCGGCGCATCTTCCCCGGGATGCCCGCCCCCACCGAGTATGGATCTCTGGAAGCAGATCCAGGGGGTTACTGTAAGTCTCGAACCCGCACGCGCCCCCCTTCCTGGGCTTGCCGCTACCAGGTGTGCCGGCCTGGTTCTCACTTTTTCCACCGGGGTGGATACCTGATTCTAAGCCCAAACAGAGCGCATCTGAATGGGCCCCACGACGGTCTGATGAGAGGGATCGCCACCTTTCTTCCCTTCTCCACAAAACCAGGACGGCCCGCTTTGAGTCCGTCTCTGCCCCTGCGCAGCGCGCGCAACAACTGGGCTTAGGCGTGTCGTTAGCCCCTGTCTGACAGCCTTGTGTCCTCCGGTCCGTGTTTGTGTGTCGAGTGTCGCTCTCCTCCTCGACAGAACCCGGACAGCCAGTTTTGAGTCCGACTGTGCTCGCCACCGCCTCCAGAGAGGGGCCCCACCGAACCGACAGTGCCCAGGACTAGGCACCCTCCCTGGGCTGGCCAGGGAGGTACGAGAGCAAGGAGCTCTTTGGTGTATTCAGATTTCGGACATAGTTTATTTCTCGGGAGGATTTTCCTCCGGGGTCTCTCGCTCTTAGTAGTGACCGACCAGGGCGCTCTCTTCCCGGATTGGGTGACAGCCACAGCCACACCGAGTATGGATCTCTGGAAGCAGATCCAGGGGTTACTGTAAGTCTCCCCACGCGCCCCCTTCCATGGGCTTGCCGCTACCAGGTGTGCCGGCCTGGTTCTCACTTTTTCCACCGGGGTGGATACCTGATTCTAAGCCCAAACAGAGCGCATCTGAGTGGGGCTTCCACCCGGTCTGATGAGAGGGATCGCCACCTTTCTTCCCTTCTCCACAAAACCAGGACGGCCCGCTTTGAGTCCGTTGGTTGCTGCCTCGCGCCCGCGCCTCTCTTCCAGACTTCCATCTGTCGTCAGAGGATGGACCCCTCACCCACTCTGTTCCTGACAGCCTTGTCTCGGTCCGTGTTTGGGTGTCGGTGTCGCTCTCCTCCTCGACAGAACCCGGACAGCCAGTTTTCCAGTTCCACTGTTCTTCCAGGATCTGACCCCCTCAGAGGCCCCACCATCCGACAGTGACCAGACTGCCCCTCCTGGGCTGGCCAGGGAGGTGCGAGCAAGGAGCCTCTTTCCAGACTTCCATCTGTTCAGAGGATGGACTCATCCAGGATTTTCCTCCGACCGACAGCCCTTTGCCGGTGCTCTGGTTCATTGGTTCATTGAACGGATGCCTGCCCCTTTTCTTCCAGGCTTCCACCCGCTCAGAGGTTGGACCCCTTCATCCACCTCATCTGATCGACAGGGGCCCTGGATCCTGGTCCAACACTGCCTCGACGCCCGCGCCTCTCTCCCTGGGCTCCACCGCGCCTTTGGTCCAGATTGTGCCGCCGGTTCCTCACTTTTTTCCACCGGGTGGATACCTGATTCTAAGCCCACACAGAGCGCATCTGGAGTGGGACCTCACCAAACAGGCGCATCGACGGTCTGATGAGAGGATCGGCACCTTTCTTCCCCAGTTCTCCACAACCGCCAGCCCAGAGGGCCCCCTTTGAGACCGTCTCTGCCCAGGACCAGGCACCCTCCTGGGCTGGCTAGGCGTGCGAGCCCGGAGCTCTTTGGTGTGTTCAGATTTCGGACATAGTTTATTTCTCGGGAGGATTTTCCTCCGGGGTGTCTCTCTCTTAGTAGTGACCCGACAGGGTGCTCTCTTGTCGGATTGGGTCCAGACACAGACTCCCCGGTTCCCTGTCTCCAGAGGGGGACCCCCATCCACCCGACAGTGCCCAGGACTAGGCACCCTCCCTGGGCTGGCCAGGGAGGTGCCTCGAGCAGCCCCCTGAGCTCTTCTTCCAGGCTTCAGATTTCGGACATAGTTTATTTCTCGGAGGATTTTCCTCCGGGGATGTCTCGACACTCTTAGTGACCCTCATGACCAGGATTGACTTGGTGTCGGATTGGGATTGGTTGCGGATTGCGCTGCCGCCCAGACACCCCGACTTCCATGTCCTCAGAGGATGGACCCCCTCATCCACCTCATCTGACCGACATGAGTGCCCTTTGGTCGGATTGGTTCGCTGCCTCGAACGCCCCGGAGCCTCTCTTCCAGACTTCCATCTGTTCAGAGGATGGACCCCCCTCATCCACCTCATCTGACCGACATGAGTGCCCTTTGGTCGGATTGGTTTGGCTGCCTCGAACGCCCTGGAGCTTTTCTTCCAGGCTTCCATCTGATCAGAGGATGGACCCCCTCATCCACCTCATCTGACCGACAAGAGTGCCCTATGGTCGGATTGGTTCGCTGCCTCGAACGCCCCCGGAGCCTCTCTTCCAGACTTCCATCTGTTCAGAGGATGGACCCCCTCATCCACCTCATCTGACCGACATGAGTGCCCTTTGGTCGGATTGGTTCACTGCCTTGAACGCCCTGGAGCTTTTCTTCCAGGCTTCCACCCGTTCAGAGGTTGGACCCCCTTCATCCACCTCATCTGACCGACATGAGTGCCCTTTGGTCGGATTGGTTCGCTGCCTCGAACGCCCCGGAGCCTCTCTTCCAGACTTCCACCGCGAGCGGTGGAAACCGGATTATACACCCACTCGGAGTGCCTCCGAGTGGGCCTCACGACGGTCTGCCTAGAGGGGGGGGTCACCGCTCACCTCTACTCCCCCTCTAACGTATCCCGGACAGCCAGTTTTGAGTCCGACCGTGCTCGCCACCGCCTCCAGAGAGGGGCCCCACCGAACCGACAGTGACCAGGACTAGGCACCCTCCCTGGGCTGGCCAGGGAGGTACGAGAGCACGGAGCTCTTTGGTGTGTTCAGATTTCGGACATAGTTTATTTCTCGGGAGGATTTTCCTCCGGGGTGTCTCTCGCTCTTAGTAGTGACCGACCAGGGTGCTCTCTTGTCGGATTGGGTGACAGCCACAGACACCCCGGTTCCCTGTCCTCCAGAGGGGGACCCCCCTCATCCACCTCGTCTGACCGACAAGGGTGCCCTTTGGTCGGATTGGTTCGCTGCCTCGAACGCCCTGGAGCTGTTCTTCCAGGCTTCCACCCGTTCAGAGGTTGGACCCCCTCATCCACCTCGTCTGACCGACAAGAGAGTGCCCTTTGGTCGGATTGGTTCGCTGCCTCGAACGCCCCCGAGCCTCTCTTCCAGACTTCCATCTGTTCAGAGGATGGACCCCCTCATCCACCTCATCTGACCGACAAGAGTGCCCTATGGTCGGATTGGTTCGCTGCCTCGAACGCCCCCCGAGCCTCTCTTCCAGACTTCCATCTGTTCAGAGGATGGACCCCCCTCATCCACCTCATCTGACCGACAAGAGTGTGCCTATGGTCGGATTGGTTCGCTGCCTCGACGCCCCGGAGCCTCTCTTCCAGGCTTCCATCTGTTCAGAGGATGGACCCCCTCATCCACCTCATCTGACCGACATGAGTGCCCTTTTGGTCGGATTGGTTCGCTGCTGCGCACGCCCTGGAGCTTTTCTTCCAGGCTTCCACTGTTCAGAGGTTGGACCCCTCATCCACCTCATCTGACCGACAAGAGTGCCCTATGGTCGGATTGGTTCGCTGCCTCGAACGCCCCCGGAGCCTCTCTTCCAGACTTCCATCTGTTCAGAGGATGGACCCCCCTCATCCACCTCATCTGACCGACATGAGTGCCCTTTGGTCGGATTGGTTCACTGCCTTGCACGCCCTGGAGCTGTTCTTCCAGGCTTCCACCCTTTCAGAGGTTGGACCCCCTTCATCCACCTCATCTGACCGACATGAGTGCCCTTTGGTCGGATTGGTTCGCTGCCTCGAACGCCCCGCAGCCTCTCTTCCAGACTTCCACCGCGAGCGGTGGAAACCGGATTATACACCCACTCGGAGTGCCTCCGAGTGGGCCTCACGACGGTCTGCCTAGAGGGGGTCACCGCTCACCTCTACTCCCCCTCTAACGTATCCCGGACAGCCAGTTTTGAGTCCGACCGTGCTCGCCACCGCCTCCAGAGAGGGGCCCCACCGAACCGACAGTGACCAGGACTAGGCACCCTCCCTGGGCTGGCCAGGGAGGTACGAGAGCACGGAGCTCTTTGGTGTGTTCAGATTTCGGACATAGTTTATTTCTCGGGAGGATTTTCCTCCGGGGTGTCTCTCGCTCTTAGTAGTGACCGACCAGGGTGCTCTCTTGTCGGATTGGGTGACAGCCACAGACACCCCGGTTCCCTGTCCTCCAGAGGGGACCCCCTCATCCACCTCGTCTGACCGACAAGGGTGCCCTTTGGTCGGATTGGTTCGCTGCCTCGAACGCCCTGGAGCTGTTCTTCCAGGCTTCCACCCGTTCAGAGGTTGGACCCCCTCATCCACCTCGTCTGACCGACATGAGTGCCCTTTGGTCGGATTGGTTCGCTGCCTCGAACGCCCCCGGAGCCTCTCTTCCAGACTTCCATCTGTTCAGAGGATGGACCCCCTCATCCACCTCATCTGACCGACAAGAGTGCCCCCTATGGTCGGATTGGTTGGTTCGCTGCCTCGAACGCCCCCGGAGCCTCTCTTCCAGACTTCCATCTGTTCAGAGGATGGACCCCCCTCATCCACCTCATCTGACCGACAAGAGTGCCCTATGGTCGGATTGGTTCGCTGCCTCGAACGCCCCCCGGAGCCTCTCTTCCAGGCTTCCATCTGTTCAGAGGATGGACCCCCTCATCCACCTCATCTGACCGACATGAGTGCCCTTTGGTCGGATTGGTTCGCTGCCTTGCACGCCCTGGAGCGGTTCTTCCAGGCTTCCACCCGTTCAGAGGTTGGACCCCCTTCATCCACCTCATCTGACCGACAAGAGTGCCCTATGGTCGGATTGGTTCGCTGCCTCGAACGCCCCGAGCCTCTCTTCCAGACTTCCATCTGTTCAGAGGATGGACCCCCTCATCCACCTCATCTGACCGACATGAGTGCCCTTTGGTCGGATTGGTTCACTGCCTTGCACGC
>JAGHMJ010005183.1:0-64410 GCA_018749465.1 Paracanthobrama guichenoti
GCAGGCGTTCGTCCTCCACCGCAGCGTCACGTTTGTAAACTTAGATCGTTGTGCGGGCAGGCGTTCTCCACCTGCGTCCACGTTTGTAAGCTTAGATCGTTGTGCGGGCAGAGGCGTTCTCCACACGCGTCACGTTTGTAAGCTTAGATCGTTGTGACGTGCAGGCGTTCTCCACGCGGCGTCACGTTTGTAAGCTTAGATCGTTGTGGCGTGCAGGCGTTCTCCACATGCGTCGCGTTTGTAAACTTAGATCGTTGTCGTGCAGACGTTCAGACGTTCTCCACATGCGTCACGTTTGTAAACTTAGATCGTTGTGACGTGCAGACGTTCTCCACACGCGTCACGTTTGTAAACTTAGATCGTTGTGACGTGCAGGCGTTCTTCCGCGTCACGTTTGTAAACTTAGATCGTTGTGACGTTCAGACGTTCTCCACATGCGTCACGTTTGTAAACTTAGATCGTTGTGACGGGCAGACGTTCAGACGTTCTCCACATGCGTCACGTTTGTAAACTTAGATCGTTGTGACGTGCAGACGTTCTCCACATGCGTCACGTTTGTAAACTTAGATCGTTGTGACGTTCACGTTCTCCACATGCGTCACGTTTGTAAACTTAGATCGTTGTGGTTGCAGCGTTCAGGCGTTCTCCACATGCGTCCGCGTTTGTAAACTTAGATCGTTGTGGCGCAGGCGTTCAGGCGTTCTCCACCGCGTCACGTTTGTAAACTTAGATCGTTGTGGCGGGCAGGCGTTCTCCACCGCGGCGTCACGTTTGTAAACTTAGATCGTTGTGACGTTCAGACGTTCTCCACATGCGTCACGTTTGTAAACTTAGATCGTTGTGACGGGCAGACGTTCTCCACCGCGCGTCACGTTTGTAAACTTAGATCGTTGTGACGTTCAGGCGTTCTCTCCACGCGTCACGTTTGTAAACTTAGATCGTTGTGGCGTGCAGACGTTCTCCACATGCGTCACGTTTGTAAACTTAGATCGTTGTGGCGTGCAGACGTTCTCCACATGCGTCACGTTTGTAAACTTAGATCGTTGTGACGTGCAGACGTTCTCCACATGCGTCACGTTTGTAAACTTAGATCGTTGTGACGTGCAGACGTTCTCCAGGCGCGTCACATTTGTAAGCTTAGATCGTTGTGACGGGCAGACGTTCTCCACATGCGTCACGTTTGTAAACTTAGATCGTTGTGACGTGCAGACGTTCTCCACACGTCACGTTTGTAAACTTAGATCGTTGTAGACGTTCAGACGTTCTCCACATGCGTCACGTTTGTAAACTTAGATCGTTGTGACGGGCAGACGTTCTCCACACACGCGTCACGTTTGTAAACTTAGATCGTTGTGGCGTTCAGGCGTTCTTGCGTCGCGTTTGTAAACTTAGATCGTTGTGGCGTGCAGGCGTTCTCCCCGCGCGTCACGTTTGTAAACTTAGATCGTTGTGACGGGCAGACGTTCTCCACACGCGTCACGTTTGTAAGCTTAGATCGTTGTGGCGTGCAGACGTTCTCCACACGCGTCACGTTTGTAAACTTAGATCGTTGTGGCGTGCAGACGTTCTCCACATGCGTCACGTTTGTAAACTTAGATCGTTGTGACGTGCAGACGTTCTCCACATGCGTCACGTTTGTAAGCTTAGATCGTTGTGACGGGCAGACGTTCTCCTCCACAGCGTCACGTTTGTAAACTTAGATCGTTGTGACGTGCAGACGTTCTCCACACGCGTCACGTTTGTAAACTTAGATCGTTGTGGCGTTCAGACGTTCTCCACACGCGTCACGTTTGTAAACTTAGATCGTTGTGACGTTCAGACGTTCTCCACATGCGTCACGTTTGTAAACTTAGATCGTTGTGACGGGCAGACGTTCTCCACATGCGTCACGTTTGTAAACTTAGATCGTTGTGACGTGCAGACGTTCTCCACATGCGTCACGTTTGTAAACTTAGATCGTTGTGACGTTCAGACGTTCTCCACATGCGTCACGTTTGTAAACTTAGATCGTTGTGACGGGCAGACGTTCTCCACACGCGTCACGTTTGTAAACTTAGATCGTTTGTGGCGTTCAGACGTTCTCCACACACGTCACGTTTGTAAGCTTAGATCGTTGTGACGGGCAGACGTTCTCCACATGCGTCACGTTTGTAAACTTAGATCGTTGTGACGTTCAGACGTTCTCCACATGCGTCACGTTTGTAAACTTAGATCGTTGTGACGGGCAGACGTTCTCCACATGCGCGTCACGTTTGTAAACTTAGATCGTTGTGACGGGCAGTCGTTCTCCACGCGCGTCACGTTTGTAAACTTAGATCGTTGTGACGGGCAGACGTTCTCCACATGCGTCACGTTTGTAAACTTAGATCGTTGTGACGGGCAGACGTTCTCCACACCGCGTCACGTTTGTAAACTTAGATCGTTGTGGCGGGCGCAGGCGTTCTCCACATGCGTCACGTTTGTAAGCTTAGATCGTTGTGGCGTGCAGACGTTCTCCACATGCGTCACGTTTGTAAACTTAGATCGTTGTGACGTTCAGACGTTCTCCACGCGCGTCACGTTTGTAAACTTAGATCGTTGTGACGTTCAGACGTTCTCCACCGCGCGTCACGTTTGTAAACTTAGATCGTTGTGGCGGGCAGGCGTTCTCCACCGCGCGTCACGTTTGTAAACTTAGATCGTTGTGGCGTGCAGACGTTCTCCACATGCGTCACGTTTGTAAACTTAGATCGTTGTGACGTTCAGACGTTCTCCACATGCGTCACGTTTGTAAGCTTAGATCGTTGTGGCGTGCAGACGTTCTCCCACGCGCGTCACGTTTGTAAACTTAGATCGTTGTGCAGCGTTCAGGCGTTCTCCACCGCGTCACGTTTGTAAACTTAGATCGTTGTGACGTTCAGACGTTCTCCACATGCGTCACGTTTGTAAACTTAGATCGTTGTCAGGCGGCGTCACGTTTGCAGATCGTTGTGGCGTTCAGGCGTTCTCCACCGCGTCACGTTTGTAAACTTAGATCGTTGTGACGTTCAGACGTTCTCCACATGCGTCACGTTTGTAAACTTAGATCGTTTGGCGGCAGGCGTTCAGGCGTTCTCCCACGCGTCACGTTTGTAAACTTAGATCGTTGTGGCGTGCAGGCGTTCTCCAGGCGCGTCGCGTTTGTAAACTTAGATCGTTGTGACGTGCAGACGTTCTCCACACGCGTCACGTTTGTAAACTTAGATCGTTGTGGCGTGCAGACGTTCTCCACCATGCGTCACGTTTGTAAACTTAGATCGTTGTGACGTTCAGACGTTCTCCACATGCGTCACGTTTGTAAACTTAGATCGTTGTGACGGGCAGGCGTTCTCCCACGCGTCACGTTTGTAAACTTAGATCGTTGTGGCGTGCAGACGTTCTCCACATGCGTCACGTTTGTAAACTTAGATCGTTGTGGCGGGCAGGCGTTCTCCACGCGGCGTCACGTTTGTATCGATCGTTGTGGCGTTCAGACGTTCTCCACATGCGTCACGTTTGTAAACTTAGATCGTTGTGACGTTCAGACGTTCTCCACACGTCACGTTTGTAAACTTAGATCGTTGTGACGTTCAGACGTTCTCCACACGCGTCACGTTTGTAAACTTAGATCGTTGTGGCGGCGTCAGGCGTTCTCCCACATGCGTCACGTTTGTAAACTTAGATCGTTGTGGCGGGCAGGCGTTCTCCACGCGCGTCACGTTTGTAAACTTAGATCGTTGTGGCGTTGCAGGCGTTCTCCACATGCGTCACGTTTGTAAACTTAGATCGTTGTGGCGTGCAGGCGTTCTCCACCGCAGCGTCACGTTTGTAAACTTAGATCGTTGTGACGGGCAGACGTTCTCCACACGCGTCACGTTTGTAAACTTAGATCGTTGTGGCGTTCAGACGTTCTCCACGCGCGTCACGTTTGTAAACTTAGATCGTTGTGGCGTGCAGACGTTCTCCACATGCGTCACGTTTGTAAACTTAGATCGTTGTGGCGTGCAGGCGTTCTCCCACATGCGTCACGTTTGTAAACTTAGATCGTTGTGGCGTGCAGGCGTTCTCCCATGCGTCACGTTTGTAAACTTAGATCGTTGTGACGTGCAGACGTTCTCCACACGCGTCACGTTTGTAAACTTAGATCGTTGTGACGGGCAGACGTTCTCCACACGCGTCACGTTTGTAAACTTAGATCGTTGTGGCGTTCAGACGTTCTCCACTCGTCACGTTTGTAAACTTAGATCGTTGTGGCGGGCAGGCGTTCTCCACCGCGCGTCACGTTTGTAAACTTAGATCGTTGTGACGTTCAGACGTTCTCCACATGCGTCACGTTTGTAAACTTAGATCGTTGTGACGTTCAGGCGTTCTCGTTCTCCGGCGTTTGTAAACTTAGATCGTTGTGGCGTGCAGACGTTCTCCACACGCGTCACGTTTGTAAACTTAGATCGTTGTGGCGTGCAGACGTTCTCCACGCGCGTCACGTTTGTAAACTTAGATCGTTGTGGCGTGCAGACGTTCTCCACCACGCGTCACGTTTGTAAACTTAGATCGTTGTGGCGGGCAGGCGTTTCTCCACATGCGTCACGCGTTTGTAAACTTAGATCGTTGTGGCGTTCAGGCGTTCTCCACACGTCACGTTTGTAAACTTAGATCATTGTGACGTTCAGACGTTCTCCACACGTCACGTTTGTAAACTTAGATCGTTGTGACGGGCAGACGTTCTCCACATGCGTCACGTTTGTAAACTTAGATCGTTGTGACGTTCAGACGTTCTCCACACGCGTCACGTTTGTAAACTTAGATCGTTGTGACGGGCAGACGTTCTCCACATGCGTCACGTTTGTAAGCTTAGATCGTTGTGACGTTCAGACGTTCTCCACACGCGTCACGTTTGTAAACTTAGATCGTTGTGACGGGCAGACGTTCTCCACGCGCGTCACGTTTGTAAACTTAGATCGTTGTGACGGGCAGACGTTCTCCACATGCGTCACGTTTGTAAACTTAGATCGTTGTGGCGTGCAGACGTTCTCCACCGCATGCGTCACGTTTGTAAACTTAGATCGTTGTGGCGTGCAGGCGTTCTCCACGCGTGCGCGTCACGTTTGTAAACTTAGATCGTTGTGGCGGGCAGGCGTTCTCCACACCGCGTCACGTTTGTAAACTTAGATCGTTGTGACGTTCAGGCGTTCTCCACCGCGCGTCACGTTTGTAAACTTAGATCGTTGTGACGGGCAGACGTTCTCCACACGCGTCACGTTTGTAAACTTAGATCGTTGTGACGGGCAGACGTTCTCCACACGCGTCGCGTTTGTAAACTTAGATCGTTGTGACGGGCAGACGTTCTCCACATGCGTCACGTTTGTAAACTTAGATCGTTGTGGCGTGCAGGCGTTCTCCTCCATGCGTCGCGTTTGTAAACTTAGATCGTTGTGGCGTCAGGCGTTCTCCACACGCGTCACGTTTGTAAACTTAGATCGTTGTGACGGGCAGACGTTCTCCACATGCGTCACGTTTGTAAACTTAGATCGTTGTGGCGTGCAGGCGTTCTCGTTCTCCACTGCGTCACGTTTGTAAACTTAGATCGTTGTGACGGGCAGACGTTCAGACGTTCTCCACACGCGTCACGTTTGTAAACTTAGATCGTTGTGACGGGCAGACGTTCTCCACATGCGTCACGTTTGTAAACTTAGATCGTTGTGACGTTCAGACGTTCTCCAGGCGCGTTTGTAAACTTACGTTTGTGGCGTGCAGGCGTTCTCCACAGATCGTCACGTTTGTAAACTTAGATCATTGTGACGTTCAGACGTTCTCCACACGTCACGTTTGTAAACTTAGATCGTTGTGACGTTCAGACGTTCTCCACATGCGTCACGTTTGTAAACTTAGATCGTTGTGACGGGCAGACGTTCTCCACATGCGTCACGTTTGTAAACTTAGATCGTTGTGACGTTCAGACGTTCTCCACATGCGTCACGTTTGTAAACTTAGATCGTTGTGACGTTCAGACGTTCTCTCCGCGTCGCGTTTGTAAACTTAGATCGTTGTGGCGTGCAGGCGTTCTCCTCCACGCGTCACGTTTGTAAACTTAGATCGTTGTGACGTTCAGACGTTCTCCACGCGCGTCACGTTTGTAAGCTTAGATCGTTGTGACGTTCAGACGTTCTCCACATGCGTCACGTTTGTAAACTTAGATCGTTGTGACGTGCAGACGTTCTCCACACGCGTCACGTTTGTAAACTTAGATCGTTGTGACGTGCAGGCGTTCTCTCCACACGTGTCACGTTTGTAAACTTAGATCGTTGTGACGTTCAGACGTTCTCCACATGCGTCACGTTTGTAAACTTAGATCGTTGTGACGTTCAGACGTTCTCCACACGCGTCACGTTTGTAAACTTAGATCGTTGTGACGTTCAGACGTTCTCCCACGCGCGTCACGTTTGTAAACTTAGATCGTTGTGGCGTGCAGACGTTCTCCACATGCGTCACGTTTGTAAACTTAGATCGTTGTGACGTTCAGACGTTCTCCACATGCGTCACGTTTGTAAACTTAGATCGTTGTGACGTTCACACGTTCTCCACATGCGTCACGTTTGTAAACTTAGATCGTTGTGACGGGCAGACGTTCTCCACATGCGTCACGTTTGTAAACTTAGATCATTGTGACGTTCAGACGTTCTCCACATGCGTCACGTTTGTAAACTTAGATCGTTGTGGCGTGCAGACGTTCTCCACATGCGTCACGTTTGTAAACTTAGATCGTTGTGACGTTCAGGCGTTCTCCAGGCGCATTACGTTTGTAAACTTAGATCGTTGTGACGTTCAGGCGTTCTCCCACGCGTCACGTTTGTAAACTTAGATCGTTGTGGCGTGCAGACGTTCTCCACACGCGTCACGTTTGTAAACTTAGATCGTTGTGACGTTCAGACGTTCTCCACATGCGTCACGTTTGTAAACTTAGATCGTTGTGACGTGCAGACGTTCTCCACATGCGTCACGTTTGTAAACTTAGATCGTTGTGACGTGCAGACGTTCTCCACGCGCGTCACGTTTGTAAACTTAGATCGTTGTGACGTTCAGACGTTCTCCACGCGCGTCACGTTTGTAAACTTAGATCGTTGTGACGTTCAGACGTTCTCCACACGCGTCACGTTTGTAAACTTAGATCGTTGTGACGGGCAGACGTTCTCCACATGCGTCACGTTTGTAAACTTAGATCGTTGTGACGTGCAGACGTTCTCCACATGCGTCACGTTTGTAAACTTAGATCGTTGTGACGTGCAGACGTTCAGACGTTCTCCACATGCGTCACGTTTGTAAACTTAGATCGTTGTGACGGGCAGTCGTTCTCCACGCATCGTCACGTTTGTAAACTTAGATCGTTGTGACGTGCAGACGTTCTCCACACGCGTCACGTTTGTAAACTTAGATCGTTGTGACGGGCAGACGTTCTCCACATGCGTCACGTTTGTAAACTTAGATCGTTGTGTTGTGGCGGGCAGACGTTCTCCACACGCGTCACGTTTGTAAACTTAGATCGTTGTGACGTTCAGACGTTCTCCACTCATCACGTTTGTAAACTTAGATCGTTGTGACGTGCAGACGTTCTCCACACGCGTCACGTTTGTAAACTTAGATCGTTTGTGGCGTTCAGGCGTTCTCCACCGCGTCGTCGCGTTTGTAAACTTAGATCATTGTGACGTTCAGACGTTCTCCACATGCGTCACGTTTGTAAACTTAGATCGTTGTGGCGTGCAGACGTTCTCCACATGCGTCACGTTTGTAAACTTAGATCGTTGTGACGTGCAGACGTTCTCCACATGCGTCACGTTTGTAAACTTAGATCGTTGTGACGTGCAGACGTTCTCCACACGCGTCACGTTTGTAAACTTAGATCGTTGTGGCGTGCAGACGTTCTCCACATGCGTCACGTTTGTAAACTTAGATCGTTGTGACGTGCAGACGTTCTCCACATGCGTCACGTTTGTAAACTTAGATCGTTGTGGCGCGTTCAGGCGTTCTCCCACGCGTCACGTTTGTAAACTTAGATCGTTGTGACGTTCAGACGTTCTCCACACGCGTCACGTTTGTAAACTTAGATCGTTGTGACGGGCAGTCGTTCTCCACCGCGCGTCACGTTTGTAAACTTAGATCGTTGTGACGTTCAGACGTTCTCCACATGCGTCACGTTTGTAAACTTAGATCGTTGTGGCGTGCAGGCGTTCTCCACGCGCGGCGTTTGTAAACTTAGATCGTTGTGGCGTGCAGGCGTTCTCCACGCGCGTCACGTTTGTAAACTTAGATCGTTGTGGCGGGCAGGCGTTCTCCACAGCGTCACGTTTGTAAACTTAGATCGTTGTGGCGGGCAGGCGTTCTCCAGGCGTCACGTTTGTAAACTTAGATCGTTGTGGCGCAGGCGTTCGTTCCACATGCGCGTCGCGTTTGTAAACTTAGATCGTTGTGACGTTCAGACGTTCTCCACATGCGTCACGTTTGTAAACTTAGATCGTTGTGGCGTGCAGGCGTTCTCCACCGCGCGTCACGTTTGTAAACTTAGATCGTTGTTGCGTTGCAGGCGTTCTCCACGCGCGTCACGTTTGTAAACTTAGATCGTTGTGACGTGCAGACGTTCTCCACATGCGTCACGTTTGTAAACTTAGATCGTTGTGACGTGCAGACGTTCTCCACACGTCACGTTTGTAAACTTAGATCGTTGTGACGGGCAGACGTTCTCCACACGCGTCACGTTTGTAAACTTAGATCGTTGTGACGGGCAGACGTTCTCCACATGCGTCGCGTTTGTAAACTTAGATCGTTGTGGCGTTCAGGCGTTCTCCCACGCGTCACGTTTGTAAACTTAGATCGTTGTGGCGTTAAGACGTTCTCCACGCGCGTCACGTTTGTAAACTTAGATCGTTGTGGCGTGCAGACGTTCTCCACATGCGTCACGTTTGTAAACTTAGATCGTTGTGACGTGCAGGCGTTCTCCACCGCGCGTCACGTTTGTAAACTTAGATCGTTCGTTGTGGCGTTCAGACGTTCTCCACATGCGTCACGTTTGTAAACTTAGATCGTTGTGACGTTCAGACGTTCTCCACACGCGTCACGTTTGTAAACTTAGATCGTTGTGACGTGCAGACGTTCTCCACCGCGCGTCACGTTTGTAAACTTAGATCGTTGTGGCGTGCAGACGTTCTCCACACGCGTCACGTTTGTAAACTTAGATCGTTGTGACGTGCGTTCAGACGTTCTCCACACGCGTCACGTTTGTAAACTTAGATCGTTGTGACGTTCAGACGTTCTCCACGCACGTCACGTTTGTAAACTTAGATCGTTGTGACGTGCAGACGTTCTCCACACGCGTCACGTTTGTAAACTTAGATCGTTGTGGCGTTCAGGCGTTTCCACACCGCGTCCGCGTTTGTAAGCTTAGATCGTTGCGGCGTTGCAGGCGTTCTCCACGCGCGTCACGTTTGTAAACTTAGATCGTTGTGGCGTCAGGCGTTCTCTGGCGTCACGTTTGTAAACTTAGATCGTTGTGACGGCAGACGTTCTCCACACGCGTCACGTTTGTAAACTTAGATCGTTGTGGCGTTCAGACGTTCTCCACACGCGTCACGTTTGTAAACTTAGATCGTTGTGACGTGCAGACGTTCTCCACACGCGTCACGTTTGTAAAGCTTAGATCGTTGTGCAGGCGTTCAGACGTTCTCCACATGCGTCACGTTTGTAAACTTAGATCGTTGTGACGTTCAGACGTTCTCCTGCGCGTCACGTTTGTAAACTTAGATCGTTGTGACGTTCAGACGTTCTCCACACGCGTCACGTTTGTAAACTTAGATCGTTGTGACGGGCAGACGTTCTCCACGCGCGTCACGTTTGTAAACTTAGATCGTTGTGACGGGCAGACGTTCTCCACATGCGTCACGTTTGTAAACTTAGATCGTTGTGACGTGCAGACGTTCTCCACATGCGTCACGTTTGTAAACTTAGATCGTTGTGACGGGCAGACGTTCTCCACACGCGTCACGTTTGTAAACTTAGATCGTTGTGGCGTGCAGACGTTCTCCACCGCGCGTCACGTTTGTAAACTTAGATCGTTGTGGCGTGCAGGCGTTCTCTCCACAGCGTCACGTTTGTAAACTTAGATCGTTGTGGCGTGCAGGCGTTCTCCACCGCGCGTCGCGTTTGTAAACTTAGATCGTTGTGGCGTGCAGGCGTTCTCCACATGCGTCACGTTTGTAAACTTAGATCGTTGTGACGGGCAGACGTTCTCCACATGCGTCACGTTTGTAAACTTAGATCGTTGTGACGGGCAGACGTTCTCCACACGCGTCACGTTTGTAAACTTAGATCGTTGTGACGTGCAGACGTTCTCCACATGCGTCACGTTTGTAAACTTAGATCGTTGTGACGTGCAGACGTTCAGACGTTCTCCACATGCGTCACGTTTGTAAACTTAGATCGTTGTGACGGGCAGTCGTTCTCCACGCGCGTCACGTTTGTAAACTTAGATCGTTGTGACGTGCAGACGTTCTCCACACGCGTCACGTTTGTAAACTTAGATCGTTGTGCGTGGCGTTCAGGCGTTCTCCACGCGCGTCACGTTTGTAAACTTAGATCGTTGTGACGGGCAGGCGTTCTCCACCGCGCGTCACGTTTGTAAACTTAGATCGTTGTGACGTGCAGACGTTCTCCACACGCGTCACGTTTGTAAACTTAGATCGTTGTGACGGCAGACGTTCAGACGTTCTCCACACGCGTCACGTTTGTAAACTTAGATCGTTGTGACGTGCAGACGTTCTCCACATGCGTCACGTTTGTAAACTTAGATCATTGTGACGTTCAGACGTTCTCCACATGCGTCACGTTTGTAAACTTAGATCGTTGTGACGGGCAGACGTTCTCCACACGCGTCACGTTTGTAAACTTAGATCGTTGTGACGTGCAGACGTTCTCCACCGCGTCACGTTTGTAAACTTAGATCGTTGTGACGTTCAGACGTTCTCCACATGCGTCACGTTTGTAAACTTAGATCGTTGTGACGGGCAGGCGTTCTCTCCCGCAGCGTCACGTTTGTAAACTTAGATCGTTGTGACGTTCAGACGTTCTCCACATGCGTCACGTTTGTAAACTTAGATCGTTGTGACGGGCAGACGTTCTCCACCACGCGTCACTTTTGTAAACTTAGATCGTTGTAACGTGCAGACGTTCAGACGTTCTCCACCACGTCACGTTTGTAAGCTTAGATCGTTGTGACGGGCAGGCGTTCTCCCACGCAGCGTCACGTTTGTAAACTTAGATCGTTGTGGCGGGCAGGCGTTCTCCACTGCGCGTCACGTTTGTAAACTTAGATCGTTGTGACGGGCAGACGTTCTCCACATGCGTCACGTTTGTAAACTTAGATCGTTGTGGCGGGCAGGCGTTCTCCACCGCGCGTCACGTTTGTAAACTTAGATCGTTGTGGCGTTCAGGCGTTCTCCACGCAGCGTCACGTTTGTAAACTTAGATCGTTGTGGCGGGCAGGCGTTCTCCACGGCGTCACGTTTGTAAACTTAGATCGTTGTGGCGGGCAGGCGTTCTCCACCATGCGTCGCGTTTGTAAACTTAGATCGTTGTGGCGTGCAGGCGTTCTCCACACGTCACGTTTGTAAACTTAGATCGTTGTGGCGGGCAGGCGTTCTCCCACACGCGTCACGTTTGTAAACTTAGATCGTTGTGACGTGCAGACGTTCTCCACGCGCGTCACGTTTGTAAACTTAGATCGTTGTGGCGTTCAGACGTTCTCCACACGCGTCACGTTTGTAAACTTAGATCGTTGTGGCGTGCAGACGTTCTCCACATGCGTCACGTTTGTAAACTTAGATCGTTGTGACGTGCAGACGTTCTCCACACGCGTCACGTTTGTAAACTTAGATCGTTGTGACGGGCAGTCGTTCTCCTCCGCGCGTCACGTTTGTAAACTTAGATCGTTGTGACGGGCAGACGTTCTCCACATGCGTCACGTTTGTAAACTTAGATCGTTGTGGCGTGCAGACGTTCTCCACACGCGTCACGTTTGTAAACTTAGATCGTTGTGACGTGCAGACGTTCTCCACACGCGTCACGTTTGTAAACTTAGATCGTTGTGACGGGCAGACGTTCTCCACATGCGTCACGTTTGTAAACTTAGATCGTTGTGACGGGCAGACGTTCTCCACACGCGTCACGTTTGTAAACTTAGATCGTTTGTTGTGACGGGCAGACGTTCTCCACACGCGTCACGTTTGTAAACTTAGATCGTTGTGGCGTTCAGACGTTCTCCACACAGCGTCACGTTTGTAAAGCTTAGATCGTTGTGGCGTTCAGCGCGTTCTCCACGCGCGTCACGTTTGTAAACTTAGATCGTTGTGGCGTGCAGACGTTCTCCACATGCGTCACGTTTGTAAACTTAGATCGTTGTGGCGTGCAGACGTTCTCCACATGCGTCACGTTTGTAAACTTAGATCGTTGTGACGTGCAGACGTTCAGACGTTCTCCACATGCGTCACGTTTGTAAACTTAGATCGTTTGTGGCGTGCAGACGTTCTCCACATGCGTCACGTTTGTAAACTTAGATCATTGTGACGTTCAGACGTTCTCCACATGCGTCACGTTTGTAAACTTAGATCGTTGTGACGTTCAGACGTTCTCCACATGCGTCACGTTTGTAAACTTAGATCGTTGTGACGTTCAGACGTTCTCCACATGCGTCACGTTTGTAAACTTAGATCGTTGTGACGTTCAGACGTTCTCCACATGCGTCACGTTTGTAAACTTAGATCGTTGTGGCGTGCAGACGTTCTCCACACGTCACGTTTGTAAACTTAGATCGTTGTGGCGTGTGGCGGGCAGGCGTTCTCCACACGCGTCACGTTTGTAAACTTAGATCGTTGTGACGGGCAGACGTTCTCCACACGCGTCACGTTTGTAAACTTAGATCGTTGTGGCGTGCAGGCGTTCTCTCACACGCGTCACGTTTGTAAACTTAGATCGTTGTGGCGTGGCGGGCAGGCGTTCTCCACGCGCGTCACGTTTGTAAACTTAGATCGTTGTGGCGTGCAGGCGTTCTCCACCGCGTCACGTTTGTAAACTTAGATCGTTGTTGTGGCGTTCAGGCGTTCTCCACCGCGTCACGTTTGTAAACTTAGATCGTTGTGGCGGGCAGGCGTTCTCTCCACCGCGTCACGTTTGTAAACTTAGATCGTTGTGGCGTGCAGGCGTTTCTCCACATGCGTCACGTTTGTAAACTTAGATCGTTGTGGCGTGCAGACGTTCTCCACATGCGTCACGTTTGTAAACTTAGATCGTTGTGGCGTTGCAGGCGTTCTCCACGCGTCACGTTTGTAAACTTAGATCGTTGTGGCGTGCAGGCGTTCTCCACACATGCGTCACGTTTGTAAACTTAGATCGTTGTGGCGGCGCAGGCGTTCTCCACATGCGTCACGTTTGTAAACTTAGATCGTTGTGACGTTCAGACGTTCTCCAGCCGCGTCACGTTTGTAAGCTTAGATCGTTGTGACGTTCAGACGTTCTCCACATGCGTCACGTTTGTAAACTTAGATCGTTGTGACGTTCAGGCGTTCTCCCATGCGTCACGTTTGTAAACTTAGATCGTTGTGGCGTGCAGGCAGGCGTTCTCCACGCGCGTCACGTTTGTAAACTTAGATCGTTGTGGCGTGCAGGCGTTCTCTCCACAGCGTCACGTTTGTAAACTTAGATCGTTGTGACGGGCAGACGTTCAGACGTTCTCCACATGCGTCACGTTTGTAAACTTAGATCGTTGTGACGTTCAGACGTTCTCCACCGCGTCACGTTTGTAAACTTAGATCGTTGTGACGTGCAGACGTTCTCCACACGCGTCACGTTTGTAAACTTAGATCGTTGTGACGGGCAGACGTTCTCCACATGCGTCACGTTTGTAAACTTAGATCGTTGTGACGGGCAGACGTTCTCCACACGCGTCACGTTTGTAAACTTAGATCGTTGTGACGTGCAGATGTTCAGACGTTCTCCACACGCGTCACGTTTGTAAACTTAGATCGTTGTGACGGGCAGGCGTTCTCCACCGCAGCGTCACGTTTGTAAACTTAGATCGTTTGTGGCGTGCAGGCGTTCTCCCGCGCGTCACGTTTGTAAACTTAGATCGTTGTGACGTGCAGACGTTCTCCACACGCGTCACGTTTGTAAGCTTAGATCGTTGTGACGTTCAGACGTTCTCCACACGCGTCACGTTTGTAAACTTAGATCGTTGTGACGTTCAGACGTTCTCCACATGCGTCACGTTTGTAAACTTAGATCGTTGTGACGTGCAGACGTTCTCCAGGCGCGTCACGTTTGTAAACTTAGATCGTTGTGACGTTCAGACGTTCTCCACACGCGTCACGTTTGTAAACTTAGATCGTTGTGACGTTCAGACGTTCTCCACACGCGTCACGTTTGTAAACTTAGATCGTTGTGGCGTGGCGGGCAGGCGTTCTCCACACGCGTCACGTTTGTAAACTTAGATCGTTGTGGCGTTGCAGGCGTTCTCCACAGCGTCGCGTTTGTAAGCTTAGATCGTTGTGGCGTGCAGGCGTTCTCCACCGCGCGTCACGTTTGTAAACTTAGATCGTTGTGACGTGCAGACGTTCTCCACACGTCACGTTTGTAAACTTAGATCGTTGTGGCGTTCAGACGTTCTCCACGCGCGTCACGTTTGTAAACTTAGATCGTTGTGGCGTGCAGACGTTCTCCACATGCGCGTCACGTTTGTAAACTTAGATCGTTGTGGCGTTCAGGCGTTCTCCACCGCGCGTCACGTTTGTAAACTTAGATCGTTGTGGCGTGCAGGCGTTCTCCACATGCGTCACGTTTGTAAACTTAGATCGTTGTGACGTTCAGGCGTTCTCCACCGCGTCACGTTTGTAAACTTAGATCGTTGTGACGTGCAGACGTTCTCCACATGCGTCACGTTTGTAAACTTAGATCGTTGTGGCGTTCAGACGTTCTCCACGCGCGTCACGTTTGTAAACTTAGATCGTTGTGACGGGCAGGCGTTCTCCACGCGTCCGCGTTTGTAAACTTAGATCGTTTGGCGGCGTTCAGGCGTTCTCCACCACGCGTCACGTTTGTAAACTTAGATCGTTGTGACGTTCAGACGTTCTCCACATGCGTCACGTTTGTAAACTTAGATCGTTGTGACGTGCAGGCGTTCTCCAGCCGCGTCACGTTTGTAAACTTAGATCGTTGTGGCGTGCAGCAGGCGTTCTCCACACGTCACGTTTGTAAACTTAGATCGTTGTGACGTTCAGACGTTCTCCACACGCGTCACGTTTGTAAACTTAGATCGTTGTGACGTGCAGACGTTCAGACGTTCTCCACACGTCACGTTTGTAAACTTAGATCGTTGTGACGTTCAGACGTTCTCCACCGCAGCGTCACGTTTGTAAACTTAGATCGTTGTGGCGTGCAGGCGTTCTCCCACATGCGTCACGTTTGTAAACTTAGATCGTTGTGACGGGCAGACGTTCTCCACACGCGTCACGTTTGTAAACTTAGATCGTTGTGACGTTCAGACGTTCTCCACCGCGCGTCACGTTTGTAAACTTAGATCGTTGTGGCGGCGTTCAGGCGTTCTCCACCACGGCGTCGCGTTTGTAAACTTAGATCAGCGTGTGGCGTGCAGGCGTTCTCCACCATGCGTCACGTTTGTAAACTTAGATCGTTGTGGCGTGCAGGCGTTCTCTCCACGCGTCACGTTTGTAAACTTAGATCGTTGTGGCGATGCAGGCGTTCTCCACCGCAGCGTCACGTTTGTAAACTTAGATCGTTGTGACGGGCAGACGTTCTCCACACGCGTCACGTTTGTAAGCTTAGATCGTTGTGACGTGCAGACGTTCTCCACCGCGCGTCACGTTTGTAAACTTAGATCGTTGTGACGGGCAGACGTTCTCCACACGTCACGTTTGTAAACTTAGATCGTTGTGCAGACGTTCAGACGTTCTCCACACGCGTCACGTTTGTAAACTTAGATCGTTGTGACGTGCAGACGTTCTCCACACGCGTCACGTTTGTAAACTTAGATCGTTGTGGCGTTCAGGCGTTCTCCACCGCAGCGTCACGTTTGTAAACTTAGATCGTTGTGTGGCGTTCAGGCGTTCTCCACCGCGCGTCACGTTTGTAAACTTAGATCGTTGTGACGGGCAGACGTTCTCCACATGCGTCACGTTTGTAAACTTAGATCGTTGTGACGTTCAGACGTTCTCCACACGCGTCACGTTTGTAAACTTAGATCGTTGTGACGTTCAGACGTTCTCCACACGTCACGTTTGTAAACTTAGATCGTTGTGACGGGCAGACGTTCTCCACATGCGTCACGTTTGTAAACTTAGATCGTTGTTGTGGCGTGCAGACGTTCTCCACACGCGTCACGTTTGTAAACTTAGATCGTTGTGCGGCGTTCAGGCGTTCTCCACGCGCGTCACGTTTGTAAACTTAGATCGTTGTGACGTGCAGACGTTCTCCACATGCGTCGTCACGTTTGTAAACTTAGATCGTTGTGACGGGCAGACGTTCTCCACACACGTCACGTTTGTAAACTTAGATCGTTGTGACGGGCAGACGTTCTCCACACGTCACGTTTGTAAACTTAGATCGTTGTGACGGGCAGGCGTTCTCCACCGCGCGTCACGTTTGTAAACTTAGATCGTTGTGACGGGCAGGCGTTCTCCACATGCGTCACGTTTGTAAACTTAGATCGTTGTGACGTTCAGACGTTCTCCACATGCGTCACGTTTGTAAACTTAGATCGTTGTGACGTGCAGACGTTCAGACGTTCTCCACACGCGTCACGTTTGTAAACTTAGATCGTTGTGACGTGCAGACGTTCAGACGTTCTCCACATGCGTCACGTTTGTAAACTTAGATCGTTGTGACGTGCAGACGTTCTCCACACGCGTCACGTTTGTAAACTTAGATCGTTGTGACGTGCAGACGTTCTCCACACGCGTCACGTTTGTAAACTTAGATCGTTGTGACGTGCAGACGTTCTCCACACGCGTCACGTTTGTAAACTTAGATCGTTTGGCGTTCAGGCGTTCTCCACCGCGTCACGTTTGTAAACTTAGATCGTTTGTGGCGTTCAGACGTTCTCCACATGCGTCACGTTTGTAAACTTAGATCGTTGTGACGGGCAGTCGTTCTCCACGCGCGTCACGTTTGTAAACTTAGATCGTTGTGACGGGCAGACGTTCTCCACACGCGTCACGTTTGTAAACTTAGATCGTTGTGACGGGCAGACGTTCTCCACACGCGTCACGTTTGTAAACTTAGATCGTTGGTGGGCAGACGTTCTCCACACGCGTCACGTTTGTAAACTTAGATCGTTGTGACGTGCAGACGTTCTCCACCGCGCGTCACGTTTGTAAACTTAGATCGTTGTGACGTTCACACGTTCTCCACACGCGTCACGTTTGTAAACTTAGATCGTTGTGTGGCGTGCAGGCGTTCTCCACCGCGTCACGTTTGTAAACTTAGATCGTTGTGGCGTGCAGGCGTTCTCCACGCGGCGTCACGTTTGTAAACTTAGATCGTTGTGGCGTGCAGGCGTTCTCCACACGCGTCCGCGTTTGTAAACTTAGATCGTTGTGACGTTCAGACGTTCTCCACACGTCACGTTTGTAAACTTAGATCGTTGTGACGTGCAGACGTTCTCCACACGCGTCACGTTTGTAAACTTAGATCGTTGTGGCGTGCAGACGTTCTCCACATGCGTCACGTTTGTAAACTTAGATCGTTGTGACGTGCAGACGTTCTCCACCGCGCGTCACGTTTGTAAACTTAGATCGTTGTGGCGGGCAGGCGTTCTCCACCGCGCGTCACGTTTGTAAACTTAGATCGTTGTGACGTTCAGACGTTCTCCACACACGTCACGTTTGTAAACTTAGATCGTTGTGCAGACGTTCAGACGTTCTCCACACGCGTCACGTTTGTAAACTTAGATCGTTGTGGCGTGCAGACGTTCTCCACACGTCACGTTTGTAAACGCGTTTGTAAACTTAGATCGTTGTGGCGTTGGCGTTCAGGCGTTCTCCACACGCGTCACGTTTGTAAACTTAGATCGTTGTGGCGTGCAGACGTTCTCCACATGCGTCACGTTTGTAAACTTAGATCGTTGTGACGGGCAGACGTTCTCCACATGCGTCACGTTTGTAAACTTAGATCGTTGTGACGTGCAGGCGTTCTCCACATGCGCGTCACGTTTGTAAACTTAGATCGTTGTGGCGTGCAGGCGCGTTCCACAGCGTCACGTTTGTAAAGCTTAGATCGTTGTGGCGTGCAGGCGTTCTCCACATGCGTCACGTTTGTAAACTTAGATCGTTTGTGGCGTTCAGGCGTTCTCCACCGCGCGTCACGTTTGTAAACTTAGATCGTTGTGGCGGGCAGGCGTTCTCCACCGCGCGTCACGTTTGTAAACTTAGATCGTTGTGACGGGCAGTCGTTCTCCACGCGTCACGTTTGTAAACTTAGATCGTTGTGACGGGCAGACGTTCTCCACACGCGTCACGTTTGTAAACTTAGATCGTTGTGACGGGCAGACGTTCTCCACACGCGTCACGTTTGTAAACTTAGATCGTTGTGACGGGCAGACGTTCTCCACATGCGTCACGTTTGTAAACTTAGATCGTTGTGGCGTTGCAGGCGTTCTCCACATGCGTCACGTTTGTAAACTTAGATCGTTGTGGCGTCAGCAGGCGTTCTCCACATGCGTCACGTTTGTAAACTTAGATCGTTGTGACGTGCAGACGTTCTCCACACGCGTCACGTTTGTAAACTTAGATCGTTGTGACGGGCAGTCGTTCTCCACACGCGTCACGTTTGTAAACTTAGATCGTTGTGGCGTGCAGGCGTTCTCCACGCGTCACGTTTGTAAACTTAGATCGTTTGCGGCGCAGGCGTTCTCCACCGCGCGTCACGTTTGTAAACTTAGATCGTTGTGGCGTGCAGACGTTCTTCCACACGCGTCACGTTTGTAAACTTAGATCGTTGTGACGTGCAGACGTTCAGACGTTCTCCACACGCGTCACGTTTGTAAACTTAGATCGTTGTGACGGGCAGACGTTCTCCACCACGCGTCACGTTTGTAAACTTAGATCGTTGTGGCGTGCAGGCGTTCTCCACGCGCGTCACGTTTGTAAACTTAGATCGTTGTGGCGTGCAGACGTTCTCCACACGCGTCACGTTTGTAAACTTAGATCGTTGTGGCGTGCAGACGTTCTCCACGCGCGTCACGTTTGTAAACTTAGATCGTTGTGGCGTGCAGGCGTTCTCCCACGCGTCACGTTTGTAAACTTAGATCGTTGTGGCGTGCGTTCAGGCGTTCTCCACCACGCGTCACGTTTGTAAACTTAGATCGTTGTGGCGTGCAGGCGTTCTCCACCGCACGCGTCACGTTTGTAAACTTAGATCGTTGTGACGTGCAGACGTTCTCCACGCGCGTCACGTTTGTAAACTTAGATCGTTGTGACGGGCAGACGTTCTCCACACGCGTCACGTTTGTAAACTTAGATCGTTGTGGCGTTGCAGGCGTTCTCCACCGCGCGTCACGTTTGTAAACTTAGATCGTTGTGACGGGCAGACGTTCAGACGTTCTCCACACGTCACGTTTGTAAACTTAGATCGTTGTGACGTTCAGACGTTCTCCACATGCGTCACGTTTGTAAACTTAGATCGTTGTGACGTGCAGACGTTCAGACGTTCTCCACACGCGTCACGTTTGTAAGCTTAGATCGTTGTGACGGGCAGGCGTTCTCCACCGCGCGTCACGTTTGTAAACTTAGATCGTTGTGGCGTGCAGGCGTTCTCCACCGCGCGTCACGTTTGTAAACTTAGATCGTTGTGGCGGCAGGCGTGCGTCGCGTTTGTAAACTTAGATCGTTGTGGCGTGCAGGCGTTCTCCCACCGCGTCACGTTTGTAAACTTAGATCGTTGTGACGGGCAGACGTTCAGACGTTCTCCACACGCGTCACGTTTGTAAACTTAGATCGTTGTGGCGGGCAGGCGTTCTCCACCGCGCGTCACGTTTGTAAACTTAGATCGTTGTGACGGGCAGACGTTCTCCACACGCGTCACGTTTGTAAACTTAGATCGTTGTGACGGGCAGACGTTCTCCACACGCGTCACGTTTGTAAACTTAGATCGTTGTGACGGGCAGACGTTCTCCACACGCGTCACGTTTGTAAACTTAGATCGTTGTGACGGGCAGGCGTTCTCCACCACGCGTCACGTTTGTAAACTTAGATCGTTGTGGCGTTGCAGGCGTTCTCCACGCGTCGCGTTTGTAAACTTAGATCGTTTGGCGTGCAGGCGTAGCGTCACGTTTGTAAACTTAGATCGTTGTGACGTTCAGACGTTCTCCACACGTCACGTTTGTAAACTTAGATCGTTGTGACGTTCAGACGTTCTCCACATGCGTCACGTTTGTAAACTTAGATCGTTGTGCAGGCGTTCTCCACATGCGTCGCGTTTGTAAACTTAGATCGTTCTCCAGGCGTTCTCCACGCGCGTCACGTTTGTAAACTTAGATCGTTGTGGCGTGCAGACGTTCTCCACGCGCGTCACGTTTGTAAACTTAGATCGTTGTGACGTTCAGACGTTCTCCAGGCGCGTTACATTTGTAAGCTTAGATCGTTGTGACGGGCAGACGTTCAGACGTTCTCCACACGCGTCACGTTTGTAAACTTAGATCGTTGTGGCGTGCAGGCGTTCTCGTTCTCCACATGCGTCACGTTTGTAAACTTAGATCGTTGTGACGGGCAGGCGTTCTCCACCGCAGCGTCACGTTTGTAAACTTAGATCGTTGTGACGGGCAGACGTTCTCCACACGCGTCACGTTTGTAAACTTAGATCGTTGTGGCGGCAGGCGTTCTCCACCGCGCGTCACGTTTGTAAACTTAGATCGTTGTGGCGTGCAGGCGTTCTCCACGCGTCACGTTTGTAAACTTAGATCGTTGTGGCGTTGCAGGCGTTCTCCACCTGCGTCACGTTTGTAAACTTAGATCGTTGTGTGCAGCGTTCAGACGTTCTCCACACGCGTCACGTTTGTAAACTTAGATCGTTGTGACGGGCAGACGTTCTCCACACGCGTCACGTTTGTAAACTTAGATCGTTGTGGCGTGCAGGCGTTCTCCCTCCGCGCGTCACGTTTGTAAACTTAGATCGTTGTGGCGTTCAGACGTTCTCCACACGCGTCACGTTTGTAAACTTAGATCGTTGTGGCGATGCAGGCGTTCTCCACCGCGTCACGTTTGTAAACTTAGATCGTTGTGGCGTGCAGGCGTTCTCCACCACGCGTCACGTTTGTAAACTTAGATCGTTGTGGCGTGCAGGCGTTCTCCACGCGCGTCACGTTTGTAAACTTAGATCGTTGTGGCGTGCAGGCGTTCTCCACCGCGCGTCACGTTTGTAAACTTAGATCGTTTGTGTGCAGGCGTTCTCCACATGCGTCACGTTTGTAAACTTAGATCGTTGTGGCGGCGCAGGCGTTCTCCACGCGCGTCACGTTTGTAAACTTAGATCGTTGTGGCGTGCAGGCGTTCTCCACCACATGCGTCACGTTTGTAAACTTAGATCGTTGTGGCGTGCAGGCGTTCTCCACCGCGTCACGTTTGTAAACTTAGATCGTTGTGGCGTGCAGGCGTTCTCCACACGCGTCACGTTTGTAAACTTAGATCGTTGTGGCGTGCAGGCGTTCTCCACGCGCGTCACGTTTGTAAACTTAGATCGTTGTGGCGTGCAGGCGTTCTCCTCCACGCGTCGCGTTTGTAAACTTAGATTTGTAAGGCGTTCTCCCACAGATCGCGTTTGTAAGCTTAGATCGTTGTGGCGTGCAGGCGTTCTCCACGCGCGTCACGTTTGTAAACTTAGATCGTTTGGTGGCGTTCAGGCGTTCTCCACACGCGCGTCACGTTTGTAAACTTAGATCGTTGTGGCGTGGCGTTCAGGCGTTCTCCACGCGCGTCACGTTTGTAAACTTAGATCGTTGTAGCGTGGCGTTCAGGCGTTCTCCACGCGCGCGTTTGTAAACTTAGATCGTTGTGGCGGGCAGGCGTTCTCCACAGCGTCACGTTTGTAAACTTAGATCGTTGTGGCGTGCAGGCGTTCTCCACGCGTCACGTTTGTAAACTTAGATCGTTGTGGCGTGCAGGCGTTCTCCACCATGCGTCACGTTTGTAAACTTAGATCGTTGTGGCGTTCAGGCGTTCTCACCGCGCGTCACGTTTGTAAACTTAGATCGTTGTGGCGGGCAGGCGTTCTCCACCGCGCGTCACGTTTGTAAACTTAGATCGTTGTGGCGTGCAGACGTTCAGACGTTCTCCACACGCGTCACGTTTGTAAACTTAGATCGTTGTGGCGTGCAGGCGTTCTCCCACCGCGTCACGTTTGTAAACTTAGATCGTTGTGGCGTGCAGGCGTTCTCCACCGCGCGTCACGTTTGTAAACTTAGATCGTTGTGACGTGCAGACGTTCTCCACACGCGTCACGTTTGTAAACTTAGATCGTTGTGGCGTGGCAGGCGTTCTCCACACGTCACGTTTGTAAACTTAGATCATTGTGACGTTCAGACGTTCTCCACATGCGTCACGTTTGTAAACTTAGATCGTTGTGACGTTCAGACGTTCTCCACATGCGTCACGTTTGTAAACTTAGATCGTTGTGGCGTGCAGACGTTCTCCACACGTCACGTTTGTAAACTTAGATCGTTGTGGCGTGCAGACGTTCTCCCTGCGCGTCACGTTTGTAAACTTAGATCGTTGTGACGTGCAGACGTTCAGACGTTCTCCACATGCGTCACGTTTGTAAACTTAGATCGTTGTGACGGGCAGACGTTCTCCACACGCGTCACGTTTGTAAACTTAGATCGTTGTGACGGGCAGACGTTCTCCACACGCGTCACGTTTGTAAACTTAGATCGTTGTGACGTGCAGACGTTCTCCACACGCGTCACGTTTGTAAACTTAGATCGTTGTGACGGGCAGGCGTTCTCCACCGCAGCGTCACGTTTGTAAACTTAGATCGTTGTGGCGTGCAGGCGTTCTCCTCCGCAGCGTCACGTTTGTAAACTTAGATCGTTGTGGCGTTCAGACGTTCTCCACGCGCGTCACGTTTGTAAACTTAGATCGTTGTGGCGGGCAGGCGTTCTCCACGCGCGTCACGTTTGTAAACTTAGATCGTTGTGGCGTGCAGGCGTTCTCCACGCGCGTCACGTTTGTAAACTTAGATCGTTGTGGCGGGCAGGCGTTCTCCACGCGCGTCACGTTTGTAAACTTAGATCGTTGTCGTGCGGCGCAGGCGTTCTCCACGCGCGCGTCACGTTTGTAAGCTTAGATCGTTGTGACGGGCAGACGTTCTCCACGCGTCACGTTTGTAAACTTAGATCGTTGTGGCGGGCAGGCGTTCTCCACCGCAGCGTCACGTTTGTAAACTTAGATCGTTGTGGCGGGTTCAGGCGTTCTCCACATGCGTCAGCGTCACGTTTGTAAACTTAGATCGTTGTGGCGTGCAGGCGTTCTCCACGCGCGTCACGTTTGTAAACTTAGATCGTTGTGGCGTGCAGGCGTTCTCCACGCGCGTCACGTTTGTAAACTTAGATCGTTGTGGCGTGCAGGCGTTCTCCTCCACGCGTCACGTTTGTAAACTTAGATCGTTGTGGCGTGCAGGCGTTCTCCACACGCGTCGCGTTTGTAAGCTTAGATCGTTGTGGCGTGCAGGCGTTCTCCCCACGCGTCACGTTTGTAAACTTAGATCGTTGTGGCGTGCAGGCGTTCTCCTCCACGCGTCACGTTTGTAAACTTAGATCGTTGTGGCGTGCAGGCGTTCTCCACGCGCGTCACGTTTGTAAACTTAGATCGTTGTGGCGTTGCAGGCGTTCTCCACCGCGTCACGTTTGTAAACTTAGATCGTTGTGGCGTGCAGGCGTTCTACGCGTCGTTTGTAAAGCTTAGATCGTTGTGGCGGGCAGGCGTTCTCCACCGCGCGTCACGTTTGTAAACTTAGATCGTTGTGGCGGCGCAGGCGTTCTCCACACGCGTCACGTTTGTAAACTTAGATCGTTGTGGCGTGCGGCAGGCGTTCTCCACGCGCGTCACGTTTGTAAACTTAGATCGTTGTGGCGGGCAGGCGTTCTCACGCAGCGTCACGTTTGTAAACTTAGATCGTTGTGGCGGGCAGGCGTTCTCCACCGCAGCGTCACGTTTGTAAACTTAGATCGTTGTGGCGTGCAGGCGTTTTCAGGCGTTCTCCAGGCGTTCTCCACCGCGTCACGTTTGTAAACTTAGATCGTTGTGGCGGGCAGGCGTTCTCCACGCGTCACGTTTGTAAACTTAGATCGTTGTGGCGTGCAGGCGTTCTCCACCGCGCGTCACGTTTGTAAACTTAGATCGTTGTGGCGTGCAGGCGTTCTCCCACGCGTCACGTTTGTAAACTTAGATCGTTGTGGCGTTCAGGCGTTCTCCCACGCGTCACGTTTGTAAACTTAGATCGTTGTGGCGTTGCAGGCGTTCTCCACGCGCGTCACGTTTGTAAACTTAGATCGTTGTGTGCGTGCAGGCGTTCTCCACCGCGCGTCACGTTTGTAAACTTAGATCGTTGTGACGTTCAGACGTTCTCCACTCGTCACGTTTGTAAACTTAGATCGTTGTGACGTGCAGACGTTCTCCACACGCGTCACGTTTGTAAACTTAGATCGTTGTGGCGTTGCAGGCGTTCTCCACCGCGCGTCACGTTTGTAAACTTAGATCGTTGTGGCGTGCAGACGTTCTCCACACGCGTCACGTTTGTAAACTTAGATCGTTGTGGCGTGCAGGCGTTCTCCACCACGCGTCGCGTTTGCGTTTGTAAACTTAGATCGTTGTGGCGGGCAGGCGTTCTCCACGCGTCACGTTTGTAAAGCTTAGATCGTTGTGATCGGCGTTTGTGGCGTCACGTTTGTAAACTTAGATCGTTGTGGCGGGCAGGCGTTCTCCACGCGCGTCACGTTTGTAAACTTAGATCGTTGTGGCGGCGCAGGCGTTCTCCACGCGCGTCACGTTTGTAAACTTAGATCGTTGTGGCGTTCAGACGTTCTCCACACGCGTCACGTTTGTAAACTTAGATCGTTGTGGCGTGCAGGCGTTCTCCACGCGCGTCACGTTTGTAAACTTAGATCGTTGTGGCGGGCAGGCGTTCTCCACCGCGCGTCACGTTTGTAAACTTAGATCGTTGTGGCGTGCAGGCGTTCTCCTCCGCGCGTCACGTTTGTAAACTTAGATCGTTGTGGCGTGCAGGCGTTCTCCTCCGCGCGTCACGTTTGTAAACTTAGATCGTTGTGGCGTGCAGGCGTTCTCCACGCGCGTCACGTTTGTAAACTTAGATCGTTGTGGCGTGCAGGCGTTCTCCACCGCAGCGTCACGTTTGTAAACTTAGATCGTTGTGGCGTGCAGGCAGGCGTTCTCCACGCGTCACGTTTGTAAACTTAGATCGTTGTGGCGGGCAGGCGTTCTCCACGCGCGTCACGTTTGTAAACTTAGATCGTTGTGGCGGGCAGGCGCGTTCTCCACATGCGTCACGTTTGTAAGACTTAGATCGTTGTGGCGGGCAGGCGTTCTCCACCGCGCGTCACGTTTGTAAACTTAGATCGTTGTGGCGTGCAGGCGTTCTCCACCGCGCGTCACGTTTGTAAACTTAGATCGTTGTGGCGTGCAGGCGTTCTCCACCGCGTCACGTTTGTAAACTTAGATCGTTGTGGCGTGCAGGCAGGCGTTCTCCACGCGCGTCACGTTTGTAAACTTAGATCGTTGTGGCGGGCAGGCGTTCTCCACGCAGCGTCACGTTTGTAAACTTAGATCGTTGTGGCGTGGGCAGGCGTTCTCCACACGCGCGTCACGTTTGTAAACTTAGATCGTTGTGACGGGCAGACGTTCTCCACACGCGTCACGTTTGTAAACTTAGATCGTTGTGACGGGCAGACGTTCTCCACCACGCGTCACGTTTGTAAACTTAGATCGTTGTGACGGGCAGACGTTCAGACGTTCTCCACACGCGTCACGTTTGTAAACTTAGATCGTTGTGACGTGCAGACGTTCAGACGTTCTCCACGCGTCACGTTTGTAAACTTAGATCGTTGTGACGGGCAGACGTTCTCCACGCAGCGTCACGTTTGTAAACTTAGATCGTTGTGGCGTTCAGGCGTTCTCCACCGCGTCGCGTTTGTAAACTTAGATCGTTGTGACGTGCAGACGTTCTCCACACGCGTCACGTTTGTAAGCTTAGATCGTTGTGACGTGCAGACGTTCTCCACCGCGCGTCACGTTTGTAAACTTAGATCGTTGTGGCGTGCAGGCGTGCCGCGTCACGTTTGTAAACTTAGATCGTTGTGGCGTGCAGGCGTTCTCCACACGCGTCACGTTTGTAAACTTAGATCGTTGTGGCGTGCAGACGTTCTCCACACGCGTCACGTTTGTAAACTTAGATCGTCGTGATGGGCAGACGTTCTCCACACGCGTCACGTTTGTAAACTTAGATCGTTGTGACGTTCAGACGTTCTCCACACGCGTCACGTTTGTAAACTTAGATCGTTGTGGCGGGAGGCGTTCGTTCTGTGCGCGTTTGCACTTAGATCGTTCTCCACGCAGGCGTTCTCCACGCGCGTCGCGTTTGTAAACTTAGATCGTTGTGGCGGGCAGGCGTTCTCCACCACGCGTCACGTTTGTAAACTTAGATCGTTGTGACGGGCAGACGTTCTCCACACGCGTCACGTTTGTAAACTTAGATCGTTGTGACGTGCAGACGTTCTCCACACGCGTCACGTTTGTAAACTTAGATCGTTGTGGCGGGCAGGCGTTCTCCACCCGCGTCACGTTTGTAAACTTAGATCGTTGTGGCGGGCAGGCGTTCTCCACGCGCGTCACGTTTGTAAACTTAGATCGTTGTGACGTGCAGACGTTCAGACGTTCTCCACACGCGTCACGTTTGTAAACTTAGATCGTTGTGGCGTGCAGGCGTTCTCCACTCCGCGTCACGTTTGTAAACTTAGATCGTTGTGGCGTGCAGGCGTTCTCCACGCGCGTCACGTTTGTAAACTTAGATCGTTGTGGGCAGATGTTCAGACGTTCTCCACACGCGTCACGTTTGTAAACTTAGATCGTTGTGACGGGCAGACGTTCTCCACATGCGTCACGTTTGTAAACTTAGATCGTTGTGACGTGCAGGCGTTCTGCAGCGTCACGTTTGTAAACTTAGATCGTTGTGGCGGGCAGGCGTTCTTCTCCCGCGCGTCACGTTTGTAAACTTAGATCGTTGTGGCGTGCAGGCGTTCTCCTCCACGCGTCACGTTTGTAAACTTAGATCGTTGTGACGGGCAGACGTTCTCCACACGCGTCACGTTTGTAAACTTAGATCGTTGTGACGTGCAGACGTTCAGACGTTCTCCACACGCGTCACGTTTGTAAACTTAGATCGTTGTGACGGGCAGACGTTCTCCACACGCGTCACGTTTGTAAACTTAGATCGTTGTGGCGGGCAGGCGTTCTCCACGCAGCGTCACGTTTGTAAACTTAGATCGTTGTGGCGGGCAGGCGTTCTCCACGCGCGTCACGTTTGTAAACTTAGATCGTTGTTGCAGGCGTTCTCCACACGCGTCACGTTTGTAAACTTAGATCGTTGTGACGGCAGGCGTTCTCCACGCGTCGCGTTTGCTTAGATCGTTGTGGCGTGCAGGCGTTCTCCACGCGCGTCACGTTTGTAAACTTAGATCGTTGTGGGCGTTCAGGCGTTCTCCACACGTCACGTTTGTAAACTTAGATCGTTGTGGCGTGCAGGCAGGCGTTCTCCACCGCGTCACGTTTGTAAACTTAGATCGTTGTGGCGGGCAGGCGTTCTCCCACGCGTCACGTTTGTAAACTTAGATCGTTGTGGCGTGCAGGCGTTCTCCACCGCGCGTCACGTTTGTAAACTTAGATCGTTGTGGCGTGCAGACGTTCTCCACATGCGTCACGTTTGTAAACTTAGATCGTTGTGACGTGCAGACGTTCTCCACCGCGCGTCACGTTTGTAAACTTAGATCGTTGTGGCGTGCAGGCGTTCAGACGTTCTCCATGCGTCACGTTTGTAAACTTAGATCGTTGTGACGGGCAGACGTTCTCCACACGCGTCACGTTTGTAAGCTTAGATCGTTGTGACGGGCAGACGTTCTCCACGCGTCACGTTTGTAAACTTAGATCGTTGTGACGGGCAGACGTTCTCCACCGCAGCGTCACGTTTGTAAACTTAGATCGTTGTGCAGGCGTTCTGGCGCGGCGTTTGTAAACTTAGATCGTTGTGGCGTCAGGCGTTCTCCCACGCGTCACGTTTGTAAACTTAGATCGTTGTGGCGTTCAGACGTTCTCCACACGCGTCACGTTTGTAAACTTAGATCGTTGTGACGTGCAGACGTTCTCCACACGCGTCACGTTTGTAAACTTAGATCGTTGTGACGTGCAGACGTTCAGACGTTCTCCACATGCGTCACGTTTGTAAACTTAGATCGTTGTGACGTGCAGACGTTCTCCACGCGCGTCACGTTTGTAAACTTAGATCGTTGTGGCGTGCAGGCGTTCTCCACCACGCGTCACGTTTGTAAACTTAGATCGTTGTGACGGGCAGACGTTCTCCACGCGCGTCACGTTTGTAAACTTAGATCGTTGTGGCGTGCAGGCGTTCTCCACCGCGCGTCGCGTTTGTAAACTTAGATCGTTGTGGCGTGCAGGCGTTCTCTCCACGCGTCACGTTTGTAAACTTAGATCGTTGTGACGTGCAGACGTTCTCCACACGCGTCACGTTTGTAAACTTAGATCGTTGTGACGGGCAGTCGTTCTCCACCGCGCGTCACGTTTGTAAACTTAGATCGTTGTGGCGGGCAGGCGTTCTCCACCGCGTCACGTTTGTAAACTTAGATCGTTGTGGCAGCGTTCAGACGTTCTCCACACGCGTCACGTTTGTAAACTTAGATCGTTGTGACGGGCAGACGTTCTCCACATGCGCGTCACGTTTGTAAACTTAGATCGTTGTGGCGTGCAGGCGTTCTCCACCGCGCGTCACGTTTGTAAACTTAGATCGTTGTGGCGGGCAGGCGGCGCGTCGCGTTTGTAAACTTAGATCGTTGTGGCGTTGCAGGCGTTCTCCAGCGTCGTTTGTAAACTTAGATCGCGTGGCGTGCAGACGTTCTCCACACGCGTCACGTTTGTAAACTTAGATCGTTGTGACGGGCAGACGTTCTCCACACGCGTCACGTTTGTAAACTTAGATCGTTGTGACGTGCAGGCGTTCTCCAGCGTCACGTTTGTAAACTTAGATCGTTGTGACGTGCAGACGTTCTCCACACGCGTCACGTTTGTAAACTTAGATCGTTGTGACGGGCAGACGTTCTCCACACGCGTCACGTTTGTAAACTTAGATCGTTGTGGCGTGCAGACGTTCTCCACCACAGCGTCACGTTTGTAAACTTAGATCGTTGTGGCGTGCAGACGTTCTCCACACGCGTCACGTTTGTAAACTTAGATCGTTGTGGCGTGCAGACGTTCTCCACACGCGTCACGTTTGTAAACTTAGATCGTTGTGGCGTGCAGACGTTCTCCACACGCGTCACGTTTGTAAACTTAGATCGTTGTGGCGGGCAGGCGTTCTCTCACCGCGCGTCACGTTTGTAAACTTAGATCGTTGTGGCGTGCAGGCGTTCTCCACACCGCGTCACGTTTGTAAACTTAGATCGTTGTGGCGGGCAGGCGTTCTCCACCGCGCGTCACGTTTGTAAACTTAGATCGTTGTGGCGTGCAGGCGTTCTCCCGCGCGTCACGTTTGTAAACTTAGATCGTTGTGGCGTTGCAGGCGTTCTCCACCGCGCGTCACGTTTGTAAACTTAGATCGTTGTGGCGTGCAGGCGTTCTCCACCGCGCGTCACGTTTGTAAACTTAGATCGTTGTGGCGGGCAGGCGTTCTCCACACGCGTCGCGTTTGTAAACTTAGATCGTTGTGGCGTGCAGGCGTTCTCCACACGGCGTCACGTTTGTAAACTTAGATCGTTGTGGCGTGCAGGCGTTCTCCACTGCAGCGTCACGTTTGTAAACTTAGATCGTTGTGGCGTGCAGGCGTTCTCCACGCGTCACGTTTGTAAACTTAGATCGTTGTGGCGTGCAGGCGTTCTCCCACGCGTCACGTTTGTAAACTTAGATCGTTGTGGCGTGCAGGCGTTCTCCACTGCAGCGTCACGTTTGTAAACTTAGATCGTTGTGGCGTGCAGGCGTTCTCCACCGCGCGTCAAACGTTCTCGTGCAGGCGTTCTCCGTTTGTAGCGTCACGTTTGTAAACTTAGATCGTTGTGGCGGGCAGGCGTTCTCCCACGCGTCACGTTTGTAAACTTAGATCGTTCTCCACGTCGTTGTAAACTTAGATCGTTGTGGCGTTGCAGGCGTTCTCCACCACGCGTCACGTTTGTAAACTTAGATCGTTGTGGCGTGCAGGCGTTCTCCACCGCAGCGTCACGTTTGTAAACTTAGATCGTTGTGGCGGCGCAGGCGTTCTCCCACCGGCGTTTGTAAACTTAGATCGTTGTGGCGTGCAGGCGTTCTCCCGCGCGTCCGTTTGTAAACTTAGATCGTTGTGGCGTGCAGGCGTTCTCCACCACACGCGTCACGTTTGTAAACTTAGATCGTTGTGGCGGGCAGGCGTTCTCCACCGCGCGTCACGTTTGTAAACTTAGATCGTTGTGGCGGGCAGGCGTTCTCCACCGCGCGTCACGTTTGTAAACTTAGATCGTTGTGGCAGGCGTTCAGGCGTTCTCCACGCGCGTCACGTTTGTAAACTTAGATCGTTGTGGCGGGCAGGCGTTCTCCACCGCGCGTCACGTTTGTAAACTTAGATCGTTGTGGCGGGCAGGCGTTCTCCACCGCGCGTCACGTTTGTAAACTTAGATCGTTGTGGCGTGCAGGCGTTCTCACCACGCGTCACGTTTGTAAACTTAGATCGTTGTGACGGGCAGACGTTCTCCACACGCGTCACGTTTGTAAACTTAGATCGTTGTGACGTGCAGACGTTCTCCACACGCGTCACGTTTGTAAACTTAGATCGTTGTGACGTGCAGACGTTCAGACGTTCTCCACACGCGTCACGTTTGTAAACTTAGATCGTTGTGACGGGCAGGCGTTCTCCACCGCGCGTCACGTTTGTAAACTTAGATCGTTGTGGCGTGCAGGCGTTCTCCACACGCGTCACGTTTGTAAACTTAGATCGTTGTGTGCAGGCGCAGGCGTTCTCCACCGCGCGTCACGTTTGTAAACTTAGATCGTTGTGGCGTGCAGGCGTTCTCCACTGCGCGTCACGTTTGTAAACTTAGATCGTTGTGGCGTTGGGCAGGCGTTCTCCCACGCGTCACGTTTGTAAACTTAGATCGTTGTGGCGGGCAGGCGTTCTCCCACACGCGTCACGTTTGTAAACTTAGATCGTTGTGGCGTGCAGGCGTTCTCCACCGCGCGTCACGTTTGTAAACTTAGATCGTTGTGGCGTGCAGGCGTTCTCCACCGCGTCACGTTTGTAAACTTAGATCGTTTGTAAGGCGTTTCCAGATCGTTTGTAAACTTAGATCGTTGTGGCGGGCAGGCGTTCTCCACCACAGCGTCACGTTTGTAAACTTAGATCGTTGTGACGGGCAGACGTTCTCCACACGCGTCACGTTTGTAAACTTAGATCGTTGTGACGGGCAGGCGTTCTCCACGCGCGTCACGTTTGTAAACTTAGATCGTTGTGGCGGGCAGGCGTTCTCCACCGCGCGTCACGTTTGTAAACTTAGATCGTTGTGGCGTGCAGACGTTCTCCACACGCGTCACGTTTGTAAACTTAGATCGTTGTGACGGGCAGACGTTCTCCACACGCGTCACGTTTGTAAACTTAGATCGTTGTGGCGCAGCGCAGGCGTTCTCCACACGCGTCACGTTTGTAAACTTAGATCGTTGTGACGTGCAGACGTTCAGACGTTCTCCACACGCGTCACGTTTGTAAACTTAGATCGTTGTGACGGGCAGACGTTCTCCACCGCGCGTCACGTTTGTAAACTTAGATCGTTGTGACGGGCAGACGTTCTCCACACGCGTCACGTTTGTAAACTTAGATCGTTGTGGCGTGCAGACGTTCTCCACGCGCGTCACGTTTGTAAACTTAGATCGTTGTGACGTGCAGACGTTCTCCACAGGCGTCACGTTTGTAAACTTAGATCGTTGTGACGGGCAGACGTTCTCCACGCGCGTCACGTTTGTAAACTTAGATCGTTGTGACGTGCAGACGTTCTCCACGCGTCACGTTTGTAAACTTAGATCGTTGTGACGTGCAGACGTTCAGACGTTCTCCACACGCGTCACGTTTGTAAACTTAGATCGTTGTGACGGGCAGACGTTCTCCACACGCGTCACGTTTGTAAACTTAGATCGTTGTGGCGTGCAGACGTTCTCCACACGCGTCACGTTTGTAAACTTAGATCGTTGTGGCGTGCAGACGTTCTCCACCGCGTCACGTTTGTAAACTTAGATCGTTGTGACGTGCAGACGTTCTCCACACGCGTCACGTTTGTAAACTTAGATCGTTGTGACGTGCAGACGTTCAGACGTTCTCCACACGTCACGTTTGTAAACTTAGATCGTTGTGACGTGCAGACGTTCTCCACACGCGTCACGTTTGTAAACTTAGATCGTTGTGGCGGGCGCAGGCGTTCTCCCGCGCGTCACGTTTGTAAACTTAGATCGTTGTGGCGTGCAGGCGTTCTCCACGCAGCGTCACGTTTGTAAACTTAGATCGTTGTGGCAGGCGTGCAGGCGTTCTCCCACAGCGTCACGTTTGTAAACTTAGATCGTTGTGGCGTGCAGGCGTTCTCCACGCGCGTCACGTTTGTAAACTTAGATCGTTGTGGCGTTGCAGACGTTCTCCACGCGTCACGTTTGTAAACTTAGATCGTTGTGACGGGCAGACGTTCTCCACATGCGTTACATTTGTAAGCTTAGATCGTTGTGACGGCGTTGCAGGCGTTCTCCCACAGCGTCACGTTTGTAAACTTAGATCGTTGTGGCGGGCAGGCGTTCTCCACGCGCGTCACGTTTGTAAACTTAGATCGTTGTGGCGGCGCAGGCGTTCTCCACCGCGCGTCACGTTTGTAAACTTAGATCGTTTGGCGTGCAGGCGTGCAGGCGTTCTCCACACGCGTCACGTTTGTAAACTTAGATCGTTGTGACGTGCAGGCGTTCTCCACCGCGCGTCACGTTTGTAAACTTAGATCGTTGTGGCGTGCAGGCGTTCTCCACCGCGCGTCACGTTTGTAAACTTAGATCGTTGTGACGTGCAGACGTTCAGACGTTCTCCACACGCGTCACGTTTGTAAACTTAGATCGTTGTGACGGGCAGACGTTCTCCACACGCGTCACGTTTGTAAACTTAGATCGTTGTGGCGTGCAGGCGTTCTCCCACGCGCGTCACGTTTGTAAACTTAGATCGTTGTGGCGGGCAGGCGTTCTCCTCCACGCGTCACGTTTGTAAACTTAGATCGTTGTGGCGTGCAGGCGTTCTCCACACCGCGTCACGTTTGTAAACTTAGATCGTTGTGGCGTGCAGGCGTTCTCCACCGCGTCACGTTTGTAAACTTAGATCGTTGTGGCGTGCAGGCGTTCAGGCGTTCTCCACGCGCGTCACGTTTGTAAACTTAGATCGTTGTGGCGGCAGGCGTTCTCCACCGCGCGTCACGTTTGTAAACTTAGATCGTTGTGGCGGGCAGGCGTTCTCCACCGCGTCACGTTTGTAAACTTAGATCGTTGTGGCGGGCAGGCGTTCAGGCGTTCCGCGCGTCACGTTTGTAAACTTAGATCGTTGTGGCGTGCAGGCGTTCTCCTCCCGCGCGTCACGTTTGTAAACTTAGATCGTTGTGGCGGGCAGGCGTTCTCCACCGCGCGTCACGTTTGTAAACTTAGATCGTTGTGGCGTGCAGACGTTCAGGCGTTCTCCACCGCGCGTCACGTTTGTAAACTTAGATCGTTGTGGCGTGCAGGCGTTCTCCACCGCGCGTCACGTTTTTGTAAACTTAGATCGTTGTGACGGGCAGACGTTCTCCACACGCGTCACGTTTGTAAACTTAGATCGTTGTGGCGTGCAGGCGTTCTCCCCGCGCGTCACGTTTGTAAACTTAGATCGTTGTGGTGGCGTGCAGGCGTTCTCCACCGCGTCACGTTTGTAAACTTAGATCGTTGTGGCGTTGCAGACGTTCTCCACACGCGTCACGTTTGTAAACTTAGATCGTTGTGGCGTGCAGACGTTCTCCACACGCGTCACGTTTGTAAACTTAGATCGTTGTGACGGGCAGACGTTCTCCACACGCGTCACGTTTGTAAACTTAGATCGTTGTGACGGGCAGGCGTTCTCCACCGCGCGTCACGTTTGTAAACTTAGATCGTTGTGGCGTGCAGGCGTTCAGGCGTTCTCCCCGCGCGTCACGTTTGTAAACTTAGATCGTTGTGGCGTGCAGGCGTTCTCCACCGCAGCGTCACGTTTGTAAACTTAGATCGTTGTGGCGGGCAGGCGTTCTCCACACGTCACGTTTGTAAACTTAGATCGTTGTGGCGTGCAGGCGTTCTCCACCGCGTCACGTTTGTAAACTTAGATCGTTGTGGCGTGCAGGCGTTCTCCACCGCGCGTCACGTTTGTAAACTTAGATCGTTGTGGCGTGCAGCGTTCAGGCGTTCTCCACCACGCGTCACGTTTGTAAACTTAGATCGTTGTGGCGGGCAGGCGTTCTCCACCGCGCGTCACGTTTGTAAACTTAGATCGTTGTGGCGTGCAGGCGTTCTCCTCCACGCGTCACGTTTGTAAACTTAGATCGTTGTGGCGGGCAGGCGTTCTCCACCGCGCGTCACGTTTGTAAACTTAGATCGTTGTGGCGTGGCGGGCAGAGGCGTTCTCCACGCGCGTCACGTTTGTAAACTTAGATCGTTGTGGCGGGCAGGCGTTCTCCCGCGCGTCACGTTTGTAAACTTAGATCGTTGTGGCGGGCAGGCGTTCTCCACGCGCGTCACGTTTGTAAACTTAGATCGCGTGGCGGGCAGGCGTTCTCCACGCGTCACGTTTGTAAACTTAGATCGTTGTGGCGGGCAGGCGTTCTCCACCACGCGTCACGTTTGTAAACTTAGATCGTTGTGGCGGGCAGGCGTTCTCCACCACAGCGTCACGTTTGTAAACTTAGATCGTTGTGGCGGGCAGACGTTCTCCACACGCGTCACGTTTGTAAACTTAGATCGTTGTGGCGTGCAGACGTTCAGACGTTCTCCACACGCGTCACGTTTGTAAACTTAGATCGTTGTGGCGGGCAGGCGTTCTCCGCGCGCGTCACGTTTGTAAACTTAGATCGTTGTGGCGTTGCAGGCGTTCTCCACCGCGCGTCACGTTTGTAAACTTAGATCGTTGTGGCGTGCAGGCGTTCAGGCGTTCTCCACACGCGTCACGTTTGTAAACTTAGATCGTTGTGGTGGCGCAGGCGTTCTCCACATGCGTCACGTTTGTAAACTTAGATCGTTGTGGCGTGCAGGCGTTCTCCACCGCGCGTCACGTTTGTAAACTTAGATCGTTGTGGCGGGCAGGCGTTCTCCACGCGTCACGTTTGTAAACTTAGATCGTTGTGGCGTGCAGGCGTTCTCCACACAGCGTCACGTTTGTAAACTTAGATCGTTGTGGCGTGCAGGCGTTCTCCACGCGCGTCACGTTTGTAAACTTAGATCGTTGTGGCAGGCGTTCAGGCGTTCTCCACATGCGTCACGTTTGTAAACTTAGATCGTTGTGGCGTGCAGGCGTTCTCCCTCCGCGCGTCGCGTTTGTAAACTTAGATCGTTGTGGCGGGCAGGCGTTCTCCCACACGCGTCACGTTTGTAAACTTAGATCGTTGTGGCGGGCAGGCGTTCTCCACCGCGCGTCACGTTTGTAAACTTAGATCGTTGTGGCGTGCAGGCGTTCTCCACGCGCGTCACGTTTGTAAACTTAGATCGTTGTGGCGCAGGCAGGCGTTCTCCACGCGCGTCACGTTTGTAAACTTAGATCGTTGTGGCGTGCAGGCAGGCGTTCTCCACACGCGTCACGTTTGTAAACTTAGATCGTTGTGGCGTGCAGGCGTTCAGGCGTTCTCCACCGCGTCGCGTTTGTAAACTTAGATCGTTGTGGCGGGCAGGCGTTCTCCACCGCGCGTCACGTTTGTAAACTTAGATCGTTGTGGCGGGCAGGCGTTCTCCACACGCGTCACGTTTGTAAACTTAGATCGTTGTTGCGCGCAGGCGTTCTCCCACGCGTCACGTTTGTAAGCTTAGATCGTTGTGGCGTGCAGGCGTTCTCCACCGCGCGTCACGTTTGTAAACTTAGATCGTTGTGGCGGCGCAGGCGTTCTCCACACGCGTCACGTTTGTAAACTTAGATCGTTGTGGCGTGCAGGCGTTCAGGCGTTCTCCACCGCGCGTCACGTTTGTAAACTTAGATCGTTGTGGCGTGCAGGCGTTCTCCACACGTCACGTTTGTAAACTTAGATCGTTGTGGCGTGCAGGCGTTCTCCACCGCAGCGTCACGTTTGTAAACTTAGATCGTTGTGGCGGGCAGGCGTTCAGGCGTTCTCCACGCGCGTCACGTTTGTAAACTTAGATCGTTGTGGCGGGCAGGCGTTCTCCACCGCGCGTCACGTTTGTAAACTTAGATCGTTGTGGCGGGCGCAGGCGTTCTCCACACGCGTCACGTTTGTAAACTTAGATCGTTGTGGCGGGCAGGCGTTCTCCACCTGCGCGTCACGTTTGTAAACTTAGATCGTTGTGGCGTGCAGGCGTTCTCCACCGCGCGTCACGTTTGTAAACTTAGATCGTTGTGGCGTGCAGGCGTTCTCCACCGCGTCACGTTTGTAAACTTAGATCGTTGTGGCGGGCAGGCGTTCTCCCACACGCGTCACGTTTGTAAACTTAGATCGTTGTGGCGGGCAGGCGTTCTCCACCGCGCGTCACGTTTGTAAACTTAGATCGTTGTGGCGGGCAGGCGTTCTCCACCGCGGCGTCACGTTTGTAAACTTAGATCGTTGTGGCGGGCAGGCGTTCTCCACCACGCGTCACGTTTGTAAACTTAGATCGTTGTGGCGGGCAGGCGTTCTCCACCGCGCGTCACGTTTGTAAACTTAGATCGTTGTGGCGTGCAGGCGTTCTCCACGCGTCACGTTTGTAAACTTAGATCGTTGTGGCGTGCAGGCGTTCTCCCACGCGCGTCACGTTTGTAAACTTAGATCGTTGTGGCGTGCAGGCGTTCTCCACCGCAGCGTCACGTTTGTAAACTTAGATCGTTGTGACGTTCAGACGTTCTCCACACGCGTCACGTTTGTAAACTTAGATCGTTGTGGCGGGCAGGCAGGCGTTCTCCACGCGCGTCACGTTTGTAAACTTAGATCGTTGTGGCGTGCAGGCGTTCTCTCCGCGCGTCACGTTTGTAAACTTAGATCGTTGTGCGTGCAGGCGTTCTCTCCACGCGTCACGTTTGTAAACTTAGATCGTTGTGGCGTGCAGGCGTTCTCTCCCACGCGTCACGTTTGTAAACTTAGATCGTTGTGACGTGCAGACGTTCTCCACACGCGTCACGTTTGTAAACTTAGATCGTTGTGACGTGCAGACGTTCTCCACACGTCACGTTTGTAAACTTAGATCGTTGTGACGTGCAGACGTTCAGACGTTCTCCACACATCACGTTTGTGAACTTAGAACGTTGTGCGTTCAGGCGTTCTCCAGCGTCACGTTTGTAAGCTTAGATCGTTGTGGCGGGCAGGCGTTCTCCACCGCAGCGTCACGTTTGTAAACTTAGATCGTTGTGGCGGGCAGGCGTTCTCCACCGCGCGTCACGTTTGTAAACTTAGATCGTTGTGGCGGGCAGGCGTTCTCCACCGCGCGTCACGTTTGTAAACTTAGATCGTTGTGGCGTGCAGGCGTTCTCCACCGCGCGTCACGTTTGTAAACTTAGATCGTTGTGGCGCGTGCAGGCGTTCTCCACGCGCGTCACGTTTGTAAACTTAGATCGTTGTGGCGGGCAGGCGTTCTCCACCGCGCGTCACGTTTGTAAACTTAGATCGTTGTGGCGTGCAGGCGTTCTCCACGCGCGTCACGTTTGTAAACTTAGATCGTTGTGGCGTGCAGGCGTTCTCCTCCACCGCGTCACGTTTGTAAACTTAGATCGTTGTGGCGGGCAGGCGTTCTCCACGCGCGTCACGTTTGTAAACTTAGATCGTTGTGGCGTGCAGGCGGCGTTCTCCTCCGCGTCACGTTTGTAAACTTAGATCGTTGTGGCGTGCAGGCGTTCTCCTCCGCGCGTCACGTTTGTAAACTTAGATCGTTGTGGCGGGCAGGCGTTCGTTCTCCACGCGCGTCACGTTTGTAAACTTAGATCGTTGTGGCGTGCAGGCGTTCTCCACCGCGCGTCACGTTTGTAAACTTAGATCGTTGTGGCGGGCAGGCGTTCTCCCACATGCGTCACGTTTGTAAACTTAGATCGTTGTGGCGTGCAGGCGTTCTCCACGCGCGTCACGTTTGTAAACTTAGATCGTTGTGACGTGCAGACGTTCAGACGTTCTCCACACGTCACGTTTGTAAACTTAGATCGTTGTGGCGTGCAGGCGTTCTCCCGCGCGTCGTTTGTAAACTTAGATCGTTGTGGCGTGCAGGCGTTCTCCCACAGCGTCACGTTTGTAAACTTAGATCGTTGTGGCGTGCAGACGTTCTCCACACGCGTCACGTTTGTAAACTTAGATGTGTTGTGGCGTGCAGGCGTTCTCCACACGCGTCACGTTTGTAAACTTAGATCGTTGTGGCGTGCAGGCGTTCTCCACCGCGCGTCACGTTTGTAAACTTAGATCGTTGTGACGGGCAGACGTTCTCCACACGCGTCACGTTTGTAAACTTAGATCGTTGTGACGGGCAGACGTTCTCCACACACGTCACGTTTGTAAGCTTAGATCGTTGTGGCGTGCAGGCGTTTCTCCCGCGCGTCACGTTTGTAAACTTAGATCGTTGTGGCGGGCAGGCGTTCTCCACGCAGCGTCACGTTTGTAAACTTAGATCGTTGTGGCGGGCAGGCGTTCTCCACCGCGCGTCACGTTTGTAAACTTAGATCGTTGTGGCGGGCAGGCGTTCTCGTTCTCCACCGCGTCACGTTTGTAAACTTAGATCGTTGTGGCGTGCAGGCGTTCTCCCGCGCGTCACGTTTGTAAACTTAGATCGTTGTGGCGTGCAGGCGTTCTCCACCCGCGTCACGTTTGTAAACTTAGATCGTTGTGGCGGGCAGGCGTTCTCCACCACGCGTCACGTTTGTAAACTTAGATCGTTGTGGCGGTGCAGGCGTTCTCCATGCGTCACGTTTGTAAACTTAGATCGTTGTGGCGTGCAGGCGTTCTCCACCGCGCGTCACGTTTGTAAACTTAGATCGTTGTGACGGGCAGACGTTCTCCACGCGCGTCACGTTTGTAAACTTAGATCGTTGTGGCGTGCAGACGTTCTCCACACGCGTCACGTTTGTAAACTTAGATCGTTGTGACGTGCAGACGTTCTCCACACGCGTCACGTTTGTAAACTTAGATCGTTGTGACGTGCAGACGTTCAGACGTTCTCCACGCGTCACGTTTGTAAACTTAGATCGTTGTGACGGGCAGACGTTCTCCTCCGCGCGTCACGTTTGTAAACTTAGATCGTTGTGGCGGGCAGGCGTTCTCCACCGCGCGTCACGTTTGTAAACTTAGATCGTTGTGGCGGGCAGGCGTTCTCCACCGCGCGTCACGTTTGTAAACTTAGATCGTTGTGGCGGGCAGGCGTTCTCCACCGCGCGTCACGTTTGTAAACTTAGATCGTTGTGGCGTGCAGGCGTTCTCCACGCGCGTCACGTTTGTAAACTTAGATCGTTGTTGCAGGCGTTCAGGCGTTCTCCCACGCGTCACGTTTGTAAACTTAGATCGTTGTGGCGTGCAGACGTTCTCCACACGCGTCACGTTTGTAAACTTAGATCGTTTGGCGTTGCAGGCGTTCTCCCAGCGTCACGTTTGTAAACTTAGATCGTAGATCGTTGTGGCGTGCAGGCGTTCTCCACCGCGCGTCACGTTTGTAAACTTAGATCGTTGTGGCGTGCAGGCGTTCTCCACCGCGCGTCACGTTTGTAAACTTAGATCGTTTGTGGCGTGCAGGCGTTCTCCACGCGCGTCACGTTTGTAAACTTAGATCGTTGTGGCGTGCAGGCGTTCTCCACAGCGTCACGTTTGTAAACTTAGATCGTTGTGGCGTGCAGGCGTTCTCCACCGCGCGTCACGTTTGTAAACTTAGATCGTTGTGGCGTGCAGGCGTTCTCCACCGCAGCGTCACGTTTGTAAACTTAGATCGTTGTGGCGGGCAGGCGTTCTCCTCCACGCGTCACGTTTGTAAACTTAGATCGTTGTGGCGGGCAGGCGTTCAGGCGTTCTCCACGCGTCACGTTTGTAAACTTAGATCGTTGTGGCGGGCAGGCGTTCAGGCGTTCTCCACATCGCGCGTCACGTTTGTAAACTTTAGATCGTTGTGGCGTCCAGGCGTTCTCCCACGCGTCACGTTTGTAAACTTAGATCGTTGTGGCGGGCAGGCGTTCTCCACCGCAGCGTCACGTTTGTAAACTTAGATCGTTGTGGCGTGCAGGCGTTCTCCACCGCAGCGTCACGTTTGTAAACTTAGATCGTTGTGGCGGGCAGGCGTTCTCCACCGCGCGTCACGTTTGTAAACTTAGATCGTTGTGGCGTGCAGGCGTTCTCCACACAGCGTCACGTTTGTAAACTTAGATCGTTGTGGCGTCAGGCGTTCTCCACCGCGTCACGTTTGTAAACTTAGATCGTTGTGGCGGCGCAGGCGTTCTCCACCGCGCGTCACGTTTGTAAACTTAGATCGTTGTGAGGGCAGGCGTTCTCCACCGCGCGTCACGTTTGTAAACTTAGATCGTTGTGGCGGGCAGGCGTTCTCCACCCGCGTCACGTTTGTGTAACTTAGATCGTTGTGGCGTGCAGGCGTTCTCCACGCGCGTCACGTTTGTAAACTTAGATCGTTGTGGCGGGCAGGCGTTCTCCACGCGTCACGTTTGTAAACTTAGATCGTTTGTGGCGCAGGCGTTCTCCCACGCGTCACGTTTGTAAACTTAGATCGTTGTGGCGTTGCAGGCGTTCTCCACACGCGTCACGTTTGTAAACTTAGATCGTTGTGCGGGCAGGCGTTCTCCACCGCGCGTCACGTTTGTAAACTTAGATCGTTGTGGCGTGCAGCGTTCAGGCGTTCTCCACGCGCGTCACGTTTGTAAACTTAGATCGTTGTGGCGTGCAGGCGTTCTCCACGCGCGTCACGTTTGTAAACTTAGATCGTTGTGGCGTGCAGACGTTCTCCACATGCGTCACGTTTGTAAACTTAGATCGTTGTGACGTGCAGACGTTCTCCACACGTCACGTTTGTAAACTTAGATCGTTGTGGCGTGCAGACGTTCTCCACACGCGTCACGTTTGTAAACTTAGATCGTTGTGGCGTGCAGGCGTTCTCTCCGCGCGTCACGTTTGTAAACTTAGATCGTTGTGGCGGGCAGGCGTTCTCCACCGCGCGTCACGTTTGTAAACTTAGATCGTTGTGGCGGCGCAGGCGTTCTCCACGCGCGTCACGTTTGTAAACTTAGATCGTTGTGGCGTGCAGGCGTTCTCCACAGCGTCACGTTTGTAAACTTAGATCGTTGTGGCGGGCAGGCGTTCTCCACCGCGCGTCACGTTTGTAAACTTAGATCGTTGTGGCGTGCAGGCGTTCTCCACACACGCGTCACGTTTGTAAGCTTAGATCGTTGTGGCGTGGCGTTCAGGCGTTCTCCACGCGCGTCACGTTTGTAAACTTAGATCGTTGTGGCGTGCAGGCGTTCTCCACCGCGCGTCACGTTTGTAAACTTAGATCGTTGTGGCGGGCAGGCGTTCTCCACCGCGCGCGTCACGTTTGTAAACTTAGATTGTGTGGCGCGGGCAGGCGTTCAGGCGTTCTCCACCGCGTCACGTTTGTAAACTTAGATCGTTGTGGCGGCAGGCGTTCTCCACGCGTCGCGTTTGTAAACTTAGATCGTTGTGGCGTGCAGGCGTTCTCCACGCGTCACGTTTGTAAACTTAGATCGTTGTGGCGTGCAGGCGTTCTCCACGTTCTCCACGCGTCACGTTTGTAAACTTAGATCGTTGTGGCGGGCAGGCGTTCTCCACGCGCGTCACGTTTGTAAACTTAGATCGTTGTGGCGGGCAGGCGTTCTCCACCGCGCGTCACGTTTGTAAACTTAGATCGTTGTGGCGTGCAGGCGTTCAGGCGTTCTCCACGCGCGTCACGTTTGTAAACTTAGATCGTTGTGGCGTGCAGGCGTTCTCCTCCACGCGTCACGTTTGTAAACTTAGATCGTTGTGGCGTGCAGGCGTTCTCCACCGCGTCACGTTTGTAAACTTAGATCGTTGTGGCGTGCAGGCGTTCTCCTCCGCGCGTCACGTTTGTAAACTTAGATCGTTGTGACGTGCAGACGTTCAGACGTTCTCCACACGCGTCACGTTTGTAAACTTAGATCGTTGTGGCGTGCAGACGTTCTCCACACGCGTCACGTTTGTAAACTTAGATCGTTAGATCGTTGTAAACTTAGCGTTGTGGCGTGCAGGCGTTCTCCACCGCGCGTCACGTTTGTAAACTTAGATCGTTGTGACGGGCAGACGTTCTCCACACGCGTCACGTTTGTAAACTTAGATCGTTGTGACGGGCAGACGTTCTCCACACGTCACGTTTGTAAACTTAGATCGTTGTGACGTGCAGACGTTCTCCACACGCGTCACGTTTGTAAACTTAGATCGTTGTGGCGTGCAGGCGTTTCAGGCGTTCTCCCACGCGTCACGTTTGTAAACTTAGATCGTTGTGGCGTGCAGGCGTTCTCCACGCGCGTCACGTTTGTAAACTTAGATCGTTGTGGCGGGCAGGCGTTCTCCACCGCAGCGTCACGTTTGTAAACTTAGATCGTTGTGGCGGGCAGGCGTTCTCCACCACGCGTCACGTTTGTAAACTTAGATCGTTGTGGCGTGCAGACGTTCTCCACACGCGTCACGTTTGTAAACTTAGATCGTTGTGGCGTGCAGACGTTCTCCACACGCGTCACGTTTGTAAACTTAGATCGTTGTGACGTGCAGACGTTCTCCACCGCGCGTCACGTTTGTAAAACTTAGATCGTTGTGGCGGGCAGGCGTTCTCCACGCGCGTCACGTTTGTAAACTTAGATCGTTGTGGCAGGCGCAGGCGTTCTCCACCGCGCGTCGCGTTTGTAAACTTAGATCGTTGTGGCGTGCAGGCGTTCTCCACCGCGCGTCACGTTTGTAAACTTAGATCGTTGTGACGTGCAGACGTTCAGACGTTCTCCACACGCGTCACGTTTGTAAACTTAGATCGTTGTGGCGTTGTTCAGGCGTTCTCCACGCGCGTCACGTTTGTAAACTTAGATCGTTGTGGCGTGCAGGCGTTCTCCACCGCGCGTCACGTTTGTAAACTTAGATCGTTGTGGCGTGCAGACGTTCTCCACACGCGTCACGTTTGTAAACTTAGATCGTTGTGGCGTGCAGGCGTTTGAACTTAGATCGTTGTGGCGTGCAGGCGTTCTCCACACGCGTCACGTTTGTAAACTTAGATCGTTGTGGCGTGCAGGCGTTCTCCACCGCGCGGCGTTGTAAACTTAGATCGTTGTGGCGGCAGGCGTTCTCCACGCGCGTCACGTTTGTAAACTTAGATCGTTGTGACGGGCAGACGTTCTCCACACGCGTCACGTTTGTAAACTTAGATCGTTGTGACGGGCAGACGTTCTCCACGCGTCACGTTTGTAAACTTAGATCGTTGTGACGTGCAGACGTTCAGACGTTCTCCACACGCGTCACGTTTGTAAACTTAGATCGTTGTGGCGTGCAGGCGTTCTCCACCGCGCGTCACGTTTGTAAACTTAGATCGTTGTGACGTGCAGACGTTCTCCACACGCGTCACGTTTGTAAACTTAGATCGTTGTGACGGGCAGGCGTTCTCCACGCGCGTCACGTTTGTAAACTTAGATCGTTGTGGCGTGCAGGCGTTCTCCACCGCGCGTCACGTTTGTAAACTTAGATCGTTGTGGCGGGCAGGCGTTCTCCAGCGCGTTTGTCTCCAGGCGTTCTCCCACCGCGTCACGTTTGTAAACTTAGATCGTTGTGGCGTGCAGGCGTTCGTTCACACGCGTCACGTTTGTAAACTTAGATCGTTGTGGCGGGCAGGCGTTCTCCACCGCAGCGTCACGTTTGTAAACTTAGATCGTTGTGGCGGGCAGGCGTTCTCCACGCGCGTCACGTTTGTAAACTTAGATCGTTGTGGCGTGCAGACGTTCTCCACACGCGTCACGTTTGTAAACTTAGATCGTTGTGGCGTGCAGGCGTTCTCCACCGCAGCGTCACGTTTGTAAACTTAGATCGTTGTGGCGTGCAGGCGTTCTCCACCGCGCGTCACGTTTGTAAACTTAGATCGTTTGCAGCGTGCAGGCGTTCTCCACACGCGTCACGTTTGTAAACTTAGATCGTTGTGGCGTGCAGGCGTTCTCCACCACGCGTCACGTTTGTAAACTTAGATCGTTGTGACGGGCAGACGTTCTCCACACGCGTCACGTTTGTAAACTTAGATCGTTGTGACGGGCAGACGTTCTCCACGCGCGTCACGTTTGTAAACTTAGATCGTTGTGGCGTGCAGACGTTCTCCACACGCGTCACGTTTGTAAACTTAGATCGTTGTGACGGGCAGGCGTTCTCCCACGCGTCACGTTTGTAAACTTAGATCGTTGTGGCGTGCAGGCGTTCTCCACGCGCGGCGTTTGTAAACTTAGATCGTTGTGACGTGCAGACGTTCTCCACACGTCACGTTTGTAAACTTAGATCGTTGTGGCGTGCAGACGTTCTCCACACGCGTCACGTTTGTAAACTTAGATCGTTGTGGCGTGCAGGCGTTCTCCTCCACGCGTCACGTTTGTAAACTTAGATCGTTGTGACGGGCAGACGTTCAGGCGTTCTCCACGCGCGTCACGTTTGTAAACTTAGATCGTTGTGGCGGGCAGGCGTCAGGCGTTCTCCACGCGTCACGTTTGTAAACTTAGATCGTTGTGGCGTTGCAGGCGTTCTCCCACCGCGTCACGTTTGTAAACTTAGATCGTTGTGGCGTGCAGGCGTTCTCCACCGCAGCGTCACGTTTGTAAACTTAGATCGTTGTGGCGTGCGCGCAGGCGTTCTCCACACGCGTCACGTTTGTAAACTTAGATCGTTGTGGCGTGCAGGCGTTTCAGGCGTTCTCCACGCGTCACGTTTGTAAACTTAGATCGTTGTGGCGTGCAGGCGGCGCGTCACGTTTGTAAACTTAGATCGTTGTGACGGGCAGACGTTCTCCACACGCGTCACGTTTGTAAACTTAGATCGTTGTGGCGGGCAGGCGTTCTCTCCCACACGCGTCACGTTTGTAAACTTAGATCGTTGTGGCGTGCAGGCGTTCTCCACCACGCGTCACGTTTGTAAAGCTTAGATCGTTGTGGCGTGCAGGCAGTTCAGGCGTTCTTCTCAGGCGTTCTCCACGCGTCACGTTTGTAAACTTAGATCGTTGTGGCGTGCAGGCGTTCTCCACCGCGCGTCACGTTTGTAAACTTAGATCGTTGTGACGTGCAGACGTTCTCCACACGCGTCACGTTTGTAAACTTAGATCGTTGTGACGTGCAGACGTTCTCCACACACGCGTCACGTTTGTAAACTTAGATCGTTGTGGCGTTGCAGGCGTTCTCCACACGCGTCACGTTTGTAAACTTAGATCGTTGTGGCGGGCAGGCGTTCTCCACGCAGCGTCACGTTTGTAAACTTAGATCGTTGCGGCGGCGTTCAGGCGTTCTCCACCGCGCGTCACGTTTGTAAACTTAGATCGTTGTGACGGGCAGACGTTCAGACGTTCTCCACATGCGTCACGTTTGTAAACTTAGATCGTTGTGACGGGCAGTCGTTCTCCACCGCGCGTCACGTTTGTAAACTTAGATCGTTGTGGCGTGCAGGCGTTCTCCACCGCGCGTCACGTTTGTAAACTTAGATCGTTGTGGCGTGCAGGCGTTCTCCACCGCGGCGTCACGTTTGTAAGCTTAGATCGTTGTTGTGGCGCAGGCGTTCTCCACGCGCGTCACGTTTGTAAACTTAGATCGTTGTGGCGTGCAGGCGTTCTCCACGCGTCACGTTTGTAAACTTAGATCGTTGTGGCGGGCAGGCGTTCTCCACCGCGCGTCACGTTTGTAAACTTAGATCGTTGTGGCGTGCAGGCGTTCTCCACGCGTCACGTTTGTAAACTTAGATCGTTGTGGCGTGCAGGCGTTCAGGCGTTCTCTCCACGCGTCACGTTTGTAAACTTAGATCGTTGTGGCGGGCAGGCGTTCTCCCACGCAGCGTCACGTTTGTAAACTTAGATCGTTGTGGCGTGCAGGCGTTCTCCACCGCGCGTCACGTTTGTAAACTTAGATCGTTGTGGCGTGCAGGCAGGCGTTCTCCACACGCGTCACGTTTGTAAACTTAGATCGTTGTGGCGTGCAGGCGTTCTCCTCCACGCGTCACGTTTGTAAACTTAGATCGTTGTAGCGCAGGCGTTTCTCCACATGCGTCACGTTTGTAAACTTAGATCGTTGTGGGCAGGCGTTCTCCCACACGCGTCACGTTTGTAAACTTAGATCGTTGTGGCGGCGCAGGCTGCGCGTCACGTTTGTAAACTTAGATCGTTGTGGCGGGCAGGCGTTCTCCACCACGCGTCACGTTTGTAAACTTAGATCGTTGTGGCGGGCAGGCGTTCTCCACCGCGCGTCACGTTTGTAAACTTAGATCGTTGTGGCGTTGCAGGCGTTCTCACGCGGCGTTTTCTCCAGGCGTTCTGCGCGTCACGTTTGTAAACTTAGATCGTTGTGACGTTCAGACGTTCTCCACACGCGTCACGTTTGTAAACTTAGATCGTTGTGACGTGCAGACGTTCAGACGTTCTCCACACGTCACGTTTGTAAACTTAGATCGTTGTGACGTGCAGACGTTCTCCACACGCGTCACGTTTGTAAACTTAGATCGTTGTGACGTGCAGACGTTCTCCACGCGCGTCACGTTTGTAAACTTAGAGATCGTTGTGGCGTGCAGACGTTCTCCACACGCGTCACGTTTGTAAACTTAGATCGTCGTGACATGCAGACGTTCTCCACACGTCATGTTGGTAAACTTAGATCGTTGTGACGTGCAGACGTTCAGACGTTCTCCACATGCGTCACGTTTGTAAACTTAGATCGTCGTGATGGGCAGACGTTCTCCACACGCGTCACGTTTGTAAACTTAGATCGTTGTGATGGGCAGACGTTCTCCACCGCGCGTCACGTTTGTAAACTTAGATAGATCGTTGTGCGGGCAGGCGTTCTCCACCGCGTCACGTTTGTAAACTTAGATCGTTGTGGCGGGCAGGCGTTCTCCACCGCGCGTCACGTTTGTAAACTTAGATCGTTGTGGCGTGCAGGCGTTCTCCACGCGCGTCACGTTTGTAAACTTAGATCGTTGTGGCGTGCAGTTCAGACGTTCTCCACACGCGTCACGTTTGTAAACTTAGATCGTTGTGACGTGCAGACGTTCTCCACACGCGTCACGTTTGTAAACTTAGATCGTTGTGACGTGCAGACTTTCAGACGTTCTCCACACGTCACGTTTGTAAACTTAGATCGTTGTGTGGCGTGCAGGCGTTCTCCACCGCGCGTCACGTTTGTAAACTTAGATCGTTGTGGCGTGCAGGCGTTCAGACGTTCTCCACACGTCACGTTTGTAAACTTAGATCGTTGTGGCGTGCAGACGTTCTCCACGCGCGTCACGTTTGTAAACTTAGATCGTTGTGGCGTGCAGGCGTTCTCCACCGCGCGTCACGTTTGTAAACTTAGATCGTTGTGGCGGGAGGCGTTCTCCACCACGCGTCACGTTTGTAAACTTAGATCGTTGTGGCGTGCAGGCGTTCTCCACGCGCGTCACGTTTGTAAACTTAGATCGTTGTGGCGGGCAGGCGTTCTCCACCGCAGCGTCACGTTTGTAAACTTAGATCGTTGTGACGGGCAGACGTTCAGACGTTCTCCACACGCGTCACGTTTGTAAACTTAGATCGTTGTGACGGGCAGACGTTCTCCACACGCGTCACGTTTGTAAACTTAGATCGTTGTGACGGGCAGACGTTCTCCACACGCGTCACGTTTGTAAACTTAGATCGTTGTGGCGGCGGGCAGGCGTTCTCCACGCGTCACGTTTGTAAACTTAGATCGTTGTGGCGTGCAGGCGTTCTCCACCGCGCGTCACGTTTGTAAACTTAGATCGTTGTGACGGGCAGACGTTCTCCACACGCGTCACGTTTGTAAACTTAGATCGTTGTGACGGGCAGACGTTCTCCACCGCGCGTCACGTTTGTAAACTTAGAGATCGTTGTGGCGTGCAGGCGTTCTCCACCGCGCGTCACGTTTGTAAACTTAGATCGTTGTGTGCGTGCAGGCGTTCTCCACCGCAGCGTCACGTTTGTAAACTTAGATGGCAGGCGTTCGTCCACGTCACGTTGTAAACTTAGATCGTTGTGGCGGGCAGGCGTTCTCCACCGCGCGTCACGTTTGTAAACTTAGATCGTTGTGGCGGCAGGCGTTCTCCACCGCGCGTCACGTTTGTAAACTTAGATCGTTGTGGCGTGCAGGCGTTCTCCACCACGCGTCACGTTTGTAAACTTAGATCGTTGTGGCGGGCAGGCGTTCTCCACGCGCGTCACGTTTGTAAACTTAGATCGTTGTGGCGGGCAGGCGTTCTCCACGCGCGTCGCGTTTGTAAACTTAGATCGTTGTGGCGTGCAGGCGCAGGCGTTCTCCACCGCGTCACGTTTGTAAACTTAGATCGTTGTGGCGTGCAGGCGTTCTCCCACGCGTCACGTTTGTAAACTTAGATCGTTGTGGCGTGCAGGCGTTCTCCACGCGCGTCACGTTTGTAAACTTAGATCGTTGTGGCGTGCAGGCGTTCTCCACGCGCGTCACGTTTGTAAACTTAGATCGTTGTGGCGTGCAGGCGTTCTCCACGCGCGTCACGTTTGTAAACTTAGATCGTTGTGTTGTGGCGTTCAGGCGTTCTCCACCGCGCGTCACGTTTGTAAACTTAGATCGTTGTGACGGGCAGACGTTCTCCACACGCGTCACGTTTGTAAACTTAGATCGTTGTGGCGGCGCAGGCGTTCTCCACGCGCGTCACGTTTGTAAACTTAGATCGTTGTGTGGCGTTCAGGCGTTCTCCACGCGCGTCACGTTTGTAAACTTAGATCGTTGTGGCGGGCAGGCGTTCTCCACACGCGTCACGTTTGTAAACTTAGATCGTTGTGGCGTGCAGGCGTTCTCCCACGCGCGTCACGTTTGTAAACTTAGATCGTTGTGGCGTGCAGGCGTTCTCCACCGCGTCACGTTTGTAAACTTAGATCGTTGTGGCGTGCAGGCGTTCTCCACACGCGTCACGTTTGTAAACTTAGATCGTTGTGGTGGCAGGCAGGCGTTCTCCACCACGCGTCACGTTTGTAAACTTAGATCGTTGTGGCGTGCAGGCGTTCTCCACCACAGCGTCACGTTTGTAAACTTAGATCGTTGTGGCGTGCAGGCGTTCTCCACCGCGCGTCACGTTTGTAAACTTAGATCGTTGTGGCGGGCAGGCGTTCAGGCGTTCTCCGCGCGTCACGTTTGTAAACTTAGATCGTTGTGGCGGGCAGGCGTTCTCCACCGCGCGTCACGTTTGTAAACTTAGATCGTTGTGGCGGGCAGGCGTTCTCCAGGCGTTCTCCACAGCGTTGTCACGTGCAGGCGTAAACACAGCGTCGTTTGTAAACTTAGATCGTTGTGACGTGCAGACGTTCTCCACACGTCACGTTTGTAAACTTAGATCGTTGTGACGTGCAGACGTTCAGACGTTCTCCCACGCGTCACGTTTGTAAACTTAGATCGTTGTGGCGTGCAGGCGTTTCTCACCGCGCGTCACGTTTGTAAACTTAGATCGTTGTGGCGGGCAGGCGTTCTCCACCGCGCGTCACGTTTGTAAACTTAGATCGTTGTGGCGGGCAGGCGTTCTCCACCGCGCGTCACGTTTGTAAACTTAGATCGTTGTGGCGTGCAGGCGTTCTCCACCGCGCGTCACGTTTGTAAACTTAGATCGTTGTTGTGGCGGGCAGGCGTTCTCCACACACGCGTCACGTTTGTAAACTTAGATCGTTGTGACGGGCAGACGTTCTCCACACGCGTCACGTTTGTAAACTTAGATCGTTGTGACGGGCAGACGTTCTCCACACGCGTCACGTTTGTAAACTTAGATCGTTGTGACGTGCAGACGTTCTCCACACGCGTCACGTTTGTAAACTTAGATCGTTGTGGCGTGCAGACGTTCTCCACACGCGTCACGTTTGTAAACTTAGATCGTTGTGACGTGCAGACGTTCTCCACGCGTCACGTTTGTAAACTTAGATCGTTGTGACGTGCAGACGTTCTCCACACGCGTCACGTTTGTAAACTTAGATCGTTGTGACGGGCAGGCGTTCTCCGTTCTCCACACGTCACGTTTGTAAACTTAGATCGTTGTGACGGGCAGACGTTCTCCCACCGCGTCACGTTTGTAAACTTAGATCGTTGTGGCGTGCAGGCGTTCTCCACCGCGCGTCACGTTTGTAAACTTAGATCGTTGTGGCGTGCAGGCGTTCTCCCACGCGTCACGTTTGTAAACTTAGATCGTTGTGACGGGCAGTCGTTCTCCACGCGCGTCACGTTTGTAAACTTAGATCGTTGTGGCGTGCAGGCGTTCTCCACCGCGTCACGTTTGTAAACTTAGATCGTTGTGGCGTGCAGACGTTCTCCACACGCGTCACGTTTGTAAACTTAGATCGTTGTGGCGTGCAGGCGTTCTCCACCGCAGCGTCACGTTTGTAAACTTAGATCGTTGTGGCGTGCAGGCGTTCTCCACACGCGTCGCGTTTGTAAACTTAGATCGTTGTGGCGCAGGCGTTCAGGCGTTCTCCACCGCGTCACGTTTGTAAACTTAGATCGTTGTGGCGTGCAGGCGTTTCTCCACGCGTCACGTTTGTAAACTTAGATCGTTGTGGCGGGCAGGCGTTCTCCACCGCGCGTCACGTTTGTAAACTTAGATCGTTGTGACGGGCAGACGTTCTCCACACGCGTCACGTTTGTAAACTTAGATCGTTGTGACGGGCAGACGTTCTCCACACGCGTCACGTTTGTAAACTTAGATCGTTGTGGCGTGCAGACGTTCTCCACCGCGCGTCACGTTTGTAAACTTAGATCGTTGTGGCGTGCAGGCGTTCTCCACACGCGCGTCACGTTTGTAAACTTAGATCGTTGTGGCGTGCAGGCGTTCAGGCGTTCTCCACACGTCACGTTTGTAAACTTAGATCGTTGTGGCGGGCAGGCGTTCTCCACCGCGCGTCACGTTTGTAAACTTAGATCGTTGTGGCGTGCAGGCGTTCTCCACACCGCGTCGTCGTTTGTAAACTTAGATCGTTTGTGCGGGCAGGCGTTCAGACGTTCTCCACATGCGTCACGTTTGTAAACTTAGATCGTTGTGACGTGCAGACGTTCTCCACACGTCACGTTTGTAAACTTAGATCGTTGTGGCGGGCAGGCGTTCTCCACCGCGCGTCACGTTTGTAAACTTAGATCGTTGTGGCGTTGCAGGCGTTCTCCACGCGTCACGTTTGTAAACTTAGATCGTTGTGGCGGGCAGGCGTTCTCCCACGCGCGTCACGTTTGTAAACTTAGATCGTAGATCGTTGTGGCGGGCAGGCGTTCTCCACGCGTCACGTTTGTAAACTTAGATCGTTGTGGCGGCAGGCGTTCTCCACCGCGCGCGTCACGTTTGTAAACTTAGATCGTTGTGGCGTGCAGGCGTTCTCCACCGCAGCGTCACGTTTGTAAACTTAGATCGTTGTGGCGTGCAGGCGTTCTCCACACGCGTCACGTTTGTAAACTTAGATCGTTGTGACGTGCAGGCGTTCTCCACCACGCGTCACGTTTGTAAACTTAGATCGTTGTGACGTTCAGACGTTCTCCACATGCGTCACGTTTGTAAACTTAGATCGTTGTGGCGGGCAGGCGTTCTCCACCGCGCGTCACGTTTGTAAACTTAGATCGTTGTGGCGGGCAGGCGTTCTCCACCGCGCGTCACGTTTGTAAACTTAGATCGTTGTGGCGTCACGTTTGTAAACTTAGATCGTTGCAGGCCACAGGCGTTCTCCACCGCGTCACGTTTGTAAACTTAGATCGTTGTGGCGTGCAGGCGTTCTCCACGCGCGTCACGTTTGTAAACTTAGATCGTTGTGGCGTGCAGACGTTCTCCACACGCGTCACGTTTGTAAACTTAGATCGTTGTGACGTGCAGGCGTTCTCCACGCGCGTCACGTTTGTAAAACTTAGATCGTTGTGGCGTGCAGACGTTCTCCACATGCGTCACGTTTGTAAACTTAGATCGTTGTGACGGGCAGACGTTCTCCACCGCGTCACGTTTGTAAACTTAGATCGTTGTGGCGGGCAGGCGTTCTCCACCGCGCGTCACGTTTGTAAACTTAGATCGTTGTGGCGTGCAGGCGTTCAGGCGTTCTCCACCGCGTCGCGTTTGTAAACTTAGATCGTTGTGGCGTTAAGACGTTCTCCACGCGCGTCACGTTTGTAAACTTAGATCGTTGTGGCGTGCAGGCGTTCTCCACCGCGCGTCACGTTTGTAAACTTAGATCGTTGTGACGTGCAGACGTTCAGACGTTCTCCACACGCGTCACGTTTGTAAACTTAGATCGTTGTGACGGGCAGACGTTCTCCACACGCGTCACGTTTGTAAACTTAGATCGTTGTGGCGTTCAGACGTTCTCCACTCGTCACGTTTGTAAACTTAGATCGTTGTGGCGGGCAGGCGTTCTCCCACCGCGTCACGTTTGTAAACTTAGATCGTTGTGGCGTGCAGGCGTTCTCCACGCGCGTCACGTTTGTAAACTTAGATCGTTGTGACGTGCAGACGTTCTCCCACGCGTCACGTTTGTAAACTTAGATCGTTGTGACGTGCAGACGTTCAGACGTTCTCCACATGCGTCACGTTTGTAAACTTAGATCGTTGTGACGGGCAGACGTTCTCCACACGCGTCACGTTTGTAAACTTAGATCGTTGTGACGGGCAGACGTTCTCCACCGCGCGTCACGTTTGTAAACTTTGGCAGGCGTTCTCACCGCGCGTCGCGTTTGTAAACTTAGATCGTTGTGGCGGGCAGGCGTTCTCCACCGCGCGTCACGTTTGTAAACTTAGATCGTTGTGGCGTGGGCAGGCGTTCTCCCCACGCGTCACGTTTGTAAACTTAGATCGTTGTGGCGGGCAGGCGTTCTCCCACGCGCGTCACGTTTGTAAACTTAGATCGTTGTGACGTTCAGACGTTCTCCACACGTCACGTTTGTAAACTTAGATCGTGGCGTGCAGGCGTTCAGACGTTCTCCACACGCGTCACGTTTGTAAACTTAGATCGTTGTGGCGTGCAGGCGTTTCTCCACGCGCGTCACGTTTGTAAACTTAGATCGTTGTGGCGTGCAGGCGTTCTCCACCAGCGTCACGTTTGTAAACTTAGATCGTTGTGGCGTTGCAGGCGTTCTCCACCGCGTCACGTTTGTAAACTTAGATCGTTGTGGCGTTGCAGGCGTTCTCCACCGCGTCACGTTTGTAAACTTAGATCGTTTGGCGTGCAGGCGTTCAGACGTTCTCCACATGCGTCACGTTTGTAAACTTAGATCGTTGTGACGTTCAGACGTTCTCCACGCGCGTCACATTTGTAAACTTAGATCGTTGTGGCGGGCAGGCGTTCTCCACAGCGTCACGTTTGTAAACTTAGATCGTTGTGGCGGGCAGGCGTTCTCCACCGCGCGTCACGTTTGTAAACTTAGATCGTTGTGGCGGGCAGGCGTTCTCCACGCAGCGTCACGTTTGTAAACTTAGATCGTTGTGACGTGCAGACGTTCTCCACACGTCACGTTTGTAAACTTAGATCGTTGTGGCGTGCAGGCGTTCAGGCGTTCTCCACCGCGTCACGTTTGTAAACTTAGATCGTTGTGGCGTGCAGGCGTTCTCCACCACGCGTCACGTTTGTAAACTTAGATCGTTGTGGCGTGCAGCGTTCAGGCGTTCTCCACGCGCGTCACGTTTGTAAACTTAGATCGTTGTGGCGTGCAGACGTTCTCCACACGTCACGTTTGTAAACTTAGATCGTTGTGACGTGCAGACGTTCTCCACACGTCACGTTTGTAAACTTAGATCGTTGTGGCGTGCAGGCGTTCTCCGTTCCACGCGTCACGTTTGTAAACTTAGATCGTTGTGGCGGCGTGCAGGCGTTCTCCACCGCGCGTCACGTTTGTAAACTTAGATCGTTGTGGCGTGCAGGCGTTCTCCTCCACGCGTCACGTTTGTAAACTTAGATCGTTGTGGCGTGCAGGCGTTCTCACCGCGCGTCACGTTTGTAAACTTAGATCGTTTGTGGCGGGCAGGCGTTCTCCACACGCGTCACGTTTGTAAACTTAGATCGTTGTGGCGGCGCAGGCGTTCTCCCCGCGCGTCACGTTTGTAAACTTAGATCGTTGTGGCGGGCAGGCGTTCTCCACGCGCGTCACGTTTGTAAACTTAGATCGTTGTGGCGGGCAGGCGTTCTCCACGCCGCGTCACGTTTGTAAACTTAGATCGTTGTGGCGGGCAGGCGTTCAGGCGTTCTCCACCGCGTCACGTTTGTAAACTTAGATCGTTGTGGCGGGCAGCGTTCTCCCACTACGCGCGTCACGTTTGTAAACTTAGATCGTTGTGGCGGGCAGGCGTTCTCCACGCGCGTCACGTTTGTAAACTTAGATCGTTGTGGCGGCAGGCGTGCAGGCGTTCTCCACCGCGCGTCACGTTTGTAAACTTAGATCGTTGTGGCGCGGCAGGCGTTCTCCTCCACGCGTCACGTTTGTAAACTTAGATCGTTGTGGCGGGCAGGCGTTCTCCACCGCGCGTCACGTTTGTAAACTTAGATCGTTGTGGCGGGCAGGCGTTCTCCACCGCGCGTCACGTTTGTAAACTTAGATCGTTGTGGCGTGCAGGCGTTCTCCACCACGCGTCACGTTTGTAAACTTAGATCGTTGTGGCGTGCAGGCGTTCTCCACGCGTCACGTTTGTAAACTTAGATCGTTGTGGCGTGCAGGCGTTCTCCTCCACGCGTCACGTTTGTAAACTTAGATCGTTGTGGCGTGCAGGCGTTCTCCACGCGTCACGTTTGTAAACTTAGATCGTTGTGGCGTTCAGGCGTTCTCCCCGCGCGTCACGTTTGTAAACTTAGATCGTTGTGACGGGCAGACGTTCTCCACACGCGTCACGTTTGTAAACTTAGATCGTTGTGGCGGGCAGGCGTTCTCCACCGCGCGTCACGTTTGTAAACTTAGATCGTTGTGGCGTGCAGGCGTTCTCCACTGCGCGTCACGTTTGTAAACTTAGATCGTTGCGGCGGGCAGGCGTTCTCCACCGCGCGTCACGTTTGTAAACTTAGATCGTTGTGGCGTGCAGGCGTTCTCCACACGTCACGTTTGTAAGCTTAGATCGTTGTGGCGTGCAGGCGTTCTCCACCGCGCGTCACGTTTGTAAACTTAGATCGTTGTGGCGCAGGCAGGCGTTCTCCACACGCGTCACGTTTGTAAACTTAGATCGTTGTGACGTGCAGACGTTCAGGCGTTCTCCCCACGCGTCACGTTTGTAAACTTAGATCGTTGTGGCGGGCAGGCGTTCTCCACGCGCGTCACGTTTGTAAACTTAGATCGTTGTTTGGCGGGCAGGCGTTCTCCACACGCGTCACGTTTGTAAACTTAGATCGTTGTGACGTGCAGACGTTCTCCACACGTCACGTTTGTAAACTTAGATCGTTGTGGCGGGCAGGCGTTCTCCACGCGCGTCACGTTTGTAAACTTAGATCGTTGTGGCGTGCAGGCGTTCTCCACCGCGCGTCACGTTTGTAAACTTAGATCGTTGTGGCGGGCAGGCGTTCTCCACGCGCGTCACGTTTGTAAACTTAGATCGTTGTGGCGGGCAGGCGTTCTCCACGCGTCACGTTTGTAAACTTAGATCGTTGTGGCGTGCAGGCGTTCTCCCACGCGCGTCACGTTTGTAAACTTAGATCGTTGTGGCGTGCAGGCGTTCTCCACGCGCGTCACGTTTGTAAACTTAGATCGTTGTGGCGTGCAGGCGTTCTCCACCGCGCGTCACGTTTGTAAACTTAGATCGTTGTGGCGGGCAGGCGTTCAGGCGTTCTCCACCGCGCGTCACGTTTGTAAACTTAGATCGTTGTGGCGGGCAGGCGTTCTCCCACGCGCGTCACGTTTGTAAACTTAGATCGTTGTGGCGTGCAGGCGTTCTCCACACGTCACGTTTGTAAACTTAGATCGTTGTGGCGTGCAGGCGTTCTCCACCGCGCGTCACGTTTGTAAACTTAGATCGTTGTGGCGTGCAGGCGTTCTCCACGCGCGTCACGTTTGTAAACTTAGATCGTTGTGGCGTGCAGGCGTTCTCCCACGCGCGTCCGCGTTTGTAAACTTAGATCGTTGTGGCGTTGCAGGCGTTCTCTCCGCGCGTCACGTTTGTAAACTTAGATCGTTGTGGCGTGCAGGCGTTCTCCACCGCGCGTCACGTTTGTAAACTTAGATCGTTGTTGTGGCGTTCAGGCGTTCTCCACCGCGCGTCACGTTTGTAAACTTAGATCGTTGTGGCGTGCAGACGTTCTCCACACGCGTCACGTTTGTAAACTTAGATCGTTGTGACGGGCAGACGTTCTCCACACGCGTCACGTTTGTAAACTTAGATCGTTTGTGACGTGCAGACGTTCTCCACACGCGTCACGTTTGTAAACTTAGATCGTTGTGACGTGCAGGCGTTCTCCACCACGCGTCACGTTTGTAAACTTAGATCGTTGTGGCGGGCAGGCGTTCTCCACCGCGCGTCACGTTTGTAAACTTAGATCGTTGTGGCGGGCAGGCGTTCTCCACCGCAGCGTCACGTTTGTAAACTTAGATCGTTGTGGCGTGCAGACGTTCTCCACGCGCGTCACGTTTGTAAACTTAGATCGTTGTGGCGTGCAGACGTTCTCCACACGCGTCACGTTTGTAAACTTAGATCGTTGTGGCGTGCAGACGTTCTCCACACGCGTCACGTTTGTAAACTTAGATCGTTGTGGCGTTCAGACGTTCTCCACCTGCGCGTCACGTTTGTAAACTTAGATCGTTGTGGCGGGCAGGCCGTTCTCCACCGCGCGTCACGTTTGTAAACTTAGATCGTTGTGGCGTGCAGGCGTTCTCCACGCAGCGTCACGTTTGTAAACTTAGATCGTTTGTGGCGTGCAGGCGTTCTCCACCGCGCGTCACGTTTGTAAACTTAGATCGTTGTGGCGTGCAGGCGTTCTCCACGCAGCGTCACGTTTGTAAACTTAGATCGTTGTGTGGCGTGCAGACGTTCTCCACACGCGTCACGTTTGTAAACTTAGATCGTTGTGACGGGCAGACGTTCAGACGTTCTCCACACACATCACGTTTGTAAGCTTAGATCGTCGTTGTGGCGGGCAGGCGTTCTCCACACAGCGTCACGTTTGTAAACTTAGATCGTTGTGGCGGCGTGCAGGCGTTCTCCACCGCGCGTCACGTTTGTAAACTTAGATCGTTGTGGCGTGCAGGCGTTCTCCACCGCAGCGTCACGTTTGTAAACTTAGATCGTTGTGGCGTGCAGACGTTCTCCACACGCGTCACGTTTGTAAACTTAGATCGTTGTGACGTGCAGACGTTCAGACGTTCTCCATACGCGTCACGTTTGTAAACTTAGATCGTTGTGACGGGCAGACGTTCTCCACACGCGTCACGTTTGTAAACTTAGATCGTTGTGGCGTGCAGGCGTTCTCCACCGCGTCACGTTTGTAAACTTAGATCGTTGTGGCGGGCAGGCGTTCTCCACCGCGCGTCACGTTTGTAACTTAGATCGTTGTGGCGGGCAGACGTTCTCCACACGCGTCACGTTTGTAAACTTAGATCGTTGTGACGGGCAGACGTTCTCCACACGCGTCACGTTTGTAAACTTAGATCGTTGTGGCGTGCAGACGTTCTCCACACGCGTCACGTTTGTAAACTTAGACTTAGATCGTTGTGACGTTCAGACGTTCTCCACGCGCGTCACGTTTGTAAACTTAGATCGTTGTGGCGTGCAGGCGTTCAGGCGTTCTCCTCCACGGCGTCACGTTTGTAAACTTAGATCGTTGTGCGTGCAGGCGTTCTCCACAGCGTCACGTTTGTAAACTTAGATCGTTGTGGCGGGCAGGCGTTCTCCACGCGCGTCACGTTTGTAAACTTAGATCGTTGTGACGTGCAGACGTTCTCCACACGCGTCACGTTTGTAAACTTAGATCGTTGTGACGTGCAGACGTTCTCCACACGTCACGTTTGTAAACTTAGATCGTTGTGACGTGCAGACGTTCAGACGTTCTCCACATGCGTCACGTTTGTAAACTTAGATCGTTGTGACGGGCAGACGTTCTCCACCGCGCGTCACGTTTGTAAACTTAGATCGTTGTGGCGGGCAGGCGTTCTCCCACGCGCGTCACGTTTGTAAACTTAGATCGTTGTGGCGGGCAGGCGTTCTCCGCGCGTCACGTTTGTAAACTTAGATCGTTGTGTGGCGGGCAGGCGTTCTCCACCGCGCGTCACGTTTGTAAACTTAGATCGTTGTGGCGTGCAGGCGTTCTCCACCACGCGTCACGTTTGTAAACTTAGATCGTTGTGGCGTGCAGGCGTTCTCCACGCGCGTCACGTTTGTAAACTTAGATCGTTGTGGCGGCGTTCAGGCGTTCTCCACGCGCGTCACGTTTGTAAACTTAGATCGTTGTGGCGTGCAGGCGTTCTCCACCGCAGCGTCACGTTTGTAAACTTAGATCGTTGTGGCGTGGCGTTCAGGCGTTCTCCACAGCGTCACGTTTGTAAACTTAGATCGTTGTGGCGTGCAGGCGTTCTCCACCGCGCGTCACGTTTGTAAACTTAGATCGTTGTGGCGTTGCAGGCGTTCTCCACCGCGCGTCACGTTTGTAAACTTAGATCGTTGTGTGGCGTGCGTCACGTTTGTAAACTTAGATCGTTGTGGCGCGTGCAGGCGTTCTCCACACGTCACGTTTGTAAACTTAGATCGTTGTGGCGTGCAGGCGTTCTCCACCGCGCGTCACGTTTGTAAACTTAGATCGTTGTGGCGTGCAGACGTTCTCCACACGCGTCACGTTTGTAAACTTAGATCGTTGTGACGTGCAGGCGTTCTCCCCGCAGCGTCACGTTTGTAAACTTAGATCGTTGTGGTGGCGTTCAGGCGTTCTCCACGCGCGTCACGTTTGTAAACTTAGATCGTTGTGGCGGGCAGGCGTTCTCCCACGCGTCACGTTTGTAAACTTAGATCGTTGTGACGTGCAGACGTTCTCCACACGCGTCACGTTTGTAAACTTAGATCGTTGTGACGGGCAGACGTTCTCCACACGCGTCACGTTTGTAAACTTAGATCGTTGTGACGGGCAGACGTTCAGACGTTCTCCACACGCGTCACGTTTGTAAACTTAGATCGTTGTGACGGGCAGACGTTCTCCACACGCGTCACGTTTGTAAACTTAGATCGTTGTGACGGGCAGACGTTCTCCACCCGCGTCACGTTTGTAAACTTAGATCGTTGTGCAGCGGGCAGGCGTTCTCCGCAGCGTCACGTTTGTGCTTAGAGGTCGTGGCGTGGCGTGCAGGCGTTCTCCACAGCGTCACGTTTGTAAACTTAGATCGTTGTGGCGTGCAGGCGTTCTCCACCGCAGCGTCACGTTTGTAAACTTAGATCGTTGTGGCGGGCAGGCGTTCTCCACCGCGCGTCACGTTTGTAAACTTAGATCGTTGTGGCGTGCAGACGTTCAGACGTTCTCCACACGCGTCACGTTTGTAAACTTAGATCGTTGTGACGTGCAGACGTTCTCCACGCGCGTCACGTTTGTAAACTTAGATCGTTGTGGCGTGCAGGCGTTCTCCACCGCAGCACGTTTGTAAACTTAGATCGTTGTGGCGCAGCGTTCAGGCGTTCTCCACACGCGTCACGTTTGTAAACTTAGATCGTTGTGGCGGGCAGGCGTTCTCCACCGCGCGTCACGTTTGTAAACTTAGATCGTTGTGGCGTGCAGGCGTTCTCCACCGCAGCGTCACGTTTGTAAACTTAGATCGTTGTGGCGGGCAGGCGTTCTCCTCCACCGCGTCGCGTTTGTAAACTTAGATCGTTGCAGATCGCGTTGCAGGCGTTCTCCACCGCGTCACGTTTGTAAACTTAGATCGTTGTGGCGTGCAGGCGTTCTCCACACGCGTCACGTTTGTAAACTTAGATCGTTGTGGCGTGCAGGCGTTCTCCCACAGCGTCACGTTTGTAAACTTAGATCGTTGTGGCGGGCAGGCGTTCTCCACCACGCGTCACGTTTGTAAACTTAGATCGTTGTGGCGGGCAGGCGTTCTCCACACGCGCGTCACGTTTGTAAACTTAGATCGTTGTGGCGTGCAGGCGCGTTCTCCACACGTCACGTTTGTAAACTTAGATCGTTGTGACGTGCAGACGTTCTCCACACGCGTCACGTTTGTAAACTTAGATCGTTGTGGCGTGGCGTGCAGGCGTTCTCCACCGCAGCGTCACGTTTGTAAACTTAGATCGTTGGGCGTGCAGGCGTTCTCCTCCACGCGTCACGTTTGTAAACTTAGATCGTTGTGGCGGGCAGGCGTTCTCCACCGCAGCGTCACGTTTGTAAACTTAGATCGTTGTGGCGTTGCAGGCGTTCTCCACGCGTCACGTTTGTAAACTTAGATCGTTGTGGCGGGCAGGCGTTCTCCACGCAGCGTCACGTTTGTAAACTTAGATCGTTGTGGCGGGCAGGCGTTCTCCACCGCGTCACGTTTGTAAACTTAGATCGTTGTGGCGTGCAGACGTTCTCCACACGCGTCACGTTTGTAAACTTAGATCGTTGTGACGTGCAGACGTTCTCCACACGCGTCACGTTTGTAAACTTAGATCGTTGTGCAGGCGTGCAGGCGTTCTCCACCGCGCGTCACGTTTGTAAACTTAGATCGTTGTGGCGTGCAGGCGTTCTCCGCGCGTCACGTTTGTAAACTTAGATCGTTGTGGCGTGCAGGCTTTCAGGCGTTCTCCACCGCGTCACGTTTGTAAACTTAGATCGTTGTGGCGTGCAGGCGTTCTCTCCGCACGCGTCACGTTTGTAAACTTAGATCGTTGTGGCGTGCAGGCGTTCTCCACGCGCGTCACGTTTGTAAACTTAGATCGTTGTGGCGTGCAGGCGTTCTCCACGCGCGTCACGTTTGTAAACTTAGATCGTTGTGGCGTGCAGGCGTTCTCCACCGCGTCACGCGTTTGTAAACTTAGATCGTTGTGGCGTGCAGCAGGCGTTCTCCACACGCGTCACGTTTGTAAACTTAGATCGTTGTGGCGTGCAGGCGTTCTCCACGCGCGTCACGTTTGTAAACTTAGATCGTTGTGGCGTGCAGGCGTTCTCCTCCACGCGTCACGTTTGTAAACTTAGATCGTTGTGGCGGGCAGGCGTTCAGGCGTTCTCCCACGCGTCACGTTTGTAAACTTAGATCGTTGTGGCGGGCAGGCGTTCTCCACGCGCGTCACGTTTGTAAACTTAGATCGTTGGCGGGACAGGCGTTCTCCACACGCGTCACGTTTGTAAACTTAGATCGTTGTGGCGTTCAGACGTTCTCCACCGCGCGTCACGTTTGTAAACTTAGATCGTTGTGACGTGCAGACGTTCAGACGTTCTCCACACGCGTCACGTTTGTAAACTTAGATCGTTGTGGCGGGCAGGCGTTCTCCACCACGCGTCACGTTTGTAAACTTAGATCGTTGTGGCGGGCAGGCGTTCTCCACCGCGCGTCACGTTTGTAAACTTAGATCGTTGTGACGGGCAGACGTTCTCCACACGCGTCACGTTTGTAAACTTAGATCGTTGTGGCGTTGCAGGCGTTCTCCACGCGCGTCACGTTTGTAAACTTAGATCGTTGTGGCGGGCAGGCGTTCTCCCACGCGTCACGTTTGTAAACTTAGATCGTTGTGACGTGCAGACGTTCTCCACAGCGTCACGTTTGTAAACTTAGATCGTTGTGGCGTGCAGACTTTCAGACGTTCTCCACACGTAACGTTTGTAAACTTAGATCGTTGTGGCGTTAAGACGTTCTCCACGCGCGTCACGTTTGTAAACTTAGATCGTTGTGGCGTGCAGGCGTTCTCCACCGCGCGTCACGTTTGTAAACTTAGATCGTTGTTGTGGCGGGCGTTCAGGCGTTCTCCACCGCGTCACGTTTGTAAACTTAGATCGTTGTGGCGGGCAGGCGTTCTCCACATGCGTCACGTTTGTAAACTTAGATCGTTGTGGCGGCGGCAGGCGTTCTCCACACGCGTCACGTTTGTAAACTTAGATCGTTGTGGCGTGCAGGCGTGCAGGCGTTCTCCACATGCGGCGTCACGTTTGTAAACTTAGATCGTTGTGGCGTGCAGGCGTTCTCCATGCGTCACGTTTGTAAACTTAGATCGTTGTGGCGTGCAGGCGTTCTCCACCATGCGTCGCGTTTGTAAACTTAGATCGTTGTGGCGTGCAGGCGTTCTCCACCGCGCGTCACGTTTGTAAACTTAGATCGTTGTGGCGCAGGCGTTCTCCACGCGCGTCACGTTTGTAAACTTAGATCGTTGTAGCGTTGCAGGCGTTCTCCTCCACGCGTCGCGTTTGTAAACTTAGATCGTTGTGGCGGGCAGGCGTTCTCCACGCGCGTCACGTTTGTAAGCTTAGATCGTTGTGGCGGGCAGGCGTTCTCCACCGCGTCACGTTTGTAAACTTAGAGATCGTTGTGGCGGGCAGGCGTTTCTCCACGCGCGTCACGTTTGTAAACTTAGATCGTTGTGGCGTGCAGGCGTTCTCCACCGCGCGTCACGTTTGTAAACTTAGATCGTTGTGGCGTGACGGGCAGGCGTTCTCCACCGCGGCACGTTTGTAAACTTAGATCGTTTGTTGTGGCGTTCAGGCGTTCTCCACACGCGTCACGTTTGTAAACTTAGATCGTTGTGGCGTGCAGGCGTTCTCCACCGCGGCGTCACGTTTGTAAACTTAGATCGTTGTGACGTTCAGACGTTCTCCACTCGTCACGTTTGTAAACTTAGATCGTTGTGGCGTGCAGGCGTTCTCCACCGCGCGTCACGTTTGTAAACTTAGATCGTTGTGGCGTTAGAGGCGTTCTGTGGCGTCACGTTTGTAAACTTAGATCGTTGTGGCGTGCAGGCGTTCTCCACAGCGTCACGTTTGTAAACTTAGATCGTTGTGGCGTGCAGGCGTTCTCCCACGCGCGTCACGTTTGTAAACTTAGATCGTTGTGGCGTCAGGCGTTCTCCACACGCGTGTTTGTAAACTTAGATCGTTGTGGCGGCGTTCAGGCGTTCTCCACGCGCGTCACGTTTGTAAACTTAGATCGTTGTGGCGGCAGGCGTTCTCCACGCGTCACGTTTGTAAACTTAGATCGTTGTGGCGGGCAGGCGTTCTCCACACGCGCGTCACGTTTGTAAACTTAGATCGTTTGTGGCGTGCAGGCGTTCTCCACCACGCGTCACGTTTGTAAACTTAGATCGTTGTGGCGTGCAGGCGTTCTCCACATGCGTCACGTTTGTAAACTTAGATCGTTGTGGCGTGCAGGCGTTCTTCTCCAGCGTCCGCGTTTGTAAACTTAGATCGTTGTGGCGTGCAGGCGTTCTCCACCGCAGCGTCACGTTTGTAAACTTAGATCGTTTGTGGCGTTCAGGCGTTCTCCCACGCGTCACGTTTGTAAACTTAGATCGTTGTGGCGTGCAGGCGTTTCTGCGTCACGTTTGTAAACTTAGATCGTTGTGGCGTGCAGGCGTTCTCCACAGCGTCACGTTTGTAAACTTAGATCGTTGTGGCGTGCAGGCGTTCTCCACTTAGATCGTTGTGGCGGGCAGGCGTTCTCCACCGCGTCAGGTTGTAAAAGCGATCGTTTGGGCAGGCGGACCGTTCTCCAATGCTTACGTTTGTAAACTTAGATCGTTGTGGCGTGCAGGCGTTCTCCACAGCGTCACGTTTGTAAACTTAGATCGTTGTGGCGTTCAGGCGTTCTCCACCGCAGCGT